>JAJVSH010000259.1:93411-134234 GCA_021460005.1 Tetramorium alpestre | reverse complement strand
ATATATATTTAAAAAAAGAGAGTTAAAAACAAGTAAATATTAAAGAATTTTCTTTTAAATTTTAATTAATAAAAAATAACATTAAATTTAATTGTAATAAATTGGATTCCGTTATGGCGGCGGAGGTGAGCGGTAGCGATTTGTGAGGCTCTGCGATATTTTGCATTGGGGTGCGTTTTTTGAGATTTCTGAGGATTTGGGTGACTGTTGGACGTGACATAGGGTCCGGCGTCTGCGGACGTGGAGACGATCCTGTGAAGCGCGACGATGGGTTACATAATCTATTCGGGCACGTGGCGGCGGGCCGCCCCTCGGAGACAGCAGCGAATACTGGAGAAGCGAGACGTCTGAGCGCGGAGGAGGCGGGAGTAGAGGGGCCGGCGGGTTGAGAGCAGGGACGGAGGAGCAGCGAACAGGCTATAAACCAAAGGGAAACTCAAAACAGGGACACAGAAAAACCTGGAAGAAATAGCAACGACAAGAGAGGTTAGAAGTCGAAAATCTAAAAGAGGTGAACACGAGCCGGGTGCATGGAAGAGGAAAGAAAGGCACAAGGCGCCACAGGACAGGAAGAAAAGGAAACGAGTGGCAGAGAAGATAAAACAGAGAGGGAAGCGCGCGAACAACAACAGAAGAGCGGCAGGCGGAGGGGAACGGTAGGTCGGGAGGGAAGACAGAGGAGACGGAGAGAGAAAAGAAACAGCCAGAAAAGACGCCAGAGAGAAGAGGAAGACCGAGCAGTGCAGTCAGGCTAGGGAGAGAGAGAACGCACAATTGCGGATCTATAGTAGAGCACTTTAACAGGAAAAGAGGAGAGTATTCACCGGAGGAGGAAGAGCAGAGAAAAGAGTGGAAACAAAATAGTAAAGTGCAGTGGAGAAACAAAACCACACTAGAGGAAAAGCACAAGAGCGCCTTCATACTCGAGACAAAAAATACAAAAAGTGAAAAAATGGAGGAAAAATGGGAAGGTAAGAGTGATAGAGAAATCCTGATAGCACTAGCAAATCAGATGGAAGGAATGAGAACAAGCATAACGGAAGAGAACAGGAAAATTAGGGCAGAAATGCAAGAAATAAAGATAGAATTAAAAACAGAGATAACAACTAACGCGGAAATAGCGAAGGAAGCCGAAAGACAAATAGCCAAGAGGGTTGAAAAGCTGGAAATAATAGCGAACAGAGAAAAACAAGAAATTTCAGGTAACTGAAATGGAGACAAAACTAAGACGGATTGAAGACGGAATAAAAGGAAATATAAGAGCAACAAATGATAACACACCAGAAGTAGAGAGACAAATTCGAGAAATGCAAAGATCGCTGGAAAGAATAGAGAGGAACGCAAAAAGAACATAATCATAAGAGGACTGAAGATTAACACATAGAGCACAAAAAAGAAAAGAGAAACGGAGGAATTTCTAAAGGACAAACTCGGAGTGGTAGCTAAGGTGGAGGTGATGAGAAGCATTGCCAATGGAAAGATGTTGCAAGTAAAAATTACAAAGTGGGAGGACAAAATAGGAATCATGAAAAACAAAAAGAGACTAGGGACAGAAGAAATATTTATAGATAACGATAGAACTAAGAACGAAAGAGAGATACAAAAGAAGATAGTAGAATTGGGAAAAATAGAAAAGATGCAAAAGAAAGAAGTGACGATAAGATTTAGAAGACTGAAAGTCAACAACACATGGTACAAATGGGATGAGAAGAGGGAAATGCTGGTGGAACTACGGAATTAGACCACCAACCTTTGGAACTAGAACTAGGCGACAACAGAAGAAGTAGAAGCGGAAATAAAGACAGAAAGAGAGAAAGAGATAGAGGACTGGTCAGAAAACGGAATAAAAACATACAGAGAAAACTTAAACAGAAGGAAGGCAGAGAAGACCGAAATACAAGAAGAATGGAGAGAACTGACAGAAGAAATAAACAAAGCGATAAACAAAAGAACAGTTAAGATTAAGATCAACAGAACAGGAGAAAAAACGTGGTGGGACAAGGTCTGCAGGAAAGCAAAACAAAAGTAAACCAGAGGAAATAAAGAAGGGGATTGGAGGAACATCAAGAGAGAAGTACATCAAAGAGAAACAGAGACATAAGGCACTCTGTGAGCAGAAACAAGAGGGGAGAGAGAGAGAGAGAGAGAGAGAGGTAAGGATGCCCGCTGAGCCCACTGCTGTTCATTATATTTATAGCAGACATAGAAGAATATCTAAAGAAAAGGCAAAACGGAGGAGTGGCATTAGGAAGGAAAAGAATATTCACATTGACATACGCAGATGACCTGGCAGTGATGGCAGAGACAGACAAGGAAATGAAGAGGATGCTAAAGAGCGTGGAAAAATACTTGGAAAAAAAGAGACTGATACTAAACGAGGGGAAATAAAAAAAAGTAATGGTTTTCTGCAAGAAGAAAAGAGAGACAGGAAAGGGAATGGAAATGGAAGGAAAAGAAGATCTTCCTTCCACTTCCAAAAACAGATCGAAGAGGTAAAAGAGTTCAAATACTTAGGCTACACGTTCAAGAAGAATAACAAAGATGATGCACACGTGAAAAAGGTGATGAAGAGAGCAGCTGCGGCAATGGCACAGATCAGGGGGAATCGGAGAGAGGAAATTCGGAAGAGATTTCGACAGAAGGATGTTAATGTTCAATGTGATGGTCAAAAGTATTCTGTTATACGGAGTGGAGATATGGGGTTAGAGGAGATGGAAAGAAATAGAAGCGCTACAAGAGAGATACATAAGATGGATATTAGGACTAGACAGGTACACACCAGGATATATAATCAGAGAAGAAACGAAGATAGAACAAATAAGCATAGAGGCAGAATGCAGAGCAATAAAGTTCCAAGACAAAATGAAAAGAACAACGAAAAATGAGATTCTGAAGGAATGCAGAAGAGAAATAAGCAGGACAGAATGGGAGGAGACAAACTGGGGGGAAAATGATGCAGAAACTATACGAAAAAGGAGAGACAAATTTATGGGAGAGGGAAAGAGAAGATAAAGGAGAAAATACAATAGAGGAATGGTCCTGTAAATACGAATCGATCCAATTTTTGACTTCTTCATAAGAACAGAAGTGCTGGTCAGCCAGACCATGTGCCAAAAATTACGTATATATAAAAATATTTCAATAAAAATGTTTTGAATATATTGATTTTACAATGTAAATTATAATTGCTTTAATAAATTTTATATCAATTACATATATTTAAAATTACAAACAAATATAATTTTATTTCAATATGTAATACTACTTTTTCTGTATATTTATATAATATATATTTATATAATACTGTGATGAATAATGCTTTTTTGGACATGGATCATTCCATATGCCCATATACATAATTCTGAAGATACCTACAACAAAATTATTCATCAAGTGTAAAATAAACAGCAGTAATTATAGCAGTAATTATAAAATCTTGTGTAACACTGCGACGAGTGTTTACGCCGATTACGCCTATAATCAGCGAAGGCTCATCCGAATTGAACGGACGATACGGAACGGAAGTGTCGTCCAAACTTGAACTAAACGCAAGCTAGCAAACTTACCAACGTAATTACCAATGAGCGCCAGGTGCTAGATCTCGCACCGCGATACTTCAAGAATTAAGAATTTTTCGGAAACGCGACAGACTCTAGTTTACGCGACACTCCCGGTAGCTCGCGGAGACGGCGGTTCGCGGAAGTGATGGGGGGAGGAGAGGAAGCTTCACTGAATCGACATTATTTAGTATAAGAAAGAAACATATATTTAATAAAGAACAAGAAAACGGTGTTCCATATAATACGCGGGAGAAGCTCCCGCCAAAACGAAGACAGTCAGAGTAATTATCGCACGCGAAGAATATTACGTAATCTCACTAATTTATTCGTACAATATAGTAGACGTTAACAACCGAATCTTAAGCGTGGCTCTGAAAACCCAATAGAAAGCTAATTGAATTTCTATAATGTAATATATGACGCGGTGACTGTCGACGACCGCACGTTCGGAAGATCTCGATTGTTGCAAGCAGCTCTCGCACGATCCAGAAATCCCGTAATCAATCACAAACGAACAGAAATCTCGCGCACTTTCCGGCCACGAGATAGTGAATAATATTAAACTCTCGTCGGAAATGGTCGGCTCCTCCTAGGCGAACGCGCGAGCAGATATTCGCCGCCTAAATCGCGACTGAAACACGTGCCCGCCACAAAGTGACCGGCCAACGAAACGAAACGATACGCAAAATCCCGGGAGGAACCGCGCCGAACTCACACAATTAACGGTGCCAGGATGGAGGCCTTACAGAACCAGAGAAAGTCGTCCTTCTCGTCAATCCTCTGCACAAGCGGGTTCGTCGCTATCGAGACCTCTACGGTCGGGATTGGATCGTTCACACACCCTCGTCAGTCGTCGGCTCGCCGAACAGTAATTTCGGAATCCGGCCGCGATTCCACTGAGTCCTCCTGCGACGGCGCTAACGCACCCCGCGAGTGATAAGGCAACCAATTGCCTGTTATCAACGGCGATATCGATTGTCGATCCGTCGCATGTTTCATCTCCTGTCAGCGGTTTCTGTCTTTGGTGTAGCTCGGGTCTTCGGCATACGGCGCTCACCCGCGGCGCAATCTCTCCGGGCTGGTCAGGCTCAGGAATCTTGCCCGATATGAATGAGAGGAGATATTACGTGCTACTTCCTACTGGTCACATGCATCTGCTGCCGCGGTCGCGGCCGAGGGGCCCCTCAGACCGCGATTCGCTCATTCCTCCGTCTTGACGGAATGCTGTGCCAGTCCTTGTCGTGCTCCGGAGGGACTCAAACAGAGATCGGCGGTCACCGGACTTCCCATTATAGCTCCGTCGTCCAGCCACTCCTTAATTTTCCTCTGCTCCTCTCGCTGCTCCGCTGTCGGCCTTTCACCCAGCTCTATACGCGATCGGAATCGCCTCAAGCAGAACTTTCACTGTCTCACAGTATTACGCATGAAAAGTAAATAAAATACAATAAGCAATAAAAAAAAAAAAGAATATATAGAGAACTCGCAATTGACGCAACAAACACAATTAAGCGGAGATTAATAAATATCGGTGTTATCTTATCTTGTTTATGTAATTTGATCTTATCTTTGTTTATGTAAACAAAAAGGGCCACCTACGATGCGTTAGAAACCCTCTTACTATTACTACTCTTATACATTATATTATTGCCATTAATTGTGATATGACCAAATAAAAAAACAATATGAAAAATCGTGGATAATATGATCGAGGAAAGGAAATTTAGGATCGCTTCCCTCGCGACTCGAGGGCGCGATCCTAAATTTCCTTTCCTCGATCGAGCTTACGCCCTTGTGACGGATCTTGTCACGTCACAACACATGTGTATATCTTTAACCGGGAATTGTTAGAGAAGAATTCTTTTGAAAACAAATGTATTAATATTTTCATATTATCCACGATTTTTCATATTGTTTTTTTATTTGGTCATATCGCAATTAATGGCAATAATGTAATGTATAAGAGTAGTAATAGTAAGAGGGTTTCTAACGCATCGTAGGTGGTCCTTTTTGTTTACATAAACAAAGATAAGGTATCAAATTATATAAACAAGATAAGATAACACCGATATTTGTTTACATAAACAAATATAAGATAAGATAAGGTATCGCATTACATAAATAATATTGAGGGATACAGAAATTCACAAAGAGGATGTACTAATACAACACTTTATTGTGCAAGGTATAAAGAAAGGTAACGCAAACGAAATGTAACGCAACGAGAGCGCGATCGTTAGGCTTGACAGCAAAAGGAAGAGTGCGTGATGACGAAGGCGGAAGCTTCTCCTACATGCACGCGTGCGGTTGTCGACGGCGCGAACGACAAACATGTATTCATGGCGCGAACTACAAACGTGTATCCTCAATACTCTCGTTGTGAGTTCGCAGCTCTGTTAGTCCCAACAAGCTTAGTAAATGTTTAAGACAATCCCTGGGAAGGGCCTTTGTGAATAGGTCCGCATGTTACGATGCACTTTGTAGGGGAATTCATAAAAGGCCGAGAGTTTATAGATATATATACTTTATTTGGGCACTCTGGGTACGTCGGTGGTCGGCTGCCGCGCGAGATCTGGCCCTGAGCGAGGTCTAAGAGAGACTGACTCGAAAAATCGTCGGGGGGCTCTTATATTCAGTATCGGCTTTTGTGATCTATTGTGTCGTTTTCCGCGATCCGATTGTTTAGTCTTCGGCGTCGTTTGATTCGCGCTCCCTCGATACCGCGTTTAGTCGGGAGAGTGAAAAGCGGGGAACAAAAGCATAACGGGCACGACGTCGGCGACTGTCTATACCGGCGTCTTCTAAAGCGTTACAACTTGGTACATAGTTTACATCTATAACTGATTCCTGCTACTTCTTGCTAATGAAGTGATATCGTGTATCAACATGTTTCGTTCTACGGTGGAATTCTGGATTTCTTACTAATTTGATTGAACTCTGATTATCGATATTAATGATTGTTGGATTGGATTGCTGATAACCGATATCACTTAATAATAAGCCAGATAGCTTTTTTTCTTTTCTTTTGTAGCCTCACTAGCTGCTATATATTCTGCTATGGTGATACTCAGTACTCAGTGATGTCTTTTAGCGTTGTGAGCACCATGTTATTGGACCGTTTGCCAGTTCAAACACGTAGCCTGTTGTCGACCTTCTGGTCTCCAGATCGTTCGCGAAATCTGCATCTGAGTATCCTACTAACAAGGGGAGGTCGCTGACTACCCACCGATTTGGATCTGCTTTCACGTGGTGAATCTATATGGTAAGTACATACGTCATATAAAAGTCAAGTAAAAATATTTTATTTGTAAATATTTCTATTACTTTATAACTGACTTTATAATTCCTATTATTTTATGTAAATAAATATATTAAAGAATATGTATGCGTACCTAAATATATCCGAAAATCGTAAATAAGACATTACACATATATATTAAAAAAAAAGTTTGACACTAGTGGTCTCGATCCGGCGTTTTCGCTAGTCCTTGCGTCAGCTTACTACGTCACATGCCACTGATCGATAATGCGGCTAACTTTTGGTCTCATAAACTATACTATCGATCGCGGCCAAATCGCTAAAATTTCAAATATAAAAAAATACTATTTCTAAGGCGCATTGGACAAAACGCTTTTACATGACGTATGTACTTATCATATAGATTTACCACGTAAAAGCAGATCCAAATCGGTGGGTAGTCAACTGCGACCTCCCCTTGTAAGTCTGGATTTCTCCCATCTCTTTTATAATGAATACCTAAATTAGAGGTGCCTTTCAAATAACGCATAATACGTTTTACCGCTTGACAATAAGTATCGTTATACTTGTCTAAGTATTGGGCGCACACATTGACAGGATAAGCGATGTCTGGTCTACATAGTGTAGCGAGAAACATTAGTGAGCCGACCGCCTCTCTGTATGGAAACTCTATCTTGGTGGATTTTTCCATATCTGCTGGTTCTAAATTTGAATGAGGTTCGGCAGGAGTACCAATGGTTCTCGCTTCAAACATACCAAACTTTGACAATAATCTTTCGATGTAAGCCTGTTGATGGATGAATATTGAACTGTCGTTGTCGTCTCTTACAATCTGCATGCCTACAAAAATGTTCGAAGTGTTGTTATATCGAATTCTTTCTTTAATTCTTCGGTAATGCAATCAAGAGCTTCCTCATTTTCCGCGAATAGCAGTCCATCATCCACATACAGGGCTAAAAATATACTACGGAATTGCAGAATGTTCCATTATAGATGCATTTGTCGGCTTGAGACTCTCTGAAATTAAAACGCTTTAAAAACTTATAAAGTTGAATTCCAGCAACGCGACGCTTGCTTTAAAAGGGCTTGCCGTAAAGGGCTTTGTTTAATTTACATACTTTACTGGAATTTGTTACCTCTATACCCTCTGGTAATGACATATATACTTCCCCGTTAAGCCGTCCATTGAGAAACGCGGTTTTCACGTTGAATTGCCTTGTACGGAGGTTGTTTTATGCTACGACGGCAAATAGTGTCTTTACCGAATCGTACCTTACCATTGGCGAAAAAGTCTCGATGTAGTCTATCCCTTGCCTCTGCGCAAATCCTTTAGCGCAAAGTCTCGCCTTGAAGCACGCTATTTCACCTGAAGCCGTGTATTTGATCTTGAAAGTCCACTTGGATCCTATAGCTTTTCGGTTGGGGGATAGAGCAACTATTTCCCATGTGTTGTTGGTTTGTGTTGGTTGTGTGTGTATTCAGTTTCTCGCGGATGGCTTTTTTCCATTCTGCACTATGCGAGTTGTTGATTGCTTCCTGATATGTGGCCGATTTATTATGCTCTGCAAAGTTTGCTTCGAATCTTACTGGGGGATGAATTGTAGATCTGTCACGGAGTTGACGCGATGTAGTGCTGCTCTTCGGATTTTGTTCTTGTTCCGTGGCGTCTTCACCGCTTGCGTATGTGTTACTATTATCGTCGTCGTCTGTAGTTGCCTGATCGACTGTTGTGTCGTCAACGTCGATCATCCAGAGTAGTATGGCTGCCTTGTGA
Source organism: Tetramorium alpestre (assembly GCA_021460005.1). Taxonomy (NCBI): domain Eukaryota; kingdom Metazoa; phylum Arthropoda; class Insecta; order Hymenoptera; family Formicidae; genus Tetramorium; species Tetramorium alpestre. Next base: position 125,644 of record JAJVSH010000259.1, on the reverse strand, counting down.
TTTTGAGGACGGATGCAGGATCTGGAATTGATGCTTCTTCGTTGAATGTTACGTTGTATATGTTACTCGACTTACGCTGATCTGTCGAGATCTTGGATCATAGAGCCGATAATTATTGGAATCTTTCTCGTAACCTACGACAATTTCCTTGCTTTCGGATCTAACTTCTGTCTTTGAAACTTCGGGAAGTGTGCGTAAGCTGTAATGCCAAAAATCCTCGTGTGAGACAAGTTTGGCTTCTTTCCTATCCAGGCTTCATAGGGCGTGGAATTCTTCACTTGACTTGTGGCCGTTCGATTCAAGAGATACAGCGGTATTAACGACTTCCGCCCATAGAAACTGCGGTACATTTTTGGCACACAACATTGTTCTTGCTGACTCCATTATCATTCTGTTGTCCCTTTCAGATCTGCCATTTTGCTCTGGACAATATGGTGCGGTTGCTTCAACGGAGATTCCCTTTTCTTGTAAATGTCTGCGCATTTCGTTGCTGAGACATTCCCGACCATTGTCTATACGGAGCCTCTGAATTGGTCGTTGGAACTTGTTTGATATGACAGATTCAAATTCTTTAAATCGTTGAAAGACTTCAGATTTATTTTTCAGAAAGTAGACGGTGCGAAATCCCGTGCAGTCGTCTTTGAAGAGCAGGAAGAATCTGGCTCTGCCCAGTGAATTGATATGCATGGGTCCACATACATCACTATGTATCATTTCTCCGGGCCTTTTACATCGATCATTCTTTAATTTATTGAATGGTAGGCGATGCGATTTGCCGTATTGGCAATCTTCACAGAAAAACTCTTCATCCTCGTTGAACTCTAGTCCGTGCCAGTTCCTTTTTCTTCGTTTCCATGAGGATTCTCTTATTGACGTGACCAAGCCTCGCATGCCACAATTTCATTGAATTGATGGATCCCACATTGGCCTCCATCGTCACCGTCGGACGCAGGATTAGACGATATATGTTGTTGTCTTGCTTGATGCCTTGGACAATCGTTTCCTTTTTATTACAGATCTTGACAGTCTCGTTTGAGAATTTAATGTCGAGGCCTTTGCTTGAACATGCTCCTACTGACAAGGGGAGGGCGCGAAGTGGAACACCGATTTTAATATCCCATTTCTATAATGTAGTACTCTACTATAAGAGTACTTGAGTAAAACCATACGACGCACTTCTCAGTCGTCTCGAAAAAAATGAAATTAAAAAATACAGCAGTCCGTATTTTCAGTTCCGTTAGAATAGTTGGCAAGAAGGCGGCGTGGATGAGGCGCTTAAGTCTGCGGCTATCACGTTGCAGACTCGGGTTCCCGTTGTGCATACTTTTTTTATTCTACCTAAAAAATACTTAAAAAATGAAGGAAATTTAATTAAGAATTATATTTCTTTTAATTTAAAATTTTTAAAGGCAATTTTTATACTTTATATCTTCTATGTCTATAATAAAATAAATAAAACGCCAACGAAATTATATTTTAATACTTTATGAAAATTTATTAATTAAATTATATAAAATAAATTGTTACATCAAGAAAATTTTATAAAGAAAGAAATGTTGAAATTTTTATCAAATTAATCACTATCAGTATTTTCTGTTTTTTTTTAATTTTAATTTTATGATTGTAGCAGAACTACAGAAAATACTGATAGCGATTAATTTGATAAAAATTTCAACATTTCTTTCTTTATAAAATTTTCTTGATGTAACAATTTATTTTATATAATTTAATTAATAAATTTTCATAAAGTATTAAAATATAATTTTGTTGGCGTTTTATTTATTTTATTATAGACATAGAAGATATAAAGTATAAAAATTGTATAAAAATTGTAAAGTATAAAAACTTTAAAAATTTTAAATTAAAAGAAATATAATTCTTAATTAAATTTCCTTCATTTTTTAAGTATTTTTTAGGTAGAATAAAAAAAAGGTATGCACAACGGGAATTGAACTCGAGTCTGCAGCGTGATAGCCGCAGACCTAAGCGTCTCAGCCACGCCGCCTTCTTGCCAATTACTCTAACGGAACTGAAGATACCGCTGTATTTTTTAATTTCATTTCTTTCGAGAACGGCTGAGAAGTGCGTCGTATGGCTTTACTCAAGTACTCTTATAGTAGAGTACTACATTATAGAAAAGGGACATTAAAATCGGTGTCCCACATTTCGCGCCCTCCCCTTGTGAGATAAGATTCTTCTTAAAATCAGGGACGTATTGCACGTTCTCGAGGTNTTCAACATTTCTTTCTTTATAAAATTTTCTTGATGTAACAATTTATTTTATATAATTTAATTAATAAATTTTCATAAAGTATTAAAATATAATTTTGTTGGCGTTTTATTTATTTTATTATAGACATAGAAGATATAAAGTATAAAAATTGTATAAAAATTGTAAAGTATAAAAACTTTAAAAATTTTAAATTAAAAGAAATATAATTCTTAATTAAATTTCCTTCATTTTTTAAGTATTTTTTAGGTAGAATAAAAAAAAGGTATGCACAACGGGAATTGAACTCGAGTCTGCAGCGTGATAGCCGCAGACCTAAGCGTCTCAGCCACGCCGCCTTCTTGCCAATTACTCTAACGGAACTGAAGATACCGCTGTATTTTTTAATTTCATTTCTTTCGAGAACGGCTGAGAAGTGCGTCGTATGGCTTTACTCAAGTACTCTTATAGTAGAGTACTACATTATAGAAAAGGGACATTAAAATCGGTGTCCCACATTTCGCGCCCTCCCCTTGTGAGATAAGATTCTTCTTAAAATCAGGGACGTATTGCACGTTCTCGAGGTTGATATTTAGCTATACTCCGTTCTTCAGTCTTTTGACAGGAATTGTGATCCTTTAACTTCGCAGGTTGTGTTATTGCTCATTGAAACTAGTTTGTTTTGAGAAGGATGAAACTCACTAAACCATTCTCGCCTAAAAGAAATATGCTTGGAAGTGCCACTGTCCAGAAACCATACATTCTTTGCGTCTTCCTGGAGAATTGAGTTGATATCTTTATTTGAGTTACTTATGCGATTGCTTTGAACGGATGAATCTGTATTTGATGTGATGAGAGCTGCTACGTCACTTTTATTCTCTTTTTCTTTCTGTAGCTTGTTATTGGCCTTCCTTTTACGACAATCACGAATCAAATGGCCTTTTTTGTGACAATAGAAGCACTCAGCATTAATTTTGCTTACCTCAGACTTTTTGTGTTCGGATGACTTTTGATTACCTTGTGTGGCCTTGATAGATTTACCTTTGACACTGACGGAGACTAGGGCGTTTGTTGCATTGTCGTTCGATGTGATTCTGGATTCTTCTGTTAGCAGTCTCTCACGCAGATGAGAGTTTGATTCTGGATTAACACTTTCTCATGCTGTAATAAAACTATAATACTTTGGTGGCAGACTACCGAGGATCTTGGCTCAATTATTGCGACGTTCGAGATATTTTCACCGACGTCTGATAGTTGACGTGCGATATTCTCTATCCGTGCAACATGCTGCGATATTCCTGAATCCGAATCCATTTGATATTCGTGGAATTTCTGCATCATTGTAATTTGTTAATATTATATTTATAACTTGCGGACGTCTGTTCATAAGTGGTGGATAGCTTCGTCCACATTTTGGCGGCTGTAGTGTGAGAAGGCATTCTAGTTGGTCATCTTCTAGCGCGATTGAGATTAGAAACATTGCCTTCGCGTTGTCTTTCCTCCATTGCTCACGACCTGCTGCTTCTACGGTTCTGCCTTGGTTCCATCGACAATGTCCTGAATGCTGTTAGCGAGTAATACAGCATTCATTTGAAACTTCCACAGTTGAAAGTTTTTCCCGTCGAATTTTGTTATCGACCTTAAATATATGTTTTCTGACATTTCGGAGATTGCTGAGTCTCGTGCATGGTTTACCTTTCTTCACTGATATGTCTTTTCTGCAGACTTGTAACCTCTCACGCGGAGTGAGCGGGAACGGATGTGACTCGACTTGTGCACGTAATGGCTGACTTAACCTCGCGAGTACGCCGAACTGACTTGCACGTTTTATCTGATTTCCCTCTTTTCTGCTAACTAGAGCATTGGATCTGCGCCTATAACCTATTGAGGGATACAGAAAAGAGGATTCACAAAGAGGATGTGCTAATACAACACTTTATTGTGCAAGGTATAAAGAAAGGAAACGCAAACGAAATGTAACGCAACGAGAGCGCGATCGTTAGGCTCGACAGCGAAAGGAACAGTGCGTGATGACGAAGGCGGAAGCTTCTCCTACATGCACGCCGCGTGCGGTTGTCGACGGCGCGAACGATAAACGTGTATTCATGGCGCGAACTACAAACGTGTATCCTCAATAAATAAGATAAAATAACGCCGGTATTTGCTTACATAAACAAGATAAGAATATCGGGTAACAAAATAACGCGGGGTCAGATAACGAGGGGTGGATGATAAGAGGGTATGTCCGGCAGGCGGCACCTTTGAGATCGGCACCCTCACCCCCCTTAAATTCCAGGAAATATTTTTGCGAGCGTAACCGCTAATGTTATGACTGATGCGGTAGAACCTGTAAAGAATCCGGTGACTTTATTATCTCGATACTTCCACCTCCACAATTCCAGGTAATATTTTTTGCGAGCGCAGCCGTTAATGTTATGACTGGCGCGGTAGAACCTGCAAAGACCTACAAGTTTGATAAGGGTTAAACAAATCCGATCGTCTCGGTACATCATCCGGTATCCTTTTGATAATCAGTGATTTGGCAACAGTGCTCGGTATTCCATCCATATCATTTTTCTAAGAAAATTTTTATAATCAGTGTTAGTTAGAAAGAGACACCGCTAGACATCACACAAGACCATAATCTTTCTCGTAAGTAAAAATCGCTTGGAAATATATATATATATAAGTAATCTCGACTAAGCAAATCAAGCCATTATAAAAATCTCTGATACATAATCCGATGGCTTTATTGTCTTGATAGCTTGAGAGAGAGCTAACATGGATCGAATAAGGGAGTATATTAATCGCAAAATACTTGATATTACCGAGTCAATTATCGCGACCGTAAGAGAAAATACAAGATTATGTTCATCGGAAATCGGTCGAGTGCCAAGAATATCGTCCTCTGACTCCTCCGAGTACATCTTCATCGTCATCGTCGTTATCAAAGTAACACGATATACATATATTTTTTTCTTTCATTTATTATGAACACATGTACGTAGTGAACATTAGGAAATTTTTTTCTTTGCAGAGAACGCTGCAACCGTCGGATCGCTCTGTCCAACCAGCAACTTCTACCGATAATTATCTATTTAGTTGTAAAAATATATGAGAAGTTTAAATAAATAATTTTATAGCTTTTATAAACCGTATTTTATATTCCATGAGCATGCATCGCTATTTGTCGTGAAGGGGGATCGCGCGTCAGGGGCCCTACGCGTTCTCTCTCACTTTCACCCGTCGCTATCCTCGCTCTCTCTTTCGCTCCTGCGCTTTGATATACCCGCTTTGATATACCCAACTTATACCCACGTTTCACGATTAAAAAGATACGTTCCGCAGGAAATGCGTGTAAAGAAATAACAACGTGATTATAAAAAACTTTTTTTATTCTTATTTTTTTACATACATTTTTCTCTTACATGCTAAAAATTAGAGTCAAAATTACAGCTCACAATCGACGAGGTGATTGTTGTCAAAAGCATTGCTGGCACGGATCGCGTTCACGATTTCGGTGGAATCCGTCAAAGAAGAAGCAGCGTGCCAAAATTGTCTAAACTTGGTGTCGACCGTCTCGATTATGTTTGACAATGAATCGAACATTATATCGATGCACCGATCCAAAGTAAACAAGAACATCAACGTCGATTCGGTCATCGTCAAATGTACGTTCGATGATTCAAGACGTACGAGTTTAGCACAGTTAATCGCGATCGCACGGTTCGTTAGCGATCCAGCGCTTATAACGGCGTCTCTACGATCGTTTCGAAGTAATTGCTGAATATTCCATCGTTGCTCGTAGAGTCCCTTCCACATTTTGAGAGACAATCAGTTCGTTTCCGCGATGATCTCCTATGGCGATCTTCACATAGCTCGGTGGACGTTGATACCAATTTCAAGATACTTGTATCCCGTAGCTGTCAGTGCGTATCGTCTGCTGAGTATGCGCTGCGTCCAATTGACCGCTCTTTTTTCGTCGAAAGATCGATTTCTAAAGAGAAAGAATTTACAAATTATATACAAAATGTACAAAAATATATAAAAATAGGAAGCTCTGTACTTACTCGTTACATTTTCTCTTATTTTCATGCAGCGTCGCTTCATCATGTTGAAGCGGTACGTAATAATTCATACATCTGTTACTGCTGCTTCCTTCAGCGGAATACATGTTTTTTCGTGAAAAGGTCCGTTGGTACGATCGTCTGATGCAATACTGATCGTGTGAAACTAATTGCGCATACGTGATTCACCATTTTTACAGGAGAGGGGATATGTTTATAGAAACGTGTTAAAACCTGAAAAGACGTGATTAGAGGAGAGTGGGTAAAAGAAGGAGGGGATTGAAAACTAATTGCGCACATATGTCATTCGTTATTTTTGAGAATAGAGGGGGGGGCAACGTTTGCAAATTCTTTATAGAAACGTGTCAAAATCTAAAAAAGGTGTCGAAAGAAACGACTAAAGACGTCAAGTGGTTATTTGCAAAACGACTAAATACATTGAATGGTTATTTGTAAAACGTCGAAATACATTGAGTAGTTTTTAGCAATACATCAAAATACGTCGAATAGTTTTTAGCAATACGTCAAGTGATTATTTGCAAAACGACTAAACGACGTCAAGTGGTTTTAAGAAAACCTTGAAATACATCGAATAGTTTTTAGCAATACGTCGAGTGGTTATTTGCAAAACGTTAAAATACATCGAGTAATTATTTGCAAAACGTCAAGTAGTTTCAACAAAACCTTGAAATACATCGAGTTGTTATTTGCAATACGTCAAGTGGTTTTAAGAAAACGTCTAAATACATCGAGTTGTTATTTGCAAAACGTCAAGTGGTTTTAGCAAAACAACTAAATACATCGAGTTGTTATTTGCAATACGTCAAAATACGTCGAGTGGTTTTTAGCAAAACATCGAAAAACCTCTAAATACATTAATGAAGTAAATATTGTTTGAAATGGGAAGGGAGTTATAAAAATTGGTGATATATGTGTAGATAGTATACGTTTATTTTTTATGATGGTTTTGCCACCAATTGTATAGCTTACATTTTGTAAAGCACAATTGGATACATAATTATAACAACGCAAAGTATGTGTAGCGTCCATCTTTTTCAACAATTCCACGTCTTTGTAGTGCTCGTCGAGGCTCTCGACGTAGACATCCTCTCGCGCATTGTTTAGCAGCAAATTCCGCAACCATTCTCGTTTCTCGAGTCCCTTTACATATATACGATGGACGAGGTTTCGCTCTCCGTCACATCCTGTACCGCCTTGGTAATCAATTCTTTAGCCTTGTGGTACTGAATCGGTCCGTCGTCCCAGCACAACCCATGATGTTTCATCGTCAACCAGGTTACGCGCTGTCTGTCCACTTTGCTGGAGAAAATACCACGACTCGGGGCTTTCGAAGATATAATGAGAGAGAATAAATCCCTTTCGGAGAGCAGCAAATTCCTTCACGACGAAAGAATTTCTGCCGACGACGAAACCTTGCAGATCCACAAAGGTCGATGTGAACATGGTTGACGTCAGTGTGCACATGGCGTCGAGGGGTGGACTGTGGGATGATCGCGGAACGTAGATTTTATACCGCTCTCCTCTCCAACGCGACGTGTCGCACTTAGATGATTTTGCGTACAACGTTGCGTATCAACGGGTTGTACTGAACCACGTGATCGTGTATGATGAGACAATAGGCGATAGAATAGATTTCTTGCTCATTACAAAATGAACCTGTAATGTCAGTATCCAGCATCCCCTTAATGAACCGCGTGTAAATGTCGTACAGAATCACTCATTTTTTTCTTATCGAAATCCATATTCATATCGTCGTACGGATAACACTCCGAGTTCAGATAGAGTTTCACGTTGTTCAATTTGCAGTCGTCGAATCGTCTCGCATCCTCGGACATGATGTTCTTCCGACCCGTCTGCAGAGCGAAGACAACGTATCGCGGCTTCTCGAGCTGCGAGGCGGTCTTGATAGCCTACGAATGCTTGGTTGTACTTTGTAGTAGCGGAAACTCGTATAGATCCCACGAGCGAAAAGCCATGCTGAGGTTTCGCGGGCTTTCCAAAGCACGCAGCATTGATAGCTTATTTATCTCGTTCAGTAACACGTGGCATTCGCCATTGTATCTTGAATAATTCAATCTTAGGATTCATTGCCGAATTTCCCACCAGGCAATTGTTGTCGTTGCGCGATCATATCAGAATCAATTCGTGACGAGCGTTGATAATCACGCGTCTGTAATCCTCACAAAAATCCCAGTAACATGTAAAGCGGTATGTAAAAATTAAAGTATCCGTCCGTGCTACTCTGCGTATTCCAACCGGCGTTTCTCAGAATCACGCTTTTATCGGACGACAACGTTACATAGTTTTTGAGCGTACTGGTTATTCCAACGTTTCTGTTGCGATCAATCTCCACACCGACGAGTGCGGAACTTCGTCGAACATGAACACGACGCAGTTGTGCGACAGTGCAACACTAGATCCTGCGACTTCGATCTTTATTTTAGTTTTCCCTCGATGTATAGAAAACTTTCATACGGCAGCGTGTACAGATCCTGTTGCTGTATGGGTATTTTTATCTCGTCACTGTGTCCGAACGTCGTATTGGCATACGGATTGTACGTGTGAGTCTCGAGCTTGACGATGCGATCGTCGAAGACCGACTCGTCTTCGATATTGAGAATGTTCGTCATCGTTAGATATTTCGTACCGCGAATCTCAGAGATTTTAAAAATTCAACGTTCAATGCGTTGAGTTTCTTTCTCTCGGACGATCGAATATTACAGAGAGCAGTTGTGACGCGTGTGTTATCTCTCGCGTGTCTTGAGCCGTTCAACACAAGCATCTCACATACATTCGCGAAAGTGTCGCGTATCGTCGACACTTTTGCATGTGCAATCTGACGGTTATCTCCTCTCCTCGAAAGTCGAGCAATCGTCCGTACTAGTCGGCGACGCGTATCGTCAGATCCATACGATGACTGGCTGCGTACGATGACTAGTAGGTAAATGATCTGCACCGGTCTTTCCGATATCTTATATCCTGGCGACACGTACGATGAAAATTCGTGTACACGCGTTTGCTGTTGCTGTACGCGCCTGCGGTCACGTTGCACTCTATGCGGATAATGTTCACATTCATAATGTTGATCGGCATGTCCGATGTGAACCATTTTCGCGGTTGCAATATACGATTCGACGAGAATCCCAGCAGCGATCCTATGTTGTTGGGCTTTCTAAAGTTCACTCTATAGGCGCATTTAATCTCGCTTTTCATTGTATTGTAATTAGCGCGCAGCACTATCGGGTATTTTTCGACCTCGTCGTTGCTCGTTTGTTCGCCATGTTTCTTTTCACGGAGTGCACGTTTCAAAAACACGTTTACGGCTTGCAACTTGTCCCCTCGGGAATCGTAATTTCCGCATCGTCATTGCCAAAGTAAAATTTATTGTTCGAGGTATTCACATTCGCTATCATGTGGTTGGTCTCAAAGTCCATCAAACCGAACTTGTAGTCGTCATCGCTCAAATCTATAGCTGGAGAGTAGTTTACCGCAAGGACGCTGCTCCTGCTCAGCGTGAACGTCAACGATATGATGGAAAAACCGCTTAACCGACATTGAGTCCTTACTGCCGTCCGTCAGGCTTTAAGGGGGCATATACACCTCCTCCCCTCAGGGGTCAAAGAGAGGCTGTCGGCCTCTTCAGTACGGGAAATTGCGCTCCCGAGGTACCCAAGCAACTGGTTCCCCCGCGTGTTTCAGCGGGGGGCCGCGGAGACCGGCAACTTCGCGAGGGCGGTGCCCGTATGTCGGTAAGGGTTGGCCCGGACTTCAATCGCCCAGTGGCACGTCACCGTTAGGGGAAGGATTGCTCTCCATCCGTGATCTCTCGATCCAGGCGGATCGGCTCTGCCGATTGCGGCCTTGTGGGGGTGGCTCTCCGTTGGTGCGGGCCTCGGTCCGGCTGGGGAGTTACCTCGGGCTTCAGGTTCGTGGGGGGACGACAATGGGGGAAGCTTGGTCTCCCTTCCTCGCGTGTCGGCTAAGGGACTGCCGGTGCTGGCCGGAGTCCTCCCCTTTTTTTCTTGGTATTGGTTGAACCAGTGTATGGATGGCGATGCCGCGTTGGACGCGTGTAGGAGGGCGCGTGCGATGTCTGGTGTTTGGATATGCGTGGGGCGGGTGCGGGTGCCGCCCGCTGTTCTCGCCGACGGGCCGCTGTCACGGATGCCTCTCCCGCTCGATCGGGCCATTAAGGGTTGTCGATTGAAGGCAGTTTTCTATCCCAATCGACACCGGCTCGACTGGTGCGAGCTCAGGTCCTTCCTCTTCTTTTTTTGGGGGGGGGGGGGTCCGTCTCATTGCCTCTTCGGAGAGTAATGAGCACGGAGACTTTTCTTTTGGGGCCCCTCGTGTCTGGCGGCTCCGTCCCGCGGTGGCGGCGGGCGGCGGGCGCCTCTCTCCTCATGAAGACTCGGATTGCTACGAGGGTCGGTGGGCCGCGTAGGGTTAGATCCCTCTCTCGGGGGATTTTTTATTTTGTTTCCTGGAGACGCTGTAGAAGGGAGTGTGCGAGGTGCGTGCTGTTGTGTGACGCAGGGATTTCGCGAGGGATGAGTCGAGTTTGAGTTTTTCCTCCTCTTCCTCCTCTCCCTTTCGCGTTTTGGTGGGAAGGTCTTTTGACGCAAACCGTAATCTTCTCGCGTGTGTCGTGGTCATGTCTCGCGGCACGCGGAGGACCGGGAGCTTAGCCGCCAAGAGTCACGAGGGAGGTAACCTCTATAAAAAGTTACTCCAATTCCGAGGTAAAACGCGCGTCCAAGGAATGTATGGTTGGGGGTATCCAATGCGAGCGGTTATAACTGGGAGTACCAGCCGACCCTCCCGTGTATTAGGCTTGCCCGGGCAAGGCGGCTCTGCCCGTGGCCGATTTATACTTCCGTCATACTCGTGAGATCCAATATGGAAAGTACAAATTTAAATTTAACTCAAAAATCTTTAGACGAGGAGGAGGTCGGAAATAGGAGGAAATGGCTTCAGGAAGCCAGACCCACTTTCGTTAAAGTGAGGAAATTGGGATGGATCTAGGAAGGGATCCTCGCGAAGATCGAGCTTAGATTCGAATAAAGGGGAAACCGAACCGTCCACGGTTACGATCAGTTTGGCCGACGGCTATAAGTGAAGCATCTGGCTCCGGGTCTTCAATAAAAAGGAAAAGAAGCAGACCATCCACAAGGGACAAATTAGTTGGATTGGCTGAAGTGGAAAAGAAAGTGGCTGATGACAGGGAGAGGGAATGGAGAGCTCAACAAGAGAAGGAACACACGGCTATGATACCCGAGGAGTTCTATGCGAGGATGGGACTCGACATGGAGGAGGCGATCGAGGACGGATGGAAAAATCCTACGGCAGACCTGTCAAGTAAAGTTAGAGAACTCCAAAAGACAGTATTGCGCGTAGCAAAAGCTAGTAAAAATTTAAGAGAAGACTTCAGTAATGATCTCAAACAGGCTGCTCTTTTTATTGCGGCCTATGTTGAGGTCCTGAGAACAAGAGCGGAGAGCGGACAGGAGACTGATTCCAGCATCTAAATCAATGACCTGAGAAGGAAACTGGCTGATGCCAAAATGGAGAATAAAAGCACTCTAGAGGAGGTTGAGAGGCTCAAGAACTCAAAAAAAGTAGCGAGAGGGAGGAAAAAAGGCGCCCTAATTCTAGGAAAAGAATGCACAAGAAGAGCCTCTCAAAGTCTCCAAAGAAGGTAGAGAAGAGTGGTTCCCCTAAACAGGATATGGCAAATATGGAGATGGAGATGGATAAAAAACAGTTGATACCTTCCACCTCCTATGCCGACTATAGGGAAAGGTTCCTTCCCAAGGAGACATGGTCTCCCGTGTATAGACTCCCTCTGCAAGGAAAAGTAAGAATTCTGGAGGATCGAGACCTGACTGGGCATAGGATCTACATTAAAAAGACAAAAACTCCGACGAAGGACAAAGAGAGAGAGGGAACAAATGCGACAGGGGAACTATTTGAAAATTTAGTCCTTCTGCTGAATGAATGGTTCGAGAGAAAGATTGAATCTGTTCTCCCGATAATTCCATATATCAATATCAATGAAGAAGAAGAAGAATCAAACACACGAGGGAAATAGCTAAGAATATCAACCTGGATAGACATGAGATCAAGGAGAATGGCACCCCGATAAGGTCGGAAACCGGAGAGGACCAAGGTGGCGAGCATACTCCGTGGAATCGGGTAATAGGTAGGAGAAAAGGGGCTAAACTCAGGAAACAAACCGAGAAACAAGCTTAAGTTATGCCGAGGACGATTGAAACACGGAGTGTTACGAGGATGAGCGAATCTGCGAATACGAGACGGAACACACAAAAAGAACAAGAACAAATATTGGGAGTAATAGACCCGTTGGGAAAACCCCCACGTACAGCAGTCATAACCTTGATTTGCTCGTCATCGGGGAAATACGATATGGAAGCCTTGCGAGTGGTAAGGGACAAAATAAATCTGGAGGAGATAGGAGTTTCGGCCTAAGAGGGCCATCACCGGTGCTCTAATCTTAGAAATCCCGGGTTCAGACAACACAAATAAGGCCAAGGTGCTTAAGGAAAGGCTACAGGGAACACTAAAAGATATGGAGGGAGTAAGAATAGCTCGACCGGTTAAATCCGCCGACTTGAGAATCAAAGATATTCTCGAGTCGACAATGGAGGAGGAAATCCGAAGAGCGATCAGCTTTAGAGAGTGACGATGAGGAGGTCAAGGTGGGCGCGTTTTGGCGATCGGCAAACGGCCTTACAGTCTGGGATGTCCGATCGCCTCGGCGAATAGGATCGCGGCGAATGGCAGGCTAAGAATCGGGTGGACCTCCGCGAGAGTTGAGATTCTCGCGAAGTGTCCCTTGTCGTGTTACAGGTATCTAGAACAAGGTCACATTCAGGCCAACTGTAAGAGCGCTGTTGATAGGAGGGGCAACTGTTATAGATGTGGGCAGCCAGAATATCAGGCGAGACAATGTGAGGAGCGATCCAATTGTCCAATATGCGAACAAGCAGGAAAACCATCCACACAGTAGAGTAGGAGGAGCTGCGTGCACCGCATCCAAAGGAAGGATCCTTTATAATAGCCAGGGAGCTCGACCCACAGTATGCGAGGAGAGGTGCCCCGTCCCTGGACGGTCGATGGCGATACCCATGGATACGAAGCAAGGAGAAGTCCAACCCGCAGGCTACGGACCCGCAGACCCCACCTACCCAAAGGAAAGAATCCCGACTTCGGACGGTTGGAGAGGGAAGAGAGCTCAGTGTTCAGGGAAGCGGGAGAGCCCCCCAAAGAGCAGCGAAGGAAAAGGAAGACTACAGGTAAGGAGGAACCTGACAAAAAGGCAGCGCCTTCCCCGCAAAACGTATAGCGGCTCGAATGATACAGATCAACCTAAACCATGCTCGTCATGCTCAGAATCTTCTGCATCAGAGCATGGCGAAGCTGACGATTGGTCTAGCGATACTGGCGGAGTCATATAACATACCAACTGGACACCCGCACTGGGCAGGATCAACGGATGGTCGCCTGTCTGTGGCGATATACGGGAGAAGATATACATTTCTCACTGATTGAGGAAGGAAATAATTTTGTAGTGTTAAGATGGAATGATCTGGTGATTATCGGGGTGTATTATTCATCAAATATGAGTCGCCCCGACTTTGAGGAAGGCCTGGCTAGGTTGGAGAGATGTGTGAGATCACATATGCCGGCGCCTATTGTTGTGGCAGGCGATTTTAACGCCAAGTCGGCTGTATGGGGCTCCCGGCGTCGTAATTACAGAGGTGACATGTTGGAAGCCTGGGCGGAATCTCTGGGCCTGGTTTGTATGAACATTAGCAAAGAGAGTACTTGTGTTAGATCGCAAGGCGAGTCAATCGTGGATATTACATGGGTCACTCCAATGGCCGCTAGAAGAATCAGCCATTGAAAGGTACGTTCAGGAATGGAGACCTTATCTGACCACGTATACATAACTATGGATGTAGACCAACATGCGATCAATGGTGAGGACAGAAATCAAAGAACTCCAAGACCAAAGAGATGGACGCTCTCCAGACTAGACGTGGACATGCTGGCGGCTTTGATGGTTAGTTCATGGCCTCAGACTGCAGCAGAAGAAGAAAGAAATCTCAACGAAGAAGTAGATAGACTACGAAACGATATACGTGATGCGTGCGACGTGGCAATGCCGTGTAGATTGCCGCGACCACTTACGGCCACCTACTGGTGGTCCGATACCATAGCAGAGGCAAGAAGAATATCAATTGCCAAGAGAAGAAGATGGAAAAGGTGCCGTGGAATAGGAAATGAGGACATCTTACGCGAGGAGTACCGTACCGCTAGACACGAACTGTGTGCTACCATCAATAAGGCCAAATCGGGTGCTTGGGACGAACTCATACTTACCCTGAATAAGGATCCATGGTGACGTCCCTACAAAATTGTTCGTAACAAACTGAAAAGGTGGACCCCTCCAAAGACGGAAACATTAGACCCTACGTTTCTGGCAGGTGTCATCGACACGCTCTTCCCGGACTGGACAGAGGAGAAAGAGAATCGAGAAATCTCGCAATTTGAGTGGAATGACAATTGGGCAATTGATGAGGGAGAAATGATCGAGGCTGTTAGGAAGAAACGTTATTGTGAATACTTTCAATACCCTCCCCTGGGAACTGATATTGGAGGCACTGGAAAGGCATCACTTCCCAGATTATCTGAGACGAATACTTGGAGACTACCTCAAGACTACGCCCGATGGCTGGACTTCCGAGATATGAGCGGAGCCCGATGCGAGAAGAGCGTGACTATGGGAGTGCCCCAGGGCTCCGTATTGGGCCCGCTTTTGTGGGATATTGGATACAATTGTATCCTTACCGATGTCGTGCTTTCCCCTGGTTGCACAACAATTTGCTACGTTGACGATCGATAGTGCTGGCGGCCGGAGCAGACTGGATCGAGGCCAGATCTAGGGCGAACGAGGCCCTGTCTAGTGTAGTGAGAGCTATTAGACAGCTCTCTCTGGAAGTGGCTCCCTTGAAGACGGAGGCCATGTGGTTCTATAAGGGTCGTAGGAGGACGCCACAGGATCTCCACGTCCAGGTAGGTGACGCCGCGATCACTGTTGGAAAGAGATAGATATCTCGGGCTGACACTGGACAGCAAATTGTGTTTTGTCGACCATTTTAGTAGACTTGCTCCAAAACTGGTCAAGGCGTCAAATCAAATGGGGAGACTTCTTCCCAACTTGGGGGGTCCAGGAGGGAGAGTTAGGAGACTGTATGCGTCCGCTCTTCACTCCATGGCTCTGTACGGGACCCCGGCATGGGCAGATGAGGCTTTGGCTTCTAGGAAAATAAAAATATGCGAAGTGCACAGAGGAAGATGGCAATTAGAACCATACGAGAGTACCGAACGATATCTTACATTGATGCGACTCTGCTGGTTGGATTCGCTCCTCTGGAGCTTATGGCGGGTAGAAATGCCAAAGTATACAGGAGGACGAAGACCATGCAGGAGAGATTGGAACGCGACTTGTCTATTAGAGTTGCCGAACATATCAAGGAGGCCTGCCAAACTTAGGGAGAAGTGGAAGGAGTGGCTTACGGCCCAGGGCCCTGCGGGAGGAAGTGTTAGAGTGAAGGAGGCTATTTAACCACGATTCGATGATTGGATTGATAGGGGCTAGGGAGAATTGACATTTCGTACGACGCAGATCTTGACCGGGCATGGTTGTTTTGGAGCATATTTACGACAAATTGGACGAGATGAGACGCCAGCATGTAACCATTGCAATGCCGTGGAAGATATCGCGCAACACTCTTTTGAAGAGTGTCCAGCCTGGGCGGAGCAGCGTGCTGTGTTAATGCTAACAGTCGGATGGAACCTGTCGATGTCGACAGTGGTGGGTTCCATGCTTGAAAGCAAGAAGCAATGGAATGCAGTTACGTCGTACTGTGACCAGATAATGTCAGTCAAAGAGGAAGCTGAGAGGACTAGAAGGGGCGAAGACCCCAGACAAAATCGTGCTAGAGGCCGGAATAACAGACCAAGGAGAGGCCTAGGCCATATCGACCGAAAATGACACAACAGATAACAGTAAGGGAGGAGAGCATAGAGGACTTTTAGTCGCACTGCTCTCCTCCCCCTTTCTCTACTTGTGTCTTTAACCTTATGCAGAACCTGGAGACGGCAAAACGGCGAAGAGGGAGATCTACTCCAATCTTAAAGAAGATAGAAACCAGAAAGAGGAACCAACGATAATGATTTGGGGAGGATCGAGTACGGGGAGGATTGGAGGACCCCAATAGCTCGCCTTGACGTGAGGGGCTCACCTCCCTCCCGGCCCCCCTCGCTATTTCTATGACACAGGTTCCTGATGGATCGACATTCATCCGAGGTCAGTGGTAGAGAAAATGATGTCACCTCTACCACACAACAAGAAAGAAGAAGACTGCAGCAGTCCAGCATGCGGGTCCGGAAATAGTAGTGATTCTCCAGTACCGGATGAACCCGTAGCAGTAATGAAGAGGAGGACACCCGGGGAGTGCGGTATACCGGACGATGCACAGCCGGGGAGCAGGGATTAGCCCTCTCCTACGGGTCTGGGAGTCCCGCACTCCCCGCCGAAGCCAATATCAGCGGGGACTGGTGCAATTCCCCCTCGTCACAAAAAAAGGGGCCTGTACACCTAGCCGAGGAAAAAAAAGATCATTTTTGTGAATTTTTTTAAGAGAACCTATTTGAATTATTGAATCGGAGTTTTTTTTAGCTCGAAAGTATACACTTTTGAGAATATTTTCAGTTTTTTATTAAAAAATTTTACAAATTCACAGAGTACTGAAGTCGTCTACGGAGTGTCGCAAAAAACGGTGACCAGCGGTGTTTCGTCAAAAATCATCTGAAGCAAAAAAACCAAAAAGATTATTAAAATAGATACTATAACCTAGTCTTTGTCATAGGATTTTTTTCGATTCTTAATTTTTGTTTTTTGGGCAAAAGTAAGAAAGAATTTTTTTTTGAAAATCGCTATGTTAAGTTCAAATGCCCGCTATTTTGTCAAAAATCAATATTTTCAAAATCGGTTATGTCTTGGTTTTCATCGCCGCCCAGACAACTATGGCGGCGGCTCTCTCCGAGGCGACGAGTCTCCCGCGACGATGCGTTTCCGCGCTTTCTCGGCGAGTATTCTGTCAGCCGCGTGTCTCTCCGTGAGATCGTTGCTCCGAGAATACGCTGTGTCGTGCTCGCGGCACGCCGCGTCCAGTGGATTTATACCTCAATCGCCTCTCGCCAAACGTTTCTCTAAATGAGTTCCCGGACCGCAAAACTGATAGTCGGGGATATGTAGTTCGAAAGGAAGCGCGTTTATCGCGCGATTGAGTAGACTACCACCAACTTTTAGGTTAGGCGTCGTAGTCTTTGACATTCGTGACAATCCTTGATCAACGGCGACGGACCATCGATGTGCATTCGCTGAGTCGGTAGGTTGTAATGCTCCAGGCAATAACGGTACTGCTGAACTTCCGGATCTACCGTGTTATGCTCCGGAAGTTTATCCCACACATAATATCTATATGAAACTGTCGTAACTATTATGAAACTGTCGTAACAGAATCTTCAGATCTTCAGCACATACTTCAACTGTTCAGCGGTTAGGCCGTATATATCACTGTTATCCGACAAAAACAATTCTGAGCGATCCGCGTGGCTATAATATAGACGCATCCTCTCTACTCAGAAGCTCGAAGAGAAATGAAATTCATGCTACAGCGCGGTTATAAATAGGTGCGAAGAGAAATGAAATTCGTGCGGCAACCGCATACGTGTCACAAACTGCGACGACAAACTACAGATGATGGGAAACAACGCGAAGAAACGCAAACACTGTGCGATGCTACTGGCCACTATACGCGCCATCATCTGTGGTCCCTCGAATTGCGGTAAAACCAATGTTCTGATAAGCTTGCTGGAAAGTCCGCACGGTGTACATTTCGAGAACGTGTACTCCAAGTCACTGCAGCAGCCAAAGTATCGATATCTGGAGAAACTACTGACATCGATTGATGAAATCGGCTACTTTACGTTCTCCAATAACAGTGACGTCATTCTACCGAGCGAGTCGCGTCCAAACTCGATCTTTGTTTTCGATGACGTCGCGTGCGACAAGATACGGTGGGAGAGTACTTCTCGATGGGTCGACACTCAAATGTCGACTGCTTCTATCTCTGTTAAACGTACGCGAGAATACCCAAACATTTGATACGCGATAACGCGAACCTGCTGATCCTGTTCAAGTAGGATTCTACCAAATTAAAGCATGTTTACAACAATCACGTGAACACCGACATGTCGTACGGGGATTTCAGCGCGTTTTGTCACGATTGTTGACAGCCGAGTACGGATTCGTAGTGATAGACAAGAATAGTTCGCTTACGAACGGGCGATACCAAAAAGGATTTAACATGTCCGCGTTATCGTAAAACGAGTCGTCGTTGAAACCTTGTCGAGGTGAAACATGGCTGAGAGCAACGTTACTTGCGAGAAGATCGCGAGGAAGATTGAGAAGACGAGTGAATCGATCCGCAAGAAACATCGTGCCTTGAAAACCGGTAGGACCGAGGACGATATCGGGATGAAGATACGTCTCAAACCAATTATCGAGCCGCTGCAAAAAATCGTTAACAACTCTGGCACGATAAAAAACGAGCCGCGTGACGACGAAGGGAACGAAACGTTATCCGTCTGAAAGCACGAGGAAGATGTGGTATTGAGAAAGAGGAAACGAACATTGGATCACGCCGCATCGATGCCGCATAAATCATATCGATTTGAACCTCCGCTGGATGTATCACCGATACAGTCTGCGATGGTGACAGCTGTACAACAGCCCGAATTACTCGAGAGCGGCGAGAATGTTTTCGAGACCACGGACGATTCGCTCGTGATGACCGTTCGAAAGCAGCTGGAAACGGCGGAGGGGCAAAATGCGTTGCTCGGTAAAATGGGCTCGCTGAGTCGAAGGTACTTTGGAACTATTCTGACGACGATGGAAGCTCTTTCTATGCGATGGACCGCACTGGTTTAGATAGCATATATGGTGTTCGTTTGAGCAATGATGGAACGATGCTTGATAATGAACGCATTGACGTGGACGGCGATGACAATATACTTATCGATGGCACGCGATACATCGGTACGCCGGATCTTTACGAGTTGATATTCAAGAAATTGCTCGATGACGCCATCTATACGGAGGAAAATAAGCAAAAGTACAAGAGCATACTGCTGGTGACGAATGCGCATAGGCGCAATCATGACGCGCATGGTCGAGTAATGGGCAACAGAGGATACAAGTACAAATATACATATAATCGCACCTTTGCTAAAGATCGAGTTTAAATCTGGACAAGGATTGCCTCGCGCTATGACGTTGAACGACAATGTGATCGATTATGTGCACTGGGACGATCCCAACGAGCTGGTGAATCTACGCTTCGCACCGAGCCGGCCACAACGCTCACGACAACGAGATATTGTCTATCATTGAGGAACTTCGCGAGGCTGATATCATTATAAATTGATCAGAGTATCATCGATGCGAACCAGTCGAACGACGTCACTCGCATTGAAAAAATGCCTGTCAATAAATTTGGACTGTTCGAACGGAGAAATGACTCGATCAACGGCGAACTGATGGTGAGAAGATACATACGCTCTGTGTCGTGCCGGTACAGATTTTGACGCAAAGTCGCACAAGATTCGTCGCGTAGCGCAACCGGAGACTGATGATGACGCAACAAACAAACTATACATGGAACAGCGTTAAAATTTTGAGGGAATTTGTCGAGAGATTGATAGCGTTCGAAAAGGACGTGCACGCATTACGGAACGCGATAAGCGACACTATCACCGAGTCAAAAACGGTGATGAACAAGGAGAATAAGAACAGAATTAAATCTTTGCACGTGCTATTGCCTATCGAAGATGAACCATGAGATCCGAAAATGCCGTCAGTTTGGAGAGGCGACGACTCGTCGAGGAACTCCATGCTTCGGCGAGAAGAAATTTTCTACGAAGACGCATCATAGTTCGAGGATATGACGACCTGTGGCAGGCTGATATCATTAAGATGCAGCCGTACTCGCGCTTCAACAGAGGCTACTGCTACATACTCACCGTCATCGATGTGTTGAGTAAATACGCGTGGGTACCGCTCAAGAGCAAAGGCGGAAGCGAGACGACTGAAGCTATCGCCGAGATAATTCGAGAGAGATGCCCGAAAAATTTGCAGACCGATAAGGGAAAGGAATTTTATAACGCCGACATGCAACGACTCGTAAAGAGATACGGCATAAATTATTACTCCACATACTCGGTGTTGAAGGCGTCGGTCGTCGAGCGATTCAATTGCACGCTCAAGAACGATATGTGGAAGATGTTTACGCTCAACGGAAACTACAGATTGATCGACGCTGCCATGTTTCGTATCAAATTACAACGCGTGAAAACATTGAACGATCAGCGACCCACCAACGTTACGCCTGCAATCGCCGAAAGACTCTTGGTGTACAGCGCGATAAAGATTGCAGGGCTGGCAAAGTTCAAAGTAGGCGATTCGGTGCGCGTGAGCAAGTACAAGACCGTCTCCGAGAAAGGTTACACGCGGAATTGGACACCGCTGAGGTGTTTAAAATCGCTAAAGTGCAGCGCACCAATCCCACGACGTACCTGCTCGAGGACTATCGCGGAAAATCTACCGCCAGAGTTTTCTACGAGCGCGAGTTGCATCGCGCGGCCGATCCCGACGTGTATCTCGTGGAGAAGAAGTGCTGCGCAAGAGAGGTGACGAGGTTTACGTGAAGTGGCTGGGACTCGCACAATTCGTGGATACATAAAGACAATGTTGTTTAATTTTCATACAAAATTTATTCACATATAAAAATGTATGATTTTTAACGCGTAGCGCTATACGAGAGCATCCCAATGGGACCGATGAGTCCGTGAATTTCTCGAGCCAAACTGAATTTCTGAGCGCACTGAACTCAATTTTTTGCCATTGCGCACCCCACTTCTGGTCGTTTTCGGGGAACGATCGACCGTTCGTTCGAAAAATCATCAGACTTTCTTTCGAGACGCTATTCGGTGTACTTCGAGTCTGCACATTCGCAGCCAAGTCCAATCATGAGTTCAGCGTGACAGTGCTTCTTCATTGTCTAAACGTGAACGCGCTCGCGCCGTTGCATCGGGTCAAGATTTCCGACATCTGCAGGCAAGATTTTCCGCTCCGCGCGACTGACTTGTTGAACATTCAGAAGATTTCCGTATCGTGGTAGTACGGGAACAAAGAAGATCTCCGCTTGAAACCGCTTAGCGCTCGTACTGCTCAATGATTATTGTTTTTTTTTCTTTATATTTTGAACGATCTGAAAACGAAATAAAGTTATTAAGTGCTTTGTGAAAAAAATAAAAAGGTGAACATTTATTTCATCACCGCATTCTTTCCTCTCATGAACATTGCTATTCGTTCGTTCATTATTCGTCGATCTTGCCATTTTTCACGGTCATCGCATCGCGTTCTTTTCGGAACGAGACCGACAAATTCAAGTTATGACAATCGATCGATTGATCGTAAACAATGATATATACAATATATATAAAAAAATGTATACAATGTACGATACAATAACAATATATAACAATATAAATATGTATACAATATACGATATATATAACAATAAAAAAATGTAATATGTATACAATATATAAAATTATATAACAATATATAAAATGTAAAATATATACAATATACAAGGTGTGTAAAAATCGTTATCCCTTACATATTAATATATTGACAAATGTATTTGAAAATGTCCCCATAATGTATCGGTCGAATCCGGTACGATATACCACTTGTCATCGTACGAACTCAGAGCGATTTTCTTTTCGGACACTGTGTACACCTCGTGCAGCTTGGATCTTATACAAGTCTGCTGTCGCGTCATTTCAATCTTCTCTTTCAAACACTGCATGTCGTTAAACGTTATCGTTCGCACTACAACATTACTCTTGACACTTTTAATCTTCTTCGTACCTTTCTTACCATCGACTCGCAAGGCGTACATTTTTGCTCTGAGCTTGACGAATTCCGTCATTGGCTGCGTTCAGCAGAACAAGCAGCTTTGCAACTGTTGCAAGATTTTCGATTGAACGCCACCTAGCGCTTTACACTTTTCCGACATGTTTACTCAGCGGTCGCCATTTTTTCCAGCGTAGTAAAAGTATGCTGAATAAGCGCAACATGTTGGAAGGTACGAATTGAAAAGTGAAACATAACCAAGAACTGCGTTACTTACTACATAGGTAAGCATAATAATATTGTAAATATTGCGTAATCACAAATTAATAATCGGTATATAATTCATCTTCTTTCCTAACTTAATAGATAATCTAAGTAGTACTTAATAGTAGTATAGAAAGGCCGATTTCAACTCGGTAGCTCCGAGGGGGGAGGGCGGGGGGCTACTCCGCCGGGCGAGAGGGGTATGACGTCAAGGGGGCCGCGGCGCACACCATGCGGCAATGGGATCCGCGGTAAGAGGATCGAACACGTGTCAAAAATCATATCTTATAAAATGATGTCCGTCAATGTACGGCTGTGGTCAATGACACCATTTCTCAAGGAGGATCCGCGCTATGATCGTAAGGGGGAGAGAGGGTCCGACGCGAGTATTATGGCGCGGGGAGAGGACTTTTCTCTCTCGCTTCCACGCGTCTCCATCTTCGCTCGCATTCTCTCTCTCACCCATTTGCGCGTCTCCATCTTCGCTCGCGTTCTCCCCCGTCCGCTCGCGTACATGATCCCGCAATCTAGCGCTCTTTATACATTTTATTAATATTTATCAATACTTATCGATTAGAATTAGTTTTTAATTTTTATGAGTCGCATCTTCGAAGAGGAATGGGATATAAAGAAAAAGATAAAAAATGTTTTTAAACTAATATATTTTCCATAAAATAGATACATTAACGCATTATATTATTAATATTATATTAACGATATATCTATAAATAATATACGTTTATTTTTTATGGCAGTGCCACCAATTGAACAGCTTGGATACATTTTGCAAAGCACAATTCGATACATGTTTATGGCAACGCAAGATATGTGTAGCATCCATCTTTTTCAATGATTCCACGTCTTCGTAGTGCTCGTCAAGGCTCTCGATGTAGACATCCTCTCGCGCATTGTTCAGCAGTAAATCCAGCAGTAAATCCAGCAGCCATTCTCATTTTTTGAGTCCTTTTACGTATACGATGGACGAGGTTTCGCTCTCCGTCACATCCCGCACCGCCTTGGTAATCAACTCTTTAGCCTTGTGGTACTGAATCAGTCCTTCATCCCAGCACAATCCATGATGTTTCGCCATCAACCAGGTTACGCGCTGTCTGTCCGCTTTGCTGAGAAAATACCGTGGCTTGGGGCTTTCGAAAATATAATGAGAGAGAGTATATCCCTCTAAGAGCGGCAAACTCCTTCACGACGGAGTTTCTGCCAACGATGAAACCTTGCAAATCCACAAACGTTGGCGTGGACATGACTGATTTTCGACACTTCGAGAGGTGGACTGCAAGAGGATCACGATACATGAATCTTTTTTATATTGGAATATTGCTGACATTGCAATTTACATGATTTTGCGCACTACATTAGACAATGGGCAGTATTCGAGTATAGCACGATGACGCGATCGTGTAAAATGAGACAGTAGGCGGTAGTATTTGCCGGTACATTCTCTTTGCAATCAAATTCTATGCGTACATCCACAGTGGCGCTCTTGATAGACTTGTTCTGTCGTGCGCAATTGATAATTATAAAAGGTCCATTCACCACAAATGTGGACAAGTTGCAAAGCATGGCATAACAGTCGTATCCATAATAAGCTTTACGAAAACGTGAATACATGTCAAAAAGTATAGCGTATTTATTTTTCTTAAAGTCTATATTCAGGTCATCGTATGGGTAAAATTCAGAGTTTAGATAAAGTTTTACGTTGGTCAGATTACAGTCATCAAATATGCTAGCATCTTGAAACATGATATTCTTTCGGCCTGTCTGCAGAGCAAAGATAACGTATCGCGGTTTCTCCAACTGAGTCGCAGTTTTGATAGCCCATGAATGTTTGATCGTGCTCTGCAATAGGGAGTACTCGTACAATTCCCATGATCGGAAACTCATACTCAAATATCGTCCGCTTTCCAAAGCTCATAGTAGGGATAGTTTATTGACCTCATCCAACATAACGTGAGGCATTCGCCACTGTACTTTGAATAGTTCAATTTCTGACTCTGTCTTCGAATCTCCATTGATACAATTGTTGTCATTGTGCGCTCGTATCAAAATCAGTTCATGACGAGCGTTAACAACTACGCGTTTGTAATCCTCGCAAAAACCGTGAAAAGCATGTTGAGTGGTACGCAAAAATTAAAGTCTCCTTCCGGTATGGTTGATGTAATATCCCATCCAGCATTCTGCAAGATCTGCGCTTTATCATACGTTAGCGATACATAGTTCTTGATAGTGCTTCCGGCGTTTCTGATGCGATCAATCTTCACGCCGTTGAATTCGTATCGAATTTCATCAAACATAAATGCCACGCAATTATTTGCGAGAAAAATCTCCGCATCATTGTTCTTTTTCTTCAATTTTCCTTCAATGTAGAGAAAGGCTTTTACAGAGAAAGGCTTTTACACGGCAACGTGTACAAATCTTGCTGTTGTATGGGTATCCTTATCTCATCGCTATGTCCAAACGTCGAATTGGCATACGGATTGTATGTATGAGTCTCAATTTTGACAATGCTATTGTCAAAGATCGGCTCACGTCCAATATTCAAGATATCAGCCATTTCGTACAATGAAACCCAATGATTTTAAAAATTCAATGTCGACGCAGTGAGTTTCTTCTTCTTCTTATCTAGGTGATAAGATTTGTTTTCCTTTGATAAAACTGTTCACCTGTTCCACTTCAATCAATTAGCATCTCCCGTTATCGTTGTCTCCTCCTCACAAGTAATCTGACTCTTCTCAAAAATCGAGCAGTTGACCGTCCTGATCCACAATACGAATCGTCAGATCCGTACGATGATCGGAAGATAAATGATCTGCGCAGGTATTTCCGATATTTTATATCCTAGCGGAACGCTCGGCGAAAACTCGTGTATCGTATGCACGCACTTATCGTTGCTGTATGCACCCGCGGTCACGTTGTACTCTATGCGAATAATGTTTACGTTAATGATATTTATCGATACATCCGATTCATGCCACTGTCACGGCTCTAGCACACGATTCGTCGAAAATCCCAACAGCGATCCAATATTGTTAGGTTTTGTAAAATTTATCTTGTAAGCACATTTGATTTCGCTTTTCATCGTATTGTTGTTAGCTCGAATCATCAATGAGTACTCGTCATCTTCCTCGATGTCTTTTTTTCTCACATTTTTGGAACGAGATTGTAAAAGCGTGCGTTTCAGATACGTGTCAATGTCGCACAGTTCATACGATCCTTCGGGAATGACAATCTCCTTGTTATCAAAATAAAATTTATTGTTTAATGAATTTACATTCGGGACCGTGTAGTAGGTTTCAAAGTCNGTCAAGCCGAGTTCGTAANCACCATCGCTCAAATCCATAGCTGGAAAGTAGCTTACTGAGAGGATGCTACTCTTGCCGATAAGTGTAAACGTCAGTGACATGTTTGATACTGACTGAGTGCAAATGNTGCAGCGTCAGCCTTTAAATTNATTATCGAACTTTTGTAGAAACTGTAGACAAAGTTGTCCACAATTGCTCTGATCGTAACGCTGATAAGATGTGCGATTGTACTCGATTCGTGTCACGTTTAGTAATATCGCACCAATTCCCTCGGCGGTCGAAGTTTACCAAAACTGTTGAAATATATGACGCGATCTCCTCTCTTCGCATACCACTCAATGAGTATCCGGTCCATCGGGTCCAAATTTACGATACCATTTTCGTTTCGGCGTACTCCTCCCGTTGATAGGCTGGTATGCATGAAAACGCCTCTAAAATATGGAATGTGCATACGCTTTGCGAGTTGTAGTTGTACGTCGATAGTTACACCCTTTGGGATTTTTAACGTCTCTTTGATGTTTTTTTCTCATCGACTCTTTCCCCGAGAGTCGAATCTCTCACGGTAATATGTTTTCGTGCTTTCGCNTTTATTGACCTCATCCAACATAACGTGAGGCATTCGCCACTGTACTTTGAATAGTTCAATTTCTGACTCTGTCTTCGAATCTCCATTGATACAATTGTTGTCATTGTGCGCTCGTATCAAAATCAGTTCATGACGAGCGTTAACAACTACGCGTTTGTAATCCTCGCAAAAACCGTGAAAAGCATGTTGAGTGGTACGCAAAAATTAAAGTCTCCTTCCGGTATGGTTGATGTAATATCCCATCCAGCATTCTGCAAGATCTGCGCTTTATCATACGTTAGCGATACATAGTTCTTGATAGTGCTTCCGGCGTTTCTGATGCGATCAATCTTCACGCCGTTGAATTCGTATCGAATTTCATCAAACATAAATGCCACGCAATTATTTGCGAGAAAAATCTCCGCATCATTGTTCTTTTTCTTCAATTTTCCTTCAATGTAGAGAAAGGCTTTTACAGAGAAAGGCTTTTACACGGCAACGTGTACAAATCTTGCTGTTGTATGGGTATCCTTATCTCATCGCTATGTCCAAACGTCGAATTGGCATACGGATTGTATGTATGAGTCTCAATTTTGACAATGCTATTGTCAAAGATCGGCTCACGTCCAATATTCAAGATATCAGCCATTTCGTACAATGAAACCCAATGATTTTAAAAATTCAATGTCGACGCAGTGAGTTTCTTCTTCTTCTTATCTAGGTGATAAGATTTGTTTTCCTTTGATAAAACTGTTCACCTGTTCCACTTCAATCAATTAGCATCTCCCGTTATCGTTGTCTCCTCCTCACAAGTAATCTGACTCTTCTCAAAAATCGAGCAGTTGACCGTCCTGATCCACAATACGAATCGTCAGATCCGTACGATGATCGGAAGATAAATGATCTGCGCAGGTATTTCCGATATTTTATATCCTAGCGGAACGCTCGGCGAAAACTCGTGTATCGTATGCACGCACTTATCGTTGCTGTATGCACCCGCGGTCACGTTGTACTCTATGCGAATAATGTTTACGTTAATGATATTTATCGATACATCCGATTCATGCCACTGTCACGGCTCTAGCACACGATTCGTCGAAAATCCCAACAGCGATCCAATATTGTTAGGTTTTGTAAAATTTATCTTGTAAGCACATTTGATTTCGCTTTTCATCGTATTGTTGTTAGCTCGAATCATCAATGAGTACTCGTCATCTTCCTCGATGTCTTTTTTTCTCACATTTTTGGAACGAGATTGTAAAAGCGTGCGTTTCAGATACGTGTCAATGTCGCACAGTTCATACGATCCTTCGGGAATGACAATCTCCTTGTTATCAAAATAAAATTTATTGTTTAATGAATTTACATTCGGGACCGTGTAGTAGGTTTCAAAGTCTGTCAAGCCGAGTTCGTAATCACCATCGCTCAAATCCATAGCTGGAAAGTAGCTTACTGAGAGGATGCTACTCTTGCCGATAAGTGTAAACGTCAGTGACATGTTTGATACTGACTGAGTGCAAATGGTGCAGCGTCAGCCTTTAAATTAATTATCGAACTTTTGTAGAAACTGTAGACAAAGTTGTCCACAATTGCTCTGATCGTAACGCTGATAAGATGTGCGATTGTACTCGATTCGTGTCACGTTTAGTAATATCGCACCAATTCCCTCGGCGGTCGAAGTTTACCAAAACTGTTGAAATATATGACGCGATCTCCTCTCTTCGCATACCACTCAATGAGTATCCGGTCCATCGGGTCCAAATTTACGATACCATTTTCGTTTCGGCGTACTCCTCCCGTTGATAGGCTGGTATGCATGAAAACGCCTCTAAAATATGGAATGTGCATACGCTTTGCGAGTTGTAGTTGTACGTCGATAGTTACACCCTTTGGGATTTTTAACGTCTCTTTGATGTTTTTTTCTCATCGACTCTTTCCCCGAGAGTCGAATCTCTCACGGTAATATGTTTTCGTGCTTTCGCGGCAAATATATTGTCGGCAACGTGTCATTCTGCGATGTCGTTGCTATGCGAATAGGCTATATCGTGTTCGCGACACGCTGCATCCAGCGGGTTAATACCTTGATCACCTCTCGCCAAACGTTTTTCCAAGTGAGTTTTCAGACCGCAAAACTGATAATCGGGGATATGTAATTTGATCGGAAGTTTATCATGCGTTTATCGCATGGTTTAACAAGCCTCTTCTAATCTTCGTCGACATTCGCTGCAATTCTTTATCAATGGCGGTGGACCTAGACGGGTCACTTTTTCGCGCATGCGCAATGATTACAGCTGTTAATCCAGCGGTGTACGCGATAGATATATGTGGCCGCGAAGTAGGGTTTTGGCGTGATGAAGAGGGCTAATTCCACAATTTACTTTAACCGGAGTTTAACTAACAATATCTAATAGGAGAATTTGTTTTATATAAAATAAACTCTTCTATTAGGTATTGTTAGTTAAATTCTGGTTAAGGTAAATTGTGGAATTGGACCTAAGGATCTTAATTTAAGGTGATTAGTTGTATGTAATTAAATTATTATTAATATCTAGAATTAGTATTAATAATAATTAATGTCATAAAATAATATTTCTGTTATATCTTATTTTCTAAATTTTATTTTATATATTATATCTTATGTTTTATTTGTTTTAATATTAATTTCAATATGAGTTCAAAAGGAGCGATTAAAAAAATAAGACAATTTAATTATTCATGACTAGAAGAAAATAATTTTTAAGGATGGTAGGCTCCTTATCCTACAAATATAATACATTATATAATAGTATATTTGCATGCACATGTACATGCATACGCGCGCACGCACGCACATATACGCCTTTTTTATTTCATATTTTTTAATAATCTTATAAAAATTCTTTGGTCATTTCAAACATTGAAACAAAGGCCCTAATGCATCATTTTTCTTCTAATGGTGATACATTACTGAGACCCTTTTTCAGTACGCATGCGCGAAAAAGCGACCTGTCTAGCAACACTGGGTGGACCGTCGATGTGTGTTCGCTGAGTCGGTAGATTGTAATGCTCCAGGCAATAACAGTACTGCTGAACTTCCGGATCTGCCGTGATATGCTCCGGAAGTTTATCCCACACATAATCTATGTGATTGTAAAACTGTTNTAACAGAACGATNTNCGGTNTATACTTCAACTGTTCGGCGGTTAGGCTGTATATATTAGTGTTATCCAACAGAAGCAGAAACATTTCTGAGCGTTTCGGCGCAATGCTATACTATAAATACGTCAGCTATCACTGTTATCCAACCGAGGCAGAAACACTTCTGAGCGTTTCGGTGCAATGCTCTGAAAAAAATAGGCCAACTCTCTTGAAATCACATTCATTTTTTTCGGAAATAACATGCGGTTCGTTCAACAATCGCCGCCATTTGCGGTGACTAATTTCGACAAAAGGTTAATATCTGAGAAAGAGGTACGCAAACATGGAAACTTGTTGGCAATGTCTATAGCGGTATTATTTGCGGTCNGTCAAATTGCGGTAAGACAAATGTGTTGATTAGCCTGCTGGAAAGTCCACACGATGTATGTTTCGAAAACGTATACGTGTACTCGAAATCGTTGCAACAATCGAAACATCGATACTTGGAAAATATAGTGGCATCGATAGAAGAAATTTTTACATTTTCGAATAACAGTGATGTCATTCCACCGAGCGATGCACGTCCAAACTNGATCTTTGTTTTCGATGACGTGGCGTGCGACAAGCAGGATACGATAAGAGAATAATTTGCGATGGGTANACACGCAGACCTCGATTGCTTCTATCTTTGTCAGGCGTATGCAAAGATACCGAACCATCTTATACGCGATAACGCGAATCTACTGATCTTGTCCAAACNGGATGGAACTANCNTAAAATACATATACACCGATCATGTAAACACCAACATGACATACGAAGATTTTTGTAAATTGTGTTATATCTGTTGACAGCAAAAGTATGGANTTGTTGTGATAGACAAGGACAGCGCGATTTNGAATGGTCGTTATAGGAAAGGATTTAACGACTTTCTNATACCATAACGCGATCAGTTGTTATCGATACGTCAAATAGGCAATANGGGTAGCAGCATGGAAATTANAGATCGTGAAAAGTTAGCAAAACAGATTGCAAAAACAAGTGATTCGATTCGCAAAAAGTATCGCGCGTTGAAAACTGATAAGATGGAGGAAGATATGGCNTTGGAGAGGCACTTTAAGCCCGTTATCGAGCCTCTAAAGCAAATTATTGAAAACATANTTGGCGAAGAATCTAATTTTACCAAGAGTGAAACATTATCCTCGAGAGAGAAAGAATATGCAGAACCAAAATTTAAACGAAAACAATCAAACGCTTCGTTTGAAACATTATCCTCGNGAGAGTACGTTGAATCAAATTCTAAACGAAAACGATCAAATGTTACATTTGACAATTCTCTCATGGCTTCAACACCGATTAAATCAATGTTGAAACGATCGAGCACCGTTCTAATTATAATTATTATGCAATTAAAAATTTATATAATTAAAATTATACATACCGATCGCAAAAGTATTTTCTGTGCTCTTTTTTNCTGAGTTGTGAACTCACTAGGCGGGACATATTTTTAATCCATGTGAAATGTCCAATGTCGTTATCATCTTGCAAATACAACAAGTTGATGTGCTTTTCTTTCTTCCGGGCGGTAAGTCGTATCGGCAAGATTTCCTTATTCTCAAAGGAATATACATTGATTGAGATATCGTTTAAATGTTCAAACTTTTTAATCTGATTCAACCTCACAGGAAACTCAATGATAGTTTGCTGTGTGTTATCATCACATTGCTTACACCACTCGCCAATTCTCATGACTATTATATACATGATCCGGGATGTTTCTTATTACAGAAGTAAGATCTGCAGTTCGTCCTTTTTATTGAGCAATCGCGTAGGTGAAACATTTTTTTAAATGATTTATAACACTACTTTTTTTTAATTCTTTGAAGGAATTCGATAGTGTGTATAATTCACTCACAAAATTTTTAACCAAGTGATTTTTGTCGGCCAATTTATGAATGACTTCTCCACTTTCTTTTCATATTGCGGCAATCGTACTACTATCTTCGTCACCAATCATAACTCCAATATTTAAATTATTTTCTTGAAGGATTTTACTTCGATTGATCAACTGCGCTCCGGCGTCCGCTTCCATCGCTTTTGCACTGCCTTCTCTGAAAATTCTCTCGACAATCGTGGTCGTCTTTTGAATGCCCTTTAACACATTTGTAACACTTGCGATTGCGTGTTGTATAATCTAAAACTTTGTGACTTAAAAATCCAATTATTGCTGCATTCAGACTGTCCTAACTGCGACCGTTGCCTCTTTTACTCCAGCCCAGTCGTACGAAACTATGATGCAAAATGTGTATACCGATTAAATCCTCCGTTGGTCATCTCCTCGGCAACCATGGGTCGTTACATTGGTGAATTATAATAGTGATCCATAGAGTAACGATAGAGAAATCATTACCTTTGCAGGCGCAAACGCTCATGTAATGTTTTAAACAATGAAATTATTTAAAAAAAGATGTCATGTATTTTAGATACTGATTGATTTCCATCCGTGACGTGTGTACAACCAGATCAAAGTGCATCAATAATTCAAGAAAAATAGTTCGGATTATGCACGCATATTTTGCGTTGTATGATTTGCATTGG
>JAJVSH010000258.1:190523-201160 GCA_021460005.1 Tetramorium alpestre | reverse complement strand
ATTTGGTAATTACGGAGACTGGGAATGCGTCGTCTACAATGAGTATAAGGTCGTAGTCGTAAGCAAATCGATCAACTATACTCAAGTTTTCTCTGTATTCTTAACTGTCGTTGATTGATTTGCTGTACGACTTTATAACTACGACCTTATACTACTCATTGTAGACGACGCAGAAGACNTTAAGGATAATGTGTTAAGGATAGTGCGCAATCATGTACATACATACTCACATATGGGCGCAAACACATACACACGCGCGCACGCACACGCACAAAGGTTCAGATATCTGTCACGTTCACATCGTTGGTCTTNGATAGTGCTAAGAACGGGTAACGCTTGACACACGCACATATCCACACACGTGCATACGCACTCACACACACGCGCGCATACCCCCCCCCCCTACACACACACACGTACGCACACATGCGCACACACACGCACTCACACACAGAGCATACGTGCCAATGAGAGCAACTCAAAGCAATACAAGCTGCTAAGATATATGGGCTGTCAGCTGCGTTTCTGAGTTTTTGAGTTTCTCTACCTCAAAAACGGCTCATTGAATTGGGTCATATCAATAATAACTTTTGATTAGTATGACTCGAAGTACAAAATTTACAATTTCATCGAATTTGAACAGGACCGCATTTCCATAAGGTNTGAGCGGNGTCCTTTTTGTTGACGAGATTATCCTTCGCATTAAGCTTCGGCACATTAACCCGTTCACTTGAAAATGTATAAGGACTATTTATATTATGTACAGTATACTGTATACTTTCAAGTGAACGGGTTAAGAATGTTTGAGACTGGCGTTNNTGTGATAATGGAATTTATATATTCAAATTGTGTCTAGGACGCAAATGTTAAACGAGAATCAGAAGTAAACGAATGACTTTAGGGCTACTATTAAAACNGATTCTANGAAATATTCCAAGGTATTAATACTTTGCATTTGATATGCATGACAAATAGATCTTATAAAAAATTGTCGCATTTTTCTAAAAGGATGAGTATTAATAGGCGTCCATCTAGACACAATCGCCACCAAATGACTAACTTCTATCCGAATATAAGAGATATTTGCGTTTTATTCCCTATAATTTGATAGCAAATATTTNAATAATCCTGCAAATCANNCTTCTTTGCAAATGCAATTGCGATAGATATCAACAAAGACATACTAAAATCGCACACATTCATTTTANGAATCGCGACATTATCACTTAAAATCTTTAAAAGCCACATAGTTATTGCTGTTGCAATGTGCTNGGCAAATAGCATTTGGAAAACAGGTACACTTCCCGCAATTGACGCGCTCATATATTGATACANAAATATATATTTTGATCTTGTCCGTGAATACTTAATTTTTCTCGCTATCGATCCTGNAGCATCAATTGCCATGAAAGAATCTTTTTTCTTCGCGTTTAGTTTGTAAAATAATTTCTGTTCCTTTATCCAATAGNGACAGGAAAATGGTGACACATCGACCTTCTTTATAATTCCTGCATGTGTAGTATCAAGAGCGTCAACTAAATTATTTATTGGTAATGAGCCTGAAAATCATAATGCAAGAATATTACAGTGTATGGAAATGAAAAATCAAACGTGTTATCATAGCAGTACTAGTTTGAGAATCTAGACACAATCGCCACCAAATGACTAACGTCTATCCGAATATAAGTTGTAAGAGATATTTGCGTTTTATTCACTATAATTTGATAACAAGTATTTAAATAATCCTGCAAATCAGCCTTCTTTGCAAATGCAATTGCGATAGATATCAACAAAGACATACTAAAAGTGTATTGTATTTAGTGTATTGTATAGTCAGTAGTACTTACTCCCTACACTGACTATATTTATATTAATAGTTTAATGTAAATACAATCAGTATAGGCAGTAAGTATTAAAGTATGTTAGTATGATTTTTAAAACTTTGCTATTCAACTTAATACTAGCAGTCTCTTAATATTAGTTTATTAATATTAAGAGGCTAATAATATTGTTAACATATATTGTTATTATGTAGCTTGATATATACTATTATATCATTTATTATTGCTATATCATATTATTGCTATAGGTAACTTTTAATACTTTACCAGTGATCTCAAGACGTTTCTCTTGCACTTGACTTTTAGCTTTACGTAACACATCAGATTTTGGTAAAATAGGGGGATAAGGCTCGCCAAATCGAATTAAGTTTTTCGTTTCGTTCCTTATATATGTAATGGCATCTGTTTTGGTATCAATAAGATTGCCCGCTATGTTTAGTCTTCGTTTCCCTGACGAGTGTCGTCTTCCTTTGTGAATAAAATCTGGACGGTAGTTTTTTATTACAACTTTCGAGAGAATATCGTTGTTTTCTTTGGAATAATCTTCAATAACACAAATTACTTTTGAATCGCACTTTGTACATTTTCCTCTTACTTTGATCGAGGCACTTTTCTTTTCTTGCTGAATAGATCCTTTGACACGTTTGAACGACCAAATACAGGGAATGCGTGATTTCTCCGAATTTTTAGAACAAATAAATCTGTCCATCCAGGTTTTAAAGAAACATATTTTTTACCATAGTTAAAACGTTTTAACGATGGTAAAAAAGTTTCTTGCGGTTTTATGAGAAGCCATTCTTGCGTTGATATAATTTAATATAAAGGATCGTCCTTTCTATCGCTGGAGAAGCAGCGATGACGGCAGCAGTGGTGGAAGCGGCGGTTAATGTATCGCTGCTGCTGCGACGGCGACGACGACGGCGACGACGACGGCGACGACGACGACGACGACGACGACGACGACGACGACGACGACGACGACGAGAGGAGGATCGTTCTCTCGGTGGTCGTGGCGGTGGTAGGAGCAACAGCAGCAGCAGCAGCGTTAGGTGAAGTGGTGGGGGAGGGGGACGCGGACAAGACGACGGTACGACGTCGTCGTCGGTAACGCTTTTCCGTCGTGGTCGGCGGTACGTCCGTGGTCGCTCGGACGCATGGTCTTGTGGCTTGAGGCCGCGCTCTTCTGACGGCCGCTCTCATAGAGTCGACCGTCAGAGGGAGCCCGTCGGACAAAAGAGCCACGTCGCTCCGTCTGGTGACGATGCACCATCGTCTTGACAATTGCGCCGAATCTATTATGTTTTGAGGGAATATCTCAAAATGCGTCTTGATGTAAGACGTGTATTCCCCCAAATATCATGTCGCGTTCTCCACCTCGACGCTCGCCCGAACTATCTTGGCGAAGGGTGAGCGTGGCTCCCGCAGCATCGCCCTCGCCAAGTAGTCGGCGGTACGATGTCGTACGATGCCGGTTATTTTGATCGTCGTAGTCGGTCTTGTCATGCCGCTCGACATATTTCAAAAATTGTGCCG
This sequence comes from Tetramorium alpestre, assembly GCA_021460005.1. Lineage (NCBI taxonomy): Eukaryota > Metazoa > Arthropoda > Insecta > Hymenoptera > Formicidae > Tetramorium > Tetramorium alpestre. The sequence continues at coordinate 197,786 of JAJVSH010000258.1, read as the reverse complement.
CCGTGAAGGCGCCGTCCAAGTCGGCGATCACATCGCGCCGGCTCTGCCGCCTTTTCCGCCCGCGGCGTTAAAAAAGCCCGGGTGTAGGCCCACGTGGCGTGGACGGACACCAGGTATGGCGTCAGGCCATCGATCGGGTGGTCGCACAAAAATTTTACCGCCGTCATTAGAGGAAGCGGCACGTCTGACGCATGTAGCGGCAGCGAACGTGTCATTTCCTCCGCCGCCGCCGCGTCCTCGTTGTCGTCCAGGGGCCGCATATCTATAATTCTCCGTTTGTCGAGTTCGTTACTCCGTAGCATCATGTACTGCTGTACGTCATAGTTTAATCCGGGCCATTTTCCGTAGAGAAAGTACGAGAACCGGAATTCGGCTCTCATGAATCGTTGAATCGCCGCCGTCGGGACGTACGGCGATTTACGATAGATGGTCGAGAACGCTGAGCAGCCGCAGCTCCTCCCTGATCTGCCGCTCACAATGCGCCCTCCAATTATCGAGACGTATTACAACGACGACGACGACGACGATGCGCTGAGTGTGAGCACCTGCTCGACGCGCAGTTCATTGTTTTATCGGACAAAAGACTCGGCGTAACTCGTAATGTTGCGCGCATACTATCGTTTGCGCAAACGTACGAACGTCTTGTCGCTGGCGCCGCCGCCGCCGCAGTGGAAACCGTGCGACAAGAGGTACGCCGGTACGAGGCCGCAATCTACCGGTGTTGCCATCTTGCTCGCTGAGTTATACGCCTGGGCGTATGTTATGCGCGCCGTGCGCGAACGAGAGAGCGCGAACTCGCTGGCGTGTCTCGAGAAATGGCAGTATCGGCTAAGGTGGTCTCGTATTTCTCGAGACGGCCGGTGGTCGCGCCGCGCAAAGCGGACGCCAGCGAGTCGGCCTCTCGCGACGTGCCGTTCAAACGGACGAGTATCGCCCCGTCGCCTCGGTCTTAGCTCATCCGCGACGTGGATCTGCACCGTATCCACGTCACGGTGGTTGAGCGTCGAAATGAGCGAATACAAGACGGACCGCGCTTGGCTTCTCGAAAGCCGCAGTCCGTGCTCGCACATGTAAAATCTTAAGTGGGTGATGGCGCACGTCTCGCACAAGCTGTTGAGCCTCATTTCGTTGTTAAGGGCCCGAGTGTATTCCGCGTAATCCGCCTGGTACACGTTTCTGAATTCGGCTTTGCCCGTGATCTTACGGATCGAGGGGAGACCGGATCGGGCACTTTTGCTCGACGTCGCTGCCCTGACGACGTATCTGAGCGTAAACAGGTTCACCGCCATCCTGAGTACGCCCACGACGTTGGATTCACACAGTATGGTTCTCGTCAATTTGGAAAATGACGTAGACAGCGCAGCCGTTTTTTTTGGTTAACAATTATAGCTGTAGTTGAAATATTTGGATTAAAAGATTCGTCAATTACTTCACGTGTTACCACAGTGATGGAGAATATGTCGAGAAGCTTCTCATAAATTTTGTTTCTATTGTAATTATTCTATTGTTGTTCGATTTTTTTTGTTTCTATTTCTTCACGATAGTATAAACATGTTTTGCTTTTGGATTACCATCCATTGCCATTTCGATTGATTTGTAAATTTCATTGGACGGAGAGAAAACGTTTCCGTTTTCATCGAGCACTCTATAGGTTGGATTTGATAAAATGATCAGCAATTTTTCTACGTCATATATCTTGCTTTTTGATGTATAATCTTGATGTAATTCTAATTCTACGTAGAATCTACAATATAACATATAAATATAAATTATATGTCAATTGTTATGTGTAACTGTAAGATCATTATAGTCAGTCTCATTATTATTATATTATTAAATGCATACTTTTTGAGGTATAGTATATGTATGTCTAAATTACTGATTGTTAACAAACCTAAGACTTAAGATCCAAAAGTACACAAATTTGTCGTACACCTCGATCAAATCAAATATAAATTTATCAATGAAAGTAAACGTTCAATGCGAACTAAAACGTAAAACATTAAGGAATACAATAACGCACCGACAACAACCGTTACGTCTCTCGATATGATTGTAGACAAAACAATTGAAAATCGGCTCTTATAGCGCTAAAACCCTCACAACAATGTATACATCGATCAAGAAGTTCGAATAATCGATAAATCAGTTACAAATTACCTACAAGACAAACAGCAGTTTCCAAGATACTTCGTTCGTAAATTTTTAATTTTTAATATTTTTAAAACTATATATAATGGCTAGAGCAATGCGGTTTTCACAGTCTTTCTTCTTTCATCGAATACCATTCAAAATTGTTAACATTAAAAGACATTTTGCAAAACATTTTCAAAATTTAAAAATTTTCGTTAAAAATGATAAGAGTTTTGAATTGATTTCAATGGAAACCGGACTGATCTAGCCTTACAGTTTCCAAAATATTAAAAGTTGAAAATTTACGTACGAAATATCTTGGAAATTGCGATGTAGGTAATCTGTAGATTTACTAAGTATATGACAAAGGATCCCGCACAAAACCAATGGAAAAGGCCTTTCGGTTAAATCGTCTGAAACTTTGGGAATAGGTAGTTGAGAGCACACTGAACAAAAGTCCCCATGGACATATCCCCCCTTGTAGGACTCGTTTAGGCAGTAGAGCCGTCAGAAGGTTGGAAAAATCCATTTTCGGCCATACGTGATTCCATCGATAGAAATTAAATTTTTAATTTTATATTGACTTAAATTATTGTGTTTGTCGATGACAATGTGAATGTGTGTGGGGAAAAGGGAAGAAGAAAGGAGTTCTGTATGTATGTGTGAACAAGTTGAATATTACCTTCGACATCAGCGTTACTCGATGTGCATCACGTGGAGGTTGCCAATCGGATTTAGCACATCATGTGGTCATGAAAAGGACAGTTTCTTATGAATGTTATAAATAGGTTAGGTTAATTGTCAATTTCGGGATCTACGATTTCCATATCGTCGATTTCCATTCGTAGTATTTTGAACACTTCGTAAAATGTTCGTGTTCCCACTTTGCAAGTGCAATAGTAACCAAGAATTGGAACATTATTTTCATTTTCATCATTATTGTCGTTAAATTCATCATTGTAGGCAATCCATAACTGATGTGGCATTTCTAAACCGAGAAAAAATTCTGAACTTGATAAAATCTGGTTCATTGATATTTTGGTCTAATCTCAATACATGATCATCTTCCTCTTCATCTTCTTCTCCAGCGTCTCTCAAAGAAGTGTCTTGTATGTAAGCAGATGATTATGTATTGGAATTAGACCAAAATACTAATGAACCAGGTTTTATCAGGATCAGATTTTTTTCTCGGTTTAGAAATGTCACACGTCCAATTCTTGGCTACTATTGCACTTGCAACGTGGGAACACAAACATTGGGCTGTTGTGCCCACGTAACATCCGTTCTCTGGTACATTGGCTACGTTCGGCATCAAGAAAATATTTTTTGTACCCCTCACTTAGAGTTTTACGAAGTATTCAAAATGCTACAATGAAAATCGATGATTTAGAAATCATAGATTCCGAAATTGACAATTAATCTAACTTATTTATAATATTCATAAAAAACGGTCCTTTTCAGGACCACATGATGTGCTAAATCTAATCGAAAACCTTCATGTGGTGCACATCAGGTAACACTGATATCGACGGTAATATTTGACTTGTTCACATAGCTCCTTTCTTCCTCATCCCCCCCCCCCCACACATACATTCACATTGTCATCGATAAACACAATAATTTAAGTCAATACAAGATGAAGAATTTAATTTCTATCGATGGAATCGCGTATGGCTAAAAATGGATTTTTCCAACCTTCTGACGGCTTTACTGCCTAAACGAGCCCTACAAGGAGAGATATGTCCATGGGGACTTTTGTTCAGTATGCTCTCAACTACCTATTCCTAAAGTTTCAGACGATTTGACCGAAAGGCCTTTTCCATTGGTTTTGTGCGAGGTCCTTTGTATATTTGTTTGCATTTTAACTTTAGTAGTTTTAACAACCACAGTTGAAGTAAATTGTCTCGATACTTATAGAATTTTTTTTCTTTTAATTTGAACTTTTTAAAAAATTATGTTTGAAGAAATGTAGTTATTTTAGTATTCATTGAATTATTATGCTATATAACTAATTATTTTTTTTACTAACATAAATAACTGCATATTGTGCTTTTAAAATATTCTCTTGAAAAAATTATCACTTAAACATGCAAATAATAACAATATAATTACTCAGTTATTATTTGCATGTTTAAACGATAATGATTTTCAGGAAAACATTTTAGAAGCATAATTCAATTAATACTAAAATAACTACATTTCTTCAAACATATTTTCTTTTTTATAAATTTAATATATATAAAACATATTTTATATATATATAGGGGATGGACAAAATAATATGAACACCTGACATATACACAGGTGTTCATATTATTTTTCATATTATTTCATATTATTTCATATTATTTTTCATATTATTTTGTCCATCCCCTGTATATAATTATATACAGGGGATGGACAAAATAATATGAACACCTGACATATACACAGGTGTTCATATTATTTTGTCCATCCCCTGTATATAATTATATACAGGGGATGGACAAAATAATATGAACACCTGACATATACACAGGTTTTCCTGTATATATATATATATATACATAAAATAGAAAGCTCCCCCCTCCCTTTCACTAAAATTTATAAATCAATCGAAATGACGAATATAGTAACATATACATATTACTTATATAACTACATAATTTTACAATATAATACATAAGTTACTATAAGTCTCATGTAATTACTTATAATTATTTAGTAACTTTTATAGTTACTAAATGTTTAGTAACTTATATAAAATTTACACTATTATTTATGTTATACGAATATTACTTATATACTAACTGGCCTACAGCAATACTAATATACTAATGCTTACATACTAACACTTACTCCCTATACTGACTATACTTACACTAATACAATTGATGTTACAGGAGCGACAGCGAAAAAAGTTTTAAGTAATAATGTTGCAATTCTTAGAATGGTTGTATGCAAAGTATCAATACCTTAGAATATTTCTTGGATCGGAAAGAAGAATCGGCTTTAGTAAATTCCATTTTCACAGGAATGCCAGTTTCAAACATTCAGTGTTCTGAAGCAGAAGTTGGATAATCTGGATAATCTCAAAAAAAAAAAAAAGAATCCCGCACATACCTCATAGAAATGCGGTCTTGTTCAAATTCGATGAAATTGTGAATTTTGTACTTCGAGTCATACTGATTAAAAGTTATTATATGACCCAATTCAATGAGCCGTTTTTGAGGTAGAGAAATTCAAAAATTCAGAAACGCAGCTGAGCACACTGCAACAGCAATAACTATGTGGCTTTTAACGATTTTAAGTGATAATGTTGCGATTCCTAAAATGATTGTGTGCGATTTTAGTATGTCTTTGTTGATATCTATCGCAATTGTATTTGCAAAGAAGACTGACTTGCAGGATTATTTAAATACTTGCTATAAAATTATAGTGAATAAAACGCAAATATCTCTTACAACTTATATTCGGATAGACGTTAGTCATTTGGTGGCGATTGTGTCTAGATTCTCAAACTAGTACTGCTATGATAACGTTTGATTTTTCATTTCCATACACTGTAATATTCTTGCATTATGATTTTCAGGCTCATTACCAATAAATAATTTAGTTGACGCTCTTGATACTACACATGCAGGAATTATAAAGAAGGTCGATGTGTCACCATTTTCCTGTCNCTATTGGATAAAGGAACAGAAATTATTTTACAAACTAAACGCGAAGAAAAAAGATTCTTTCATGGCAATTGATGCTGCAGGATCGATAGCGAGAAAAATTAAGTATTCACGGACAAGATCAAAATATATATTTNTGTATCAATATATGAGCGCGTCAATTGCGGGAAGTGTACCTGTTTTCCAAATGCTATTTGCCNAGCACATTGCAACAGCAATAACTATGTGGCTTTTAAAGATTTTAAGTGATAATGTCGCGATTCNTAAAATGAATGTGTGCGATTTTAGTATGTCTTTGTTGATATCTATCGCAATTGCATTTGCAAAGAAGNNTGATTTGCAGGATTATTNAAATATTTGCTATCAAATTATAGGGAATAAAACGCAAATATCTCTTATATTCGGATAGAAGTTAGTCATTTGGTGGCGATTGTGTCTAGATGGACGNCTATTAATACNCATCCTTTTAGAAAAATGCGACAATTTTTTATAAGATCTATTTGTCATGCATATCAAATGCAAAGTATTAATACCTTGGAATATTTCNTAGAATCNGTTTTAATAGTAGCCCTAAAGTCATTCGTTTACTTCTGATTCTCGTTTAACATTTGCGTCCTAGACACAATTTGAATATATAAATTCCATTATCACANNAACGCCAGTCTCAAACATTCTTAACCCGTTCACTTGAAAGTATACAGTATACTGTACATAATATAAATAGTCCTTATACATTTTCAAGTGAACGGGTTAATGTGCCGAAGCTTAATGCGAAGGATAATCTCGTCAACAAAAAGGACNCCGCTCANACCTTATGGAAATGCGGTCCTGTTCAAATTCGATGAAATTGTAAATTTTGTACTTCGAGTCATACTAATCAAAAGTTATTATTGATATGACCCAATTCAATGAGCCGTTTTTGAGGTAGAGAAACTCAAAAACTCAGAAACGCAGCTGACAGCCCATATATCTTAGCAGCTTGTATTGCTTTGAGTTGCTCTCATTGGCACGTATGCTCTGTGTGTGAGTGCGTGTGTGTGCGCATGTGTGCGTACGTGTGTGTGTGTAGGGGGGGGGGGTATGCGCGCGTGTGTGTGAGTGCGTATGCACGTGTGTGGATATGTGCGTGTGTCAAGCGTTACCCGTTCTTAGCACTATCTAAGACCAACGATGTGAACGTGACAGATATCTGAACCTTTGTGCGTGTGCGTGCGCGCGTGTGTATGTGTTTGCGCCCATATGTGAGTATGTATGTACATGATTGCGCACTATCCTTAACACATTATCCTTAAGGTCTTCTGCGTCGTCTNCAATGAGTAGTATAAGGTCGTAGTTATAAAGTCGTACAGCAAATCAATCAACGACAGTTAAGAATACAGAGAAAACTTGAGTATAGTTGATCGATTTGCTTACGACTACGACCTTATACTCATTGTAGACGACGCATTCCCAGTCTCCGTAATTACCAAAT
>JAJVSH010000258.1:175922-187263 GCA_021460005.1 Tetramorium alpestre | reverse complement strand
AATAAACTTTCTGTCAAATGTAAAACACGCAATAGGTAAATTTTGCAAGACCCGTATCCAAAATTTTACGTTACAAATATTAAAACTGCCAAAAAATCTTACTTGTGAATCTTACTTGTGAATACAGTAAACGATTAAAAATAAGCGCAAAAAACTTCAGGAACAACAAATTTCTGCACAATTTGTCGAAACAAGCGTATAGACCTTCTCGACGCTAAGTATAACGTTGACCATGTGCAACGTGTACTTCTATACCAATGTGTGATTAGATTTAAGAGTCTGATGGCAATTACAAGTAGTGTATAATTGTATACGATATTCGGAAAAATATATGGATCGTATACAGTACATACGATACTAATTTGTCGACCTGAAAAAGACAGTTAAGTTCTACCTATTAAATTATGCGAATTAAAATAAAAAAGGCTATTTAAATACGTAACACTACATAATATTTATATAAATTAATATGAAATTAACTGAAAAATCTATTATTATTAGGATATTGTAAAGGATATTGTAAAGGAAACTTAGTTGCTCGGGATCCTTTCCTTTTCCACTGTGCCCACGATCGAACCTTCGCGCTCTCGAACATTTCTGGTCGTTCGAGCCGTATCTCTCAAATCCACGGTTTCGGGAGTGTTTCAGTTCGCGTCCAGTTCGTCCGGCAGCAGTCAGAAGAATTTAACGAGGCATGAGCGAAATCAAGGAACTGAACGCTCTGCTATCAGTCCAGAGCGACATTCATGATCGCATCGTTCGATCAATTACGAACTTGAAGAAGTTGGGCTCAAACAACATCACTCTTCACGCAGTTGAAACCCGCTTGAACATCCTCGACCATTTGTGGAAAAGCTTTGAGGCAAACCACGAACTCATTCGGGCAACTTATAAGGAGTCGTTCGACTCGAGTGAGTACAACACGTGTCAATTCCTCGACGCTGCTGAAATTACATACGTGAAACAGCGAAGCCAGCTTAACGATTACGCGAAGAAATTCAAAGTCGAGACAGTGCGTTCCACGCCGATAAGCGACGCGGCGACCGAACTCGCCGCCAAATCGTCCTTGCCATTTCTCGAAATCAAACCATTTTCGGGATCGTTTGAAGATTGACCCGCGTTTCGCGCACATTTTTCTGTCCGTCATCGGGGATAATCCATCGGTACCCAAGGTCGAGAAGTTCCATCACTTAAAGATCAAGCTTCAAGGGCCCGCCGAAGAATCAATCTGTTCATTGGCTGTAACCGGAGACAATTATTCGCGCGCCTGGGCTCTGCTGACGAAGCATTACGAAAACAAAAGAGAATTGTCGCACAATAATTTCTCCAATTTCACAGCTGTCACAAAAATGAAGAGCGACACCGTCGAAGAGCTTAGTCGAATCCACAATGCTGTTGCTAGCGCCGTGAACGGTCAGGAAAGCATTGGAAGACCGATTCACTCCCACGGCTTCAATCTCTTCTATCATCTCGTTGTGGAGCTTTTCGATACAAGAACGTGTCTTCAGTGGGAGTCTCACTCGGACGACTGCACCGATCCACCGGATCATGAGACATTCATGGCCTTCATCGCGAAGCGCATTATAACGCTCAACGCCGCAAAGCCGAAACCCGCCAAGGTCTCAGTAGACGCATCGCGATCTGCGAGGACGCACTTCGCCAAGCGCGGTGCCGACGCTTCTCAATACGTCTTATGCAAGGGCAAGCATAACGTGATGCTCTGCGAGCAGTATAAGTCGAAGATCGCCCTCAAGCGTAAGGCCATCGTAGAAACACATCGGTTGTGCTTCAATTGTCTCGGCACGCATTGCAACGTGCAAATCCGTTAAAACGTGCATCTCGTGCAAGGCTCGACACCACTCCTCATTGCACAAGGCGTATGTGCCCGCAAAACCAGCCGAAGTCAGCTCGCATTCTGCAGTGCGCGTTAACGAAGATCACAAGGCAATACTTCTAGCAATTGCTAGAGTCACCGTCGCCGACCGCCATGGAGATTCACTCGCGGTGAGAGCCTTGATTGATCAAGGCTCAGAAATATCGTTAATCTCGGAAGCGTTGGTGCAACGCTTGCGTCTACCTCGTTCCCGATCCGCCGTGCCAATCTTCGGCGTCGGTAGCACACACTCGGGGTGTAGCCGAGGAAAGGTGACACTCCACATTACTTCCGCCGTCAATGGAACCAAACTCATCGCCGTTGCCTTCGTTCTAACGCGCCTGTCCCTGTATCAAGGCGCAAGTACAACATGCAAACCGACATGGCCGCACATCGAAGGTCTCCAACTAGCCGATCCAGAGTTCTCCGCCAATGATCCCATCGAGCTGCTTCTCGGAGCGGAAGTATGGAGTGATTCTATAAGAAAGCATGTGCAAAGGAGAACCAAGGACACCGATTGCTCAACGCACCATCCTCGGCTAGATCCTGTCGGGGGTTGCACCGACAGTCAAATCCGTCCGAGCCGCTCCTTTCAATGCACGATCACGAGCTGACCGCGCTCGTGCAACGCTTCTGTGAGCAGGAACGAGAACCTTCCTTTCCTGCAAGCCTTACTTCCGACGACAAACTCTGCGAAGAGATCTATGTGCGAACTCACACACGCATAACTGAAGGCCGATACATGGTACGGCTTCCATTCGCTTCTCCGCCAGCCACTCTCGCTGAACCGCGGAAACCCGCTGAACGACTACTCGCTACCATAGAGAGAAAATGCGAGCGAGAACCCACGTTTGGGAAGCTCTACCAAGCGTTCCTGAAGGAATACGAGGACATGGGGCACATGGAACTTGTGTCTGATGCCAAGGAATCCAGCAAAGCTGCTACCTACCTACCTCATCACGGAGTGCTGCGAGAGTCAAGCACCACCACCAAGCTCAGAGTAGTATTCAACGGGTCACAGAGCATCAGGTCCGGTGAGTCACTCAACAAACAATTTCTAGTCGGCTTGAATCTGTTGCCAGCTTTCGCCAATGTATTAATGCGTTGGCGGTGGCATCGATACGCACTCGTAACGGATATAGAAAAAATGTACCGCCAAATTCTCATCCACCCGGAAGACCGAAACTTCCAACGAATTCTCTGGCATTCTGTCAACGAACCGATCCGCGAATATAGACTGAACACTGTGACTTACGGTCCCGCGTGTGCTCCCTTCCTCGCGATTCGTACTCTTCAGCAATTCGCCGATGATGAAAAGGAGCGATTTCCATGCGGTTCGACTATCCTACGTCGTGACTGTTACGTCGACGACATAGTAACCGGCGCTCACTCCAAGGACGACGCGCTTGCGATACAGCGCTAACTCCGCCAGTTGTGCATGGCGGACGGCTTTCTGCTTAAAAAATGGGCAAACTATCCGGAGATTCTCACCGGAATTCCACTGGAGCACCACCTGTCCACCGATTCACGCTCCTGGGAGCACGAAGGTCACGCAACTCTAGGGCTACGCTGGCATCCAATCAGCGACGCATTCGCCTTTGTGATTTCGATCCGACTTCAGCCGAGCTTCGAATACCAAAAGACGCAACCTTGTGGAAACAGCAAGATTGTTCGATCCTCTCGGATGGTTATCCCCGGTCGTGATGCGCGCCAAGATTCTCATACAGTCAACATGGCTGCAACGACTCGAGTGGGACTCTCCTCTCCCGTCAACCGACGTCGGTCAATGTCAACGCCTCTTCAATGAACTTCCACAGCTCGAACAACTTCGAATTCCGCGAGGAGTGAATACTGGAGCACAGAACTCGCATCTGGAGCTGCACAGATTCGCCGATGCATCCGAACGAGGATATGCTGTACCTCCGTGCATCCAGACAGTACCACAACATACTTGTTAGCGGCCAAGAGCAAAGTCATTCCGGTCAAGTCCGTCTCTCTGCCACGGCTGGAGCTGTGCGCCGCTGCACTACTAACGAGTCTAATCGTTTGTACATGCTCTACCTTAAGTTTGTCCACAGCTTCCGTCACGCTATGGTCTGATTCCACAGGTCACACTTCACTGGATCCAAGGGCACGCTTCCTGATGGAAGATTTACGTGGCCAATCGAGTGTCACACATTCAAGAGATAGCTCGGAAGCTCTCTGGCGTCACGTGCCCGAAAAGGACAATCCCGCAGATTGCGCCTCCCGAGGAATAACTCCAAGCAAGCTCATTCAACATCCCTTGTGGATGGGTTCAACATGGCTGAACCAAGACCCCACGGATTGGGTACAAGAACGTCCTGAAATGCCCTTGGACGAATTGCTTGAGAGGCGAATCACGCACGCTGCCGCTGCGGAGATCCTTACAGAACCGGAACCCCTTCTTAGATTCTCATCGTTACATCGATTATTGAGAGTGTCAGCCTGGTGCCTCCGCTGGTCGCACAGTCGTGACAAAACCAAGTTTCCGGCAAACGGCGAGCCCACTCTCAATCCAACCGAAATCGACCAGACATTGCTCCGCTGGATTCGAGTAGTGCAAGCACTACATTACCCCGCCGAAGTGTCGGCAATTTCGTGCAAACGCATGCTCTCGCGAGGCAGCTCGCTAATTAAATTAAATCCGCAGCAGGACGACCAAGGACTCCTGCGAGTGGGTGGCCGCTTACGAAATGCGGCACTTCTATACGACGAGCGACACCCAATAATTCTGCCCCCGATCAAGACTCACACGCTTACTGGTGGAATCTTACCATCGTCGCACCTTGCACGGAGGTGTTCAACTTACATTGGGAATGATAAGGCTCCGCTATTAGATTCCTCGCGGTCGAGCCACTGTAAAACATTGGTTGCATCAATGCACAACTTGCGCTCGATGGAGAGCCGACACGCTACAGCCGCTAATGGGAGATCTTCCACGGAACCGCGTGACTCCCGCACGCCCATTCCTTCGCACGGGCATCGACTATGCCCGGGCCGATATTCATACGAACAAGCAAAGGGCGAGGTTATAAGTCGCACAAGGCCTTCAAGTGCTAGGTGCTCCGCTTTGGACATATCTACATATTGTATATTTCGCTTCGAGTTTCATACAACTCATTTGGACAAAGTTTGTGCGAAGCGTTAACGATCAGTTGCTCCGATTCAAACGGACATTTTGAACATTTTGTGTACACGTTCCTTATGCGTGATCTTTTCTAAGTTGTCATGTGCGGTTAAAGGTGAAGCACTCAGTTTGTTCGTGATCACTGTGTTAATTGGCTTCACGTCAGTGCGAAGTTCAAACCAATAAACTTTGTTCTATTGAAATTGAGTTATTTTTTATCCACGAACCGGGAACCAAAATCCGGGAACTGTCCAAAATTTACGATCCTTTCCGCGCACCAGTCGGAACATCATCCAAGACGTGAACGTAACAATCTTCTTAAAGTAAAGATTCCTTCTCTTCTTAAAGTAAAGATTCCGTAAAGTAAAGGTTCCTTCGCTTGCGTTAAACAGGTTCTTCTCCCAGGAGATAGTTTCTCCAGTTCGAGCCGTCTTTACTGAAATAAAAACGAATAACGCAGAGAAACTAATTTAACTAAATTAACTAACTTTAAACAATTAATTATTATGCGGACTCAAGTTTAGTGTCAACTTTCCTTTCCGAAAAACTGTTTCGATCAATTAATTTTAACGTTTTCGCCCGTTCGATTGCAATGCGGAGTGAAGTTACCCCCTCGACTTGTAGAGAGCGTTTAATAAAACCGTCGTACAACGCAGCGACAAATTGAGAACACGCGATCTTATCCCGTACTTCGTGAGTGCACTCCGGATAAACTTTCCGGGAGAGGCGCTCTAGATCTGCGCCCAATGCCGCGTAATCCTCGCCTGGAGACTGTTTACGATTTGTAAATTGTAAATAATAACTTTGTGAGAGTTCATTCTCATCAAAACGTAATTCCAATTTCGTTTTTAGTTCCGCATACGTGAGGGATTCAATTCCGTCGGCGCACGACTCAAGAAGTGAATGCGCCTTTCCCCGCAGACACGACGCTAATACGACCGCTTTCTCTGGCTCAGTCCACAGATTCGCGCACGCGATTAGTAAAAATTGAGCTAGGAACTCTCGAAGCGGCGCCGTCCCGTTATAAGTGTCCGGCTTCAATTTTAATCCACGCGCTGCGCGCTTCGCACACGCGATGCCACGCTCGAATCTCCGCGCGCTGCGCGCTCCGCACACGCGCCCTCGCCCGTGCCTAACACATGCGACGTCTCACTCAATTTTCGCCGCGAAAAAGATTATTAGAGGAACTTAGTTGGCGTGTGGCGAATCGCTCCTCTAAGCGTGTCACTGCAGCATCGCGTTCTCGAAGACGGGCCTCAATATTTTTACGGAACTCCTGTTGCTTCCGCCGCCGCTCCTCGCGCAGCTTCTGCAGCTCAAGATAGATGGCCTCAAAGGCTCTCATCTCCGCCGTAGCCGACGCCGCGTCCTACGAATGGGACATATCCCTATCCGTCATAGCCGTCGCCGCGGCCTGTGAGCGAGTCCTCAGCAGTGTGTGGGTCGTTGCCATTCTGCCTGGGAAACTGTATGAGTGTTCGTCGCCTTGACGATCCGTGAATTCGCACTATCCCGGACGAGCTCCCAAAATGTTGCGCTCACTCGCACTCGTTCGCGACCGTACGCGTGAATGAAAACACGAAAAAGTTCTTTATTCAAACCGTGTATTACAACGAATAAAATCAGAGAGACTCCTGGCACGTCCGAACAAATCAACGTTCAGAGATCAACTTCGTTGTGTAGGAGAAACCGAGGGATGTAAGGAAATACACTCTTTCTGTACTCTAACGAAAGCTTTATTTTCGTGTCTCATCGAGCCGATTTTCTCTAACGAACTGAACTGTCCGTCGCGCCCTCGCGCTTTTTTCTTCGTCTCTCAGTACAACCGATCTCAAGCGAGATCTCAAAGATCGCATTGTGCCGCCAACACTCCGATAGCGCGACTCCTTGACTTATCTCTTACAATTCGGTCATTTCTGACCATTGCCCGTCCTCGGGCCTGTTCGCTTTACATAAAATCCTTATTCTCGTTTTCTTAAATTGAGATAAACGCATACTAATAGAATAAACATATACAAAATAAAATAAACACGTACAAATAAAATAAACGCATACAAAATAAAATGAACGCATACAAAATAAAATTAACGCATACAAAATGAAATAAATGCATATAAAATGAAATAAACGCATACAAATAAAATAATTTGACATAGTTGTCTTTCGGAATCACATTAATTTTAACCGAATCTAAAGTAAATATATTTTTAGTAATCGTATTGATACATATGAATATTATATATTAGGCCAAGGCCTCATGTTAGCAGATTCCATACACCCTGGTAGGGTTTATTTTGACATATTAACAAATTAAATTCAAAGGTATTATCTTCAATTACTAACACACTGCAAGAGCGACTTAGTCCGTCTACGTGCTTCATACGTGTACTCTCACGATGCTCTATTACATAGTCGTAACTCTGCAGGTCTAGTGCCCATCGCGCAATTCGTGGATTAATATCTTTTTTATTTAGTGTTAGGGTCAGTGAATTGCAATCAGTGAGAATTTTAAATTTAATTCCTTGTAAATAGACGCGAAATCGTTTTAAAGCATATATGATTGCTAGCGTTTCCAATTCAAAACTGTGGTATTTACTTTCAGATTCTGTCGTACGTTTAGAATAATAAAATACAGGGTAAAGCTTCAAATCTGCTTTCTTTTGCATTAAAAATGCTCCAAAGCTTAACGCGCTCGCGTCGCAGTGAAGTTCAGTTTCATCCTGCGGATTGAAAATAGCTAATACCGGCGTTGCAGTTAATATCGTTTTTAATTTTTCAAAAGCAGTCAACTCGGCGTCCCCAATTTTATATTTTTCTTTAAATCATACAGAGGCTTTGCCACGATTGCAAAATTCGGAATGAATTTTTGGAAATATGAACTCAAACATAAGAAGCTCTGTAATTTATGTACGTCAGTAGGCAAAGAAAAATTTACAACAGCCTGTATGCCATTATTTGTGGGACTTATTTTTTCGACACGCAATACCCCATATTTTTCGAGAATAGGCCATCAGATCATTAATGAACTGAATACTTCTAATTGTGATATTCTAATTTTATTTGCAGTAATAACCTTGGAAACTTGGAAAGTAATAACCTGGAAATGAAGGAATCGATCCTGTCCCCGAAGAGAAAAAGACGTCTCCGAAAACAATCCAATTCTCGGAAAATAGAATATGTTAATGATAACGGGATAACGTGGATACAGATAACGAAGAAAATGTCAATTATGATTAGATCAGCCCATCCCTAAGATAAAAACGTAAGAAATAAAAAATAGAATTGATCATCGAATTGATCATCAGCAAAATTTATGTACGTAGCAAATTTACATACTAAGCAGATTTTATCAACTTTGTTTCAGCGATGAGAGCATGCAGGATGGAATCATGATGGGATTTTGAAACGGAAACTGAAATTTTGTACGCATGTGATATTCTTATTACTATATATATTACTTTCTATTCTTTACTATATACATTATTCTTTACTATATTTTGCTATCTTTACTATCTTACTTTGCTTTACTATCTTTTGCTATTAATTGTATTCTTTATATAAATAAATTAGTTTCTATTTTTAAATTTTGTCTCTCTTGTCGACCCTCAACCCTCAACACTTGCCGCGCGGCGTCATCAGCGCGGATGATCAGTGGTGCCAGTCGCCAGATTCGGGCGGATAGCACCACGGGGGTGCTCTTGGAACGGGGGAACACGCGCATACAAATGCGCCGCGCGTGTTTTCCCACTCCGAGAGCACCCGTAGTGGTATCCGCCTAAATCTGGCACCACTGCGGATGATTTGATTGGCTACTGCACCGAACTTCCGCCGCGCGGCAGCAAGCGTTACCCCGCGTCGTTCGCGTCCTGTATGTATTATTCCCATCCTCTCCGTTTAACTCCCGTTTTACTGAAACCGAAACGAGAAAGAGAAGGACAAAGATAGAAACGTGAATAGAAATAAAGGAAGATAAGGATCAACGATCGATAGCGCCGTCGATAACAGGCACCGTTGCCTTATCGCTCGCGGGGTGCGTTCGCGCCGCCGCAGGAGGACTCAGCGGGATCGCGGCCGGGCCCCGAAATTACTGTTCGGCGAGCCGGCGGAGAGGGTGCGCGAACGATCCTGATCCCGACCAGCGTTATCAGGTCACGAGAGCGACGAGTTCGACGATTCCGAGGGCCAGCGACGAGTCGGGACGACTTCCTTTTGTAAGGCCCCCTGGCACCGCTAATTGCGTGAGTTCGGCACGGCTGGTTCTTCCCGAGATTTTGCGTATCGTTCGGTTTGTTGGCCGGTCACCTTGTGGCGGCCACGTGTTTAATTCGCAATTCGGGCGGCGAATTTCCGCTCGCGCGTTTCGCCTGGGAGGAACTGACCGTTGCCGACGGAAAATTAATTTCATTATTATCTCCGGGAAGTTCGCGAGCTTTGTATTCGACGACGTGAGGATTACGAGACTTATGTATCGTGCGGTTTCCGATCGCGAAATCAAGACAGCTTCCGAGCACGCGGCCGTCGACAGTCATAGCGTCGTGTATTTCGTTAATTAGATTTATTGAGCTTTTGGATGTTCGGAGTGTTTTGCAGAATATTTCCGTTATCGCGGTATTGATTGTTATCTGAATAACTCTGTGAGATCGCGTACCGAGCTTTCGGAAGTAGCCCGGAGCCTCGATATTGAAATTTCCATTCGGAGTCGCGCTAAGAACAATGCGGTGTATTCTTTCGAGCGAGTAATTAGATGTTCGGACTACCACGTGCGGTAACTACTCTCACTGCCTTCCTTTCGGCGGGAATCACTCCCGTGCTGTAATGATGCAGAACCGAGCCAATCTAAATTAAATATATATGTGATTATTTTGATATTAAGTGTTGTGAAATTCAGTGATGTGCTTCCTCTCCTGACCCTCCATCATTGTCGCGAACCGCCGTCGCCGCGAGCTACCGGAAGTGTCGTTTGCTAGAGAATCTGTCGTGTTGGCGGAATTTAATTGATTTTGAAGTATCGACTTCGCACCTGGCGTCTATTAACCGTTACGTTTCGAAATCTGATAGCTTTCGTTTGATGTCCGTTCATACGACACTTCCATTCCGTATCATTCTTTCCATTCTGACGAGCCTCCGCTGATTATCGACGTAATCGGCGGAAACCCTCGTCATAAAATTTTTGGCGCCCAACGTGGGGCCACACCGAGAAATTTCGCACGGAATTAATGATCGTTATTGTCGTGTTACGGAATAATTAACCAATTAACTAACTGTCGGACTGGGAGAGCAAGTGTTCACTGACTATATTATTGATGGTGGTGAATGTGCATGCTTTTATGTATTTCATATGATTTTTCTCTTGATCTATTAATTTTCTATTGATTGCTCAAACTATGAACACTGGCTAAAAAGTAATACGTGTTCTACTTTATGTAACTATCCATTTTATAGTTGGCGCATTTTCGTGATATCATTATTTTTGTAGGAAAGAGAAATTTTTTGTCCTTTTTTTATACAAAAATAATTTTGTTATTTCATACATTTTCTACTGTCAAATAAAAATAATTTTGTACAAGAGTTCTTTTTTAAAAACGTAGTTTGGGCGCGTATATACTTGGCGCTTTTTTATACCTTTTTCTAAAAAAGGTAATTTTGTGGTGATTTCACACATTTTGTAGTATACTTATTATATTTTATACTTACTTCTTCGGCGATTGAAATACGAAAGAGAAAACAAAATGGAAATTTATAAAGCATTTTAGCAAATAAAACTTGGGATCCGAACAATACCAAATCTCCAATTCCAGGATTTTTACAAGATATTTTGGAACTTGATCGACTGGTATTGGTATATTAATATTAAGGAATAAGGGCGTTGATAAAGAATGTATTCTGTAATGGTAAATAAAAATATTGCAATGGTCGATGGGAAATGTAATATAATATATAAGATTAAATTAAACTATAAACACTGGCCAAAGAGTAATAATAAAGAAATAGGTGTTCTTGTTTATATGAGCACACAGCAGCCTTTATGTCGACGCACAGCAATAATTTAATATCAATGTGCGGTAATTTATAGTCTCTAATCTTATCTCTTTAAGACTGTTTAAAATACATTTTCAATCTTTAAATCCTCCATAAAATCAATAAAATGATTTTAGTATCTGAAGTCTGAAGATAAACTCAAGACAATCTTATTATATACAAGATCAAACTATAAAAAAATAAAATGTGGATACTTATTTATATTATATAATTATACCTCTTGGTTTTCACGGTTTTTAAATCTTATTTTCTCTAATACGTTGAGGTTAATAATGTCTCAC
>JAJVSH010000258.1:128810-143060 GCA_021460005.1 Tetramorium alpestre | reverse complement strand
ATCGACATACCATCCGGCCAGTGAAGGCAAGATCGACATACTATCCGGTCACTGAAGGCAAGATCGATGTCCTATCTGGCTAGTAAATGCAAGATTCATGAATCTAGTCGATAGGAGCAAGATCAAGAGATGAAGAATTCAATACTTAAAAATTGCTAGTGATGTTGGTGCACCCGAATATCTCATCACCCTAAATTCCTTTTCGTCAATGACTGAGAATTCATGACCATCTGTTATTCGTGGCCCTGAGGGAGCTTTTGAGAATCTCTTAGCAAGCGATCTCTGTATCCTTGCGTGATCTTCCTTGCTATACTCAAAGATTTTTATCGCAGAGAATTTCATTTTGCCCCATTTAACTAATGATTTCCTATCCAAGATAGATTCCGTAGACTTCCTTTGTAAAGGAAAGCACGTTTGGCTTCTCTTTTGAAAATCGCACCGATGCCATCGCAGACGCCCTTTCCATGTGCTGTTGCGTAGTAATACCACTCTGTTTTAAGGTTAAAGTCTTCCCTGTGATTGACCAAATTGATATTTTGGTATCTATTTTTATAGTGCTGCTTTGCTCCATCACTCACATAGATGATTTTTCTCACTTTGGGGCATATTCTCTTGATAAATGGGATAACTTTTTGCTGCATAATGTACACTGCGGCAGTATCATGGATCGTAGAATCAGATAAAAGTATAATACTTTAATGCTTGATGTCATATTTGTAATAAAAAATAACGGGATGGGCAGTGCACTGCTCATTATTATAATGGAACGCCTGTGCCGCATTTTGGGCGACATAGGCATAATTCTCGAAAAGTCACACTGAAGAAGAACCTCTTCCTCTTTCAGATTATTCTTGTATTCCTTGATATATTTTGATTTTTCGCGATGAAATGATGTGCCAATAATTTTTTTAAATTACATGATAATTCTGTCACGAAGTCATCTACAGAAAGGCATTCTTTCTTTAAGGTACATCTATCAACCATTTGCCAGGTATTAAAAGTCAATTCCGTTATATTCCGTCTTATTCTGATCTAATACAGTTGTGATATAATGGGAGAATTTTTCTACGTCTGGGCATAATTTACAGTCAGATAAATAACAAGCAGGATTTGCATTTCTGCATAAAACAAATGCAATGCAATCAGTATAATGTGTCAATGGGTGCTGTGAGTCTTTCGTAAGCTTCGACAAATCAGCAGCCTCAAACATTTGAAATTCTGATGACATACACAGACACATACGCTGTGCGTACCTCTACCTCCAGCAAGGACACACCATTGCGGTTTCAGTTCAGCGAATTTACTCAGACCTATAGAAAACGCTGGGTACTGCTCCTTAAATTGCACGTGCAGAAATTTGATATCAGAGAGTAACATTCGCTTCTGAAATCTTTCTCTGTTACCATCAATTTTCACAAAAATAAAGTCTTTTATTTGGCATGATGCGACTGTTTTCGTCACTTTCATAAAATTCTATGACTTTTTGAATGGTACTCTTTGGTAAAGTTTTTCCCTTTTTGATTGCGGAATTGCCAAGATACTTTTTTCTTTTTTCAACTTCTTTGAGATATGTGCCATTCTCAGAGAAACAACAAATTCAGAGGCAATATCACGGACTGACCAGCAATCAGGGGTTATTGTCAGAATAGATAAGCATAATGGATCATGTTCGGGTAAACTAGCTAATTTTAGTTTGAGCCCATGTAAAAGTTCCTCTAATTGATCTTCTCTTGATAAACAATTCTTTTTTATTTTGCTCTCTCCTGTAACGTCCATGTCTTCTGATTCATCGCATACTGATCCCTCATATACTGATTTTTCATAAATCAAGTCTTCATTCTCCATACTACCTTCAAACTCAATTGAATCATGTTGACTAGACAGTTGACGACATTCATAGCAAATTCTAGCAGTTTGGTAGATCGCTAAAATTTTCCAGTAATTTTTTAGAGATTTTTCTCAAATTTAAGCCTTTATGTACACGTCTACCGAAAGGGTTGCAGCATCTATCGGTGTGAAAGGAAGAGCGTGGTCGAGCGCTGGACATAATTCTGATATGGATAAATATCACATAAAAATAGTAAATAGATCAATTAGAATAATTTTTAGACTAGACTACGTGAAATTGTACGTTTTCATGAAACAGTGCTCTAATAGAAAATTATCTTAAATAATCTACTTTAATATCTACTAATAATCTACTTTTTAATATTTACTAATAATCTACTTAAATAATCTAAATTTTCGAACAAATGATCCTTGCTAATATGTGAAAAAAGTAACAAATATATCTGTCATAGGTTGTTGTTGAACTCTGACAGAGATTTGTTGATAGAAGTGTTCTTTCATAAAGGATTCCTTTGGATGACCAATTTGAGGAATATTACTGATATAGAGGTCAAATATGTCTCCTCAAAGATAGTCTACGGAATTATAATTATATTGAATAGGAAAATCTGTCCTTCAACTCAATAACATGTTTAGTAAAGTGGTTATGTTTTTCTTCCAAGATAGCCTGTGGAATTTTAGAATAGAAAATTTAGAATAGAAGTTTAAAAGTCGTTCAAAATCGGATTCTCTAAATCTAAAGAATCAATGTTAATAAAATCTATCTTGAGATATAAAGTTCAAATGCCATTAGGACAGTAATATTCAGCACTCGCCTACTAATAAAAATAAATCTCTGTATATAATAAATAAATTAACATGGATCTTATCTTCACTGGCTGGATCATACATTAATTTTATCTCCATTGGTCTTTGAATGATGGATTGTAGAGAAAATCCTGCAGTTTCTGATACTTTCGGGCATCTTATTGGATCCGCCATCTTGAAGCATTCCATCAAGTATTTTAATTTCTGAATCGTGTACGATGACCTTAGAGAAACTTTTTCAATCTTTTCAGAGTGTGTTCAATCATTAAAGTATAATTAAGATGGATTACGTAAGGAACCGTGTGGTTTTTGATACATTTGACGTCATACTGGATCCGCCATCCGAGAAATCGCAAATCTGAGTTCGGATTCGTACTCAGCGACCCCAAAAACCTCTAGAAAGTGATTTTCGGAGCCGATACGATCATCAAAATACTAATAGATAAGATTGTTGGGATCAAAATATTAATAGATAAGATTGTTGGGATCAAAATACTAATAGATAAGATTGTTGGGAAATTAATAATACTTTCGACAGTTATTGGCGTCATATTGGACCGCCATATTGAATTATCAAAAAACGCCACGGAGCTATCGAAAGTATATGAAATTACGAATTTTTTGAGCCGCAATACGTTAGAGTTAGTTGCACTAATTTTTGGAGAGAGAGAGTCCCGGTTGACGTGGAACGTCCCATAAGAATATATATAAAAAAAGTCCCTCGGTCACTCGAATCTGAAAAGAGAAAAATAATAGAAATATCACTAATCTGTATAAAGATGAGCTCATTTGTATTTCATGTATTTGTTTCTGATACTCACCGAGCTCTCTTCGCGGACGATTCACCGCCGCCGTTGTCGTCATCGTTACCCTCTTCCTCTCTCGAGTCGGAATTTTTTTCTCGTGTGGGAACGTTTGCAAACGCTCCCTCTGCTCTTTGCGACTGAGCGTTCTCATGCAATTTGCGAAAGAAAGTAGAAAGACCTACCACATTGGGAGAATAACAAGATGAAACTAAAATTAACTTACACAAGACAATTCCTCCACCTTATGTTCGTCCGACCAACTGTCCGGGGGAGGCTTTCAGTATGACCCCGTCGTGATGGTCGTGTGCGAGATTTTGCCCCAGTCCAAGGGTGGGGAGGGACATTAAGGCAAGACTAGAAAAAAAACACGATACACGAATGTACCGACACACCTCTGAAGCAAGTAGAGTATCGATATATCGTACCTGTTCGTTCGTCGAATGGCTGCCCCGGCCAGTATCCCGCCCTTCAAAAGGGCGTCGATGTTGGGATCTCTCTCGCCCTCGTTTTCCGGTGCTAACGTAGATACTGATGACAAATAATAATACACAAGTTGAAAAAGATCAGCGTAAATCATGAAAGGAACAAGTCCGATATCGGTGACAACTTACAAGGTACGAATAAAAGTGTATACTCACCAACATCTCGACCCACTGCAGACTGATGGGCCGCTCGGGGTATCGGTAATGTCTTTCACATGTTTAGTGAAGGATATGTATTTTTCCTTTGTTATCGGAAGCAAATCTACATGTATATCATGCGTTGTAGCTATTTCCTTGATAATAAAATGAGAATCATAACCAAATAAATTGTGGAATACCACGGGAATGTTGTATGAATCTTTGTAATTTAAATTACAGTTTGTATGCGCGAGACTTCTGTATTGATCGGTTAGGTGGCAATGATCGCGTACCCTTTCATCACCCGGTGCGAACGGTTTCTCGCAAATATGACAGTGTGTAGCGCTACGGTACGCCATCCACTGCTCTTTTGATAACTGTCCATGGGGACATTAGCTGAGAGAACAGATTTTACATGATGCGCTAAACTTTTTAATTCCCCGGTGAACCACATGATGCAATCGATACCGCGATAAGATCGGTACGTGGACAAGGAGTTGTCGTACGAGCAATGTACGTAATACGCTACGCTGTGTACCTGATGGTGTTGATACGCGTACGTGGATGCTGTCGAATCCGTGTCTGTCTTCTTCAGAGTACACTCCAAGTCACCGTACACTATAAACGGCACACGTTCTTTCCTACTGTAATTCTTAAAGCTGAGCCACTTGTCGGTCTCGCTGGGCAGTCGAATGGCGCAGTTGTTCATTTCTCCACAATCCACAATGTGAGTTTCAAGCCTCTAGCTTGAATGAAAGTAATGTAAACATCTGAAAAAAAAATTTTATATTAATCATTTATCAATATTAATTATTTATTGTGCATATTGTGTAAAGATGTATATATACCTATCGCAGAAATATTTCTTGTTATTCTTATTGAGTTGACCCCACGAGGCGAGACAAGTTCTTGATCCAGGCGAAATGCCCGATGTCGTTGTCGTCTTCCTGTATGTATAGGTTAACATGCTTCTCCATCTTCTGGGTGGTGAGCCGTAGCGGCAATATTTGCATGTCTTCGATGCCGTAAACATTGATGGAAATATTATTTGAAAGTTCAAACTTTTTGATTTGACTTAACGCCACCGGGAACATAATGTTTTGCACATTTAACACTGTGTAATACGGATACGACGATTCTCGATCCACATCTCTTTCGGCTGAATGTGAGGGCGGCGACCACCGATCACGCGAAACACGAGTTGTCATTAGACCACACATTTATCACCGCGCGCTTGAATTTTATTTCGCGTGGTAATTGGATGTGACATCCCGCGTGCAATGGATTTATATTTATTAACGTTAATTGTCAGATTCAGTATTCGCGACAACATCCACCCTCTGTCGCGTTCTTGAAGGGACGCCAAGGTAGGTTTGATGACGCGCTGTTCATACCATTCACGCAAATCTGTTGTAGTAAAAAGTTTGCAGTATTGACACTTTTATTGGCACGTTTGTCGCCCGCAACAAATTCACCGTTAAAAACAGTGTTTACTTTCACGCTGTTGCGTATTGTTAAAACGTCTTGTAATCGTTCGATCACTATGCTGCCAGCGTCTTTTAAAAATTGTCGCAGCTCGATATAGTCCGCAGCTCGTATAGGTGCGTTGATCACTGCATCGGTTAAAACGCGATTTTCAAACGCGGTATCAATCNCTNGCCAAACGAGTCTTTCCGCGCTGCCGGTAGCTGTATAGTCACCACCACCGAGATATGTAAATCGTCTTTCCAGCATAGTTTTCGCACCCACGAGTCGCGCGATACTTGACACTACAGATTGTCTGTGCCCGATCGAGAGCCGCGGACGCTTGACCTGACCGTGCTCTTTGAGTCGTTGCACGCACCTGTCGCATTGCTGCGCCCAAGTGAAATGTTCGCTCAAGGTAGCGATTCTGCTGGATTGCTCCAGCAGGTCAGGTTCGATTTGCGCTAATTGTTCTATGTCTTTTCACTTTTATTATATCACATCACACTTTTCTGTGGAACACTTGCATGTAACTCGTTCGCACGATATGCAATAGCGTCCACTATGTGCTCATCAGATCTTCATCGTTCACAAAATCTGCCCTTGCAGTCACGGAGACTCATCACTGTCTGCGGTCCTGTATGCTTTCGCACCGATTTTATATTCCACTTCTCTCTCTCTCTCTAACACTATTTTTAAATCATTGATTATCAAAAGAAACTTCCTAGAAGAAAAAATGGCGAGACTATCGCTAGTGGGTAGCATCGCGTTACAGGCCGGATATCGACGCTATCAAAAGTCTTGATAATAAAAAATGGGGGACGGGTTGGATTGCACTTTCTACAACCCATTTCTAATCGCATGTGCGATATTGCGTCAATCATAACATTAGCGGCGTTCGCTACTTATCTATTCGCTACTTATCTAAAACAGTGATGGGAGATCGTAAGATTTTCCGCGCGGCGCTACTTCTCGTGCGCATGCGTGACGTGACATATTTAATACTATCTGTTCGACAATCAATTATATCTCGATCATGCCGCTCTCTTCGAATAGTAGATATAGTGACCGCATTGCAGCGGCACCTTCCGCACCTCCAAACTCGAGCAGCCAATGAAATGCGAGAAGAGGAAAAGCACGAAGTTCATATTAGCCGATCGTCCGCTCGCACAGCTATTCAAATCGATACTTCGTTAGAGACGGTCAAATTCTCTGTTCAGTCGAATCACGCGAGTATTCGATAATTAGCCAATCTATATCTCTCGGATGCTGTCCGACTAAGAAAATAAGAGCATTTCTCGGATGCGCTAAGGATATTTAAGCTAACAAAAAATCATTGGTTCTTCGAGCCGGATTCGGGGTCGTGCAATCGAAAAGTCGAGAGAAGATCAACGAAAATTCGATCACCAGTAAGAACAGGGAAGCAATATGACCAGTGAGATTCTGATGACTCAGCAGACTCTCTTCGAATCTGTGAACCGCGCTCTGGATAACTTCAAGAAGATCGGCCGAAATAATCATACGCCGGCCAAAATTCATTCAAGAGTGGCATCCCTGAAGGAGACGTGGACTCAGTGTGTCCAAAGTCATGCGGTCATACTTCAAACATACAGCCCTTCCAAGCGAGAAGCCATAGAGTATTTCCAGCAACAGCAATTCGATGGCCCACGAGACCATCTACCAAACGACGCTGGACTACATGATGGAGTGCCTGGAGGAACTGGAACCAAACGATCAATCGATCCGTCGATAATTCGGTAATACATTCCGAATCTTCTTCATTCTCCTTGAAACCTCCCGGCGATACCAATGCCTCCATTTTCCGGGAAACTAGAGGACTGGGAAGGTTTCCGCGATCGGTTTCAGTCTCTAATTATTAATAATAAGAAAGTCTTCGAGTTTGCTCGGATGCATTTTCTATCAACAAGCTTAACCAATAGCGCGCGTGATGCTATTGCGAGCATCCCTATAACCGAAGATAATTTTCAAATTGCCTGGCAAGCTCTCATCGCTCGATTCGAAAACAAGCGTCGACTAATAGAAGCCTATGTATCGGAACTGTATAACTTACCGACAATCGCTCGCGAGTCGACAACTGAATTACACGCGTTACGCGACAAAGCAGACAAAGCTATCTCCGCGTTAAAGCGTTTAGGCCGCTCATCCGACAAATTGTTAAGCGACATAATTGTATATTTCGTATCGCAAAAACTTGATGCTACAACACGATGAGCGTGGAAGTTGAAGTTCAATGACGACTCCCCTCCGTCGTACGAAGATTTGACTCGATTTATCTCGTCGAGAGCAATCGCGCTAAAGGAATTGATTTCGGCAAATTGTAATAAAGCTTCGCGCGGAAATAAAGTCACGAGTTTAATCGCGTCTATTGACGTAAAACTGAACTGCCCGTTGTGTAGAAAATCACATTACATAAACAAATGTTCAAAATTTATTGAGAAGAGTCCAAGTCATCGATGGGAAACCATACAACAACACAAACGTTGTTTAAATTGTTTCAGTAGCAAGCATACAGTGAGAAACTGTGTTAGCAAATATATCTGTCGTACGTGTCAAAATAAGCATCATTCGATGTTATATATTGACTCGCACTCGTCAATAACACCCGCGCTAACAACCGCTAGCCCGGAACAACAGCCGACATCTGTAGGCGACAATCGCGTAGTCANATTATCGATCTCGACAAAGAGCTCCGACTGTTTTACTAGCAACTGCAAAAATAACAGCGCGATCTACATCGGGCCATAGCGTAAAGGTCAGAGCGTTTTTAGATCAAGGATCCGAGGTAACATTTATAAATGAAAACCTAGCGCAAATGCTACATCTCAGTCGAACGCGCACGGCAACTCGCATTTCAGCCCTCGGCGGCACGAACGCCGGAGTATGCAAACAAGCCGCGCGAATCATTCTATCGCCCCGTGACAATCCCACTCCATCCTTTACCGCTCTCGCGTTCATAAGGCAGTCACTAACCGAATATATTCCGCGACGAACCAATATAGGAATGGATTGGGAACACATACAGTATCTGCCATTAGTAGACGACGATCCTACTGAATCGACTCCGNTTGACATTATAATCGGAGCCGATCTATATGGAAGCATCCTTCTGGAGGGTATTCGTCAGGGACTCGATGGGCAGCCAACCGCGCAGAATTCGCATTTTGAGTGTCCGGTCCTATGTCACGTGACCCCCCCCTCTCCACTCATTCAATTCTCCTTCATCATTGCTCACTAGATCAAGAATTTCGCTTCTGGGAAGTAGAAGAACTCCCGCGTGTAAAATCGTTGACACTAGAAGAGAAGATGTGTGAAGACCATTTCCAATTAACTCATTCGCGCCGAATGGAAGATACATGGTACGGTTGCCATTTTGCCACTCTCTCCTCCTCTAGACTTAGGCGACTCTCGGTCGCTCGNGACAAAGTTACTCGCGACATTGGATAACCGATTCAAAATTAATCATACTCTAAAGACTGAATATCATACATTTATCACGAAATACGAACANCTAGGTCACATGCGAAAGGTCGCGCCGCCACAACAAACCGATTCACAGGTCGTATATATTCCGCATCACCCAGTAATCAGAGACTCTAGTTCGATGACTCGATTACGAGTCGTCTTCAATGCCTCATGCAATACTTCGAACGGACGCTCATTAAATCATTATCTCCTACCCGGTCCGAAGCTCCAAACAACAATCTGCTCGAAGTTCTACTTCGATGGCGACAACATAACTACGTATGCGCCGCGGACATTACTAAGATGTATAGACAAATTCTAATCGATCCTCGAGATCGAGATTATCAAAGAATTCTATGGACTCCTGAAGATTCAAAAGAAGTGCAGGATTATCAACTTTTGANAGTAACATACGGTACAGTCTCTGCACCCTTTTTCGTGCTTCGCGTGTTGCAACAACTCTCACACGACGAAGGCGAATCATTTCCGTCAGCGACTAAAGGGTTACGAGATAACATTTATGTTGACGACATTTTGTTTGGAGCTGAAGATGTACCATTGTTGCGTCACATTCGCCGTGATCTTTGCGCGCTATTAAATCGTGGGTTCGAATTGCGGAAATGGGCTAGTAACAAAACGGAGCTCTTAGCCGACATCCCATCCGATAATCACGGTCTCGCGTACAATAGATCGTTGTCATTAGACGAACACCTGAAGGTGCTGGGAATAAGTTGGAATCCGGCCTTAGATGATTTCCAATTTCATGTAGATCTTCCCGATTCGATCCCTAGCACCAAGCGTACGATTCTCTCATAGCAAAGCTATTCGATCCCTTAGGATGGATCACTCCCGTCCTCATCTCATTAAAAATATTCATGCAACAGCTGTGGCATCTCAAATTAGACTGGGATGACACAGTGCCTGACGAGTTGTTATCGCGATGGACTTCAATTTATAAGTTACTATCCAATGTGATTACTTCACAATTGCCGAGATGGACGGGTAGAGATTCCGATACAACGCGGTGAACTCCATGGCTTCGCTGATGCATCTACGGTTGCTTACGCCGCTGTAATCTACATGCGAGTCGTATCTTTGACAGGAGAAATCAAAACCACTATCCTCGCAAGCAAATCGAAAGTCGCTCCCATTAAAGTACTAAGCGTACCGCGACTCGAGCTATTAGCTGCATGTTTGCTTTCCCGCTTAATGGCATGGGCAGTGAACTCACTCAATCTATCTAATGCCGCCTGTCATTGCTGGACCGATTCGACAATTGTTCTAGCATGGATCAGCCAAGAGCCATCAAAATGGAAGACATTCATTTCACATGGAGTAGCTGATATTCAAACTTAAATTCCGTATGCCAAATGGCATCATGTCACAACAGAGACTAACCCGGCCGATTGCGCGTCAAGAGGTCTTCTGGGGACGGCTACCCCCATGAACAGTGGTGGCGAGGACCAACGCAGCTCCAACTCGACAGTCTGAATGGCCGGATCACTCCGTTCCCTTGTCATTCGAGACGCAGGTAGAGATGAGAACGACAAATGTTCAACAAAATGTTCAACATGAAAGTTGAAGAGTCGTGGGATCTAGTGTCTAAATACTCGTCATGGGACAAATTACTCCGCGTAACTTCATANGTGCAGCGATTCCTTGAAAATTGCCGTACTACGCGAACAGTTAGTCCATCATCACCCCACNACACCCTTTCATTAACTATTCGATTGAGCGAACTTCAGAAAGCCAAAACATTTTGGCTCAAAACAATTCAAGCAGACTTATACTCAAGGGACATTTTATCACTTAACTGCGGTCGCGGAATATCCTCGAAAAGTTTCATTCACTTGTTAAACCCTTTCCTAGATTCCGAAAATTTACTCCGAGTAGGCGGACGTAAATAACGCTCCGCTCCCATTCAACACAAAACATCCGATCATTCTAGGATCTCATCGATTAGTTAAATTAATAGTGCGAAATGTGCACTTGCGCTTACTNCATTCCGGTTTACAACTAACACTAACGTCATTGCGGCAGGAATACTGAATAATTCGTGCAAGATCCGTTATTAAGTCCGTTATACATAAATGCGTGACATGCGCGCGAGAAAAGGCGTCCGTAGCAATTAATGGGCCAATTGCCCAGCGCGAGAGTATTACCGTCTCTCCGAGCATTCTGTCATTGCGGGGTCGATTACGTAGGCTCAGTCGCTACTCGCGCTTCTTCGGGNCGTGGAATAACATCGCGCAAGGCCTATATTATTGTTATCGTNTGTCTTGCAACCCGAGCGATACATTTAGAGTTAGTCGGAAACTACTCCACCGCTGCGTTTCTAGATGCTTTCACTCGTTTNTGTGCACGACGAGGACTTCCACAATCCATGTATTTCGATAACGNAACTACATTCACCGATGCGGACAAGGAATTAAAAACGGCCTATCGACAAGCGATTCAAAATCCAAATTTTNTAAATAAATTAATATCGGATAAAATCGAATGGCATTTCATACTTCCACAAGCTCCACATTTCGGGGGTTTGTGGGAGGCCGGGGTTAAGAGTGTTAAACACCATNTCCGAAGAGTGCGCGCANACATTGACCTTCGAGGAATCGACTGTGTTATGCAGAGTCGAGGCGTGTCTTAACTCACGACCTCTTTCGCCATTGTACGATACGATTGATAATTTCGAAGTCTTAACTCTAGGCCATTTTTTAATAGGATCCGCTCTGACTGTTAGTCNCGAACCCTCACTTCTAGAAATAAATGAGAACCGACTGTCACGATGGCAGTTGTTACGTCACACTTCCGAGCGTTTCTGGAAACTGTGGCAAAGCGATTATATAAACTCGCTGCAACAAAGAGTCAAATGNAAAACCAAGCAACCGTTAATTAAAACAGGAACAATGGTCTTAATTCGGAATCGCAACTTGCCTCCGTGCAAATGGGAGCTAGGAGGGAGCATCGTCTAGTGTCACCCTGGCAGTGATGGACTGATTCGTGTGGTGTCGATCAAAACGGCTCATGCGGAATATAAACGTCCCATCACGAAATTATGCATACCTGTCGATGTTCCAGCCCTTCAAGCGAACCAAAACGATACGCTCTAACAGGTTAAATTCACTTGCCTCTTTGATGCTGAACTGTGTATATACTGTATAATATTAAAGTANTAATAAGTTCGTACAAACGTTGGAGACAAACATGAGAAGTCACGGCGGGCGGCAATTTTGTGTAAAACCATTGCGAGACGATTTATCCATCAATAGAGTCAAATCGTGCAAATCTTGTTTATGTAATATTCAATGTTTAATATTCAATGCTTAGGTTCCCGACTATCGTTTCGAGGCGGGCGGTATATTCGATAATCAATTATATCTCGATCATGCCGCTCTCTTCGAGTAGTAGATATAGTGAGCGCATTGCAGCGGCACCTTCCGAACCGATTCTCGCTCCGGAGTGAAAACGTCAAAATCGCCGATTCACGGCGTGAGAGTCGCCTCCAAACTCGAGCAGCCAATGAAATGCGAGAAGAGAAAAAGCACGGAGTTCATATTAGCCGATCGTCCGCTCGCACAGCTATTCAAATCGATACTTCGTTAGAGACGGTCAAATTCTCTGTTCAGTCGAATCACACGAGTCTTCGATAATTAGCCAATTCATACACGTTCTCATTGTATCTCAGTACAAATAAAATTCATATTCAATCATAATCAATTAACGTGTCTTCAAGAGCTTGAGTCAAGCCGACCCTAACAGTTCCATTCGGAACGCCAACGCTTACCAAGCGCCACGTGCTACTCCAGGAAAGTATCTCTCGGATGCTGTTCGACTAAGAAAATAAGAGCATCTCTCGGATGTGCTAAGGATATTTAAGCTAACAAAAAAACACTATCCAATGACAGATGTAGACGGCAACATTAGGTGCCTATAGAGGTTTCCTGACATGCGCACAAGATTCCGCAGTTATGAGTTTAGATTTAATTAATTATTAATTAATTGAAAAAATTTTTATAATTTTTAAAAAATATTTTTAACTTTAAAGGGAATTATTGAATATTTAAATTTTGATTTTATTTTTAATTCGAATCTTAATTTTATGTTTAATTTAAATACAAATGTGATTTCTATGTTTTAATCTTGATTCCACTTAATTTTAATTTCAATTTCAAGTTTAAACTTTAATTTTATTTTTATTTTTTTAAAAAAAGAATGTAAAACCTTTTTTTACAATTTCCTTCTTTATCTTTTTTTAACGAGCATTAGGGCCCTTACAGTACTGTTTGAGATTCGCTTGGTTAACCTACGGATGGAAATAGGTGAGAGGACGTCGTTATAATACGGAACGGTTGTTATAATAATACAGTGCAATTGTAAACAAAAGGGGTGGGACTCTGGATGACGAAATCCGAGACACCGTGTATTTGTCACAGATAACGACTGATTGTATAAATTAGGAATCTTACAATGTCTTGAGTCTAGTATTTTCATAATGATTCACTGAAATGCACTTGAGAAGGCCGATTCTATTAATCGACGCTTCCTCCTTTTGGTGAGATGCCCGTGAGTGTAACAATCGCCACGTGGCGCCGGCACGCGCGGTACGTGGTGAGCCTGAGCAGTCGTGATGCTGTATCCGAGCTGTCTATAATGAGCGCTCCGTTAAGTGAGCACTAGATAATTCACTGAGATGTCTATTTTCTCACACTGAGAAACACTAAGCGTCCAACTATTGACGAAGCACACGAGCACGCTAGATCACGTTCGATGCGTTCACCGCCATTAAAACAAGGGAAGTGAAGGCGCCGTCGCGCCGCCACGGCGTCGCTAGCGCCCTTCCGAGCGCCGCCGGCGGCCCGCAGCGATCCATCTATCGATAATCAATAGATGTCACTGCGATGTAAACTTGTGTAGGGATGTCGTGCGGATAATGATTCTCTCAATGCTTACTTTGAATACGAATATATTTCTTTGATGAGAGCTAGTACGAAAACGTCTGTATGTCGAACGTGTTAAACCGAAGAAGAATATCTTAGGCACTAGCCGGGTACTACCAACTGCTACAACTCAAAGTGTAGATTGTGTACAAAGTGTAAGAACAGGGAATGGTTATCACTAGAATATCCCTACAATACTCCCCCCTTGAATGAGATCGCTAATTTAAAAAAAGGTATTCTAAGTAACAGACGTAAATAAAATATTGCCCATGCTATAAGAAATTA
>JAJVSH010000258.1:103232-115861 GCA_021460005.1 Tetramorium alpestre | reverse complement strand
TATATATTTGTATATAAATGAAGTGTTTGCTGTAACAAAATCAAATATAAGTGAACATATGCATACTTATATATAATGTCCACGATGTTTTATGTATAATTATATCTGGATATCTTTCAGCTTTATGTATTAGGTGTACAAATAAGTTTCCGCCGTTTTTTATCAAAAATTGGGCATTTATTGTGAAAGAACGGAACCTTATGTTTTATTCGAAGTATTGTCCATCGCTTGCCACTACTTTTTCCCATCTTTCTGGCAGCATACGGATACCGCGTCAGAAGAATGCTTCATCTTTTGAGGCTATCCACAAATCGACCCAATTTTTGGTATCTTCATATGATGTGAAGTGCTGCTCCGCCAGGCCATGTGCCATCGATCGGAACAAGTAGTAGTCCGAAGGGGCAATGTCTGGTGAATACAGCGAGTGGGGTAAAATTTCCCAATTGAGTGTTTCCAAATAGGTTTTGACCGGCGCCGCAACATGTGGACGAGCATTATCATGCAGGAGAATAACTTTGTCGTGTCTCTGCTTGTATAGTGGCCGTTTTTCCTTCAATGCTCGGCTCAATCTCATCAATTGTGTTCGGTAGATAGCTCCAGTAATGGTTTCGTTCGGTTTGAGCAACTCATAATACACGATACCAAACTGATCCCACCAAATACACAACAAGAGTTTTTCGGCACTCCAGACTCCGAGCCAAAGGCGTTACGGTGGACTCGTAAGAGCCGCCACACTGAGGCTTCCCTCTTTCGTATCAACGGTGTACAGGTAGACTCGTAAGAGCTGCCCTAGCGGGTCGTTCCCCGCCACATCGATACCAAGCTATCCTAATCCTTCCGTGGTTTATGAAGGTACCAACCGGGATGAACATACGCCCACCTCCACCGGAATTTCCGGTGCTATTCGACAAAATCACCTTTAAACACATACACACCGCAAAACGGAGCTAAGACAAGAGCCGCGATCTCCGCCAGGTTAATAACCACCGTACATAAACAGGTGATAAAGACCTTGTCATCGTGTCGCGCAAGCTAGACCCGGCACGTGCCGCCTGAATAGGTAGTATAAGAGAGTTTCAACTCGGGAGCTGAACCCCCGAGGGAGAAGCGGTGCGGGGGGGAGGTACACCGCGAGGCGAGGGGTATGACGTCACGCGGGAGAGGGAGTATGACATCACGCGGGACAGAGGTATAGTGACGCGTGTGTTTATAATTTATACGAGTGTCAACTAAACAAAACCTCCGATCGCTATCAAGATATCCGGCCGCTAATGTTATAACTGACGCGATATCGCATATTAGAATTGGATCGTGCAATCTAACCCGTCCCCCATATTTTTCTATCATCAAAACTTTTTTGATAGCGCCGATATCCGGCCGCTGAAACGCGATGCTACCCTTTAGGCTCATCATTTTTTCTTCCAGGAAGTTTATTTGATAATCAGTGATTTGAAAATAATGTTAGACTGTTTTGATAGCGTTGACGAAACAAATGCTGCGATACATATTTCTATCATCAAGACTCTTTTTGATAGTGCCGATATCCGGCCGCTGAAACGCGATGGTACCCTCTAGCGATCGTCTTACCATTTTTTCTTCTAAGAAGTTTATTTGATAATCAGTGATTTGAAAATAATGTTAGAGAGAGAGAGAGAGAAAGAGAGAGACAAATGGAATATAAAATCGGTCCGAAAGCGTGTAGGACCTCAGACAGTGATCAGTCTCCGTGATTGCAAGGGCAAATTTTGTGAAAAAAATGACTGATGAAGATATAATGGAATCATCATCCGATGAGACTCTCGCGAACGATAGTGACTATATCAGTGATTGCAGTGAAAACAATAGACAGATTCTTATATCTCTGTCCCGCGTGATGTCATATCTCCTCTCCCGCGTGACATCATACCCCTCGCCTCACGGTGTACCCTCCCGCCCCGCTCCCCCCTCGGAGCTCCGAGCTGAAACTCTCTTATACTACCTATTCAGGCGGCACGTGCTGGGTCTAGCTTGCGCGACACGATAAAGTAGTGTCCGCAGTATAAATAAACGCGTTGAATGGACGCACGAAATTTTGTGCGATACATTTTTATTATTCAATAAAAATGCTTTAGCGTTTAGGGTGGTGCTTTAGCGATGTGTGCCTCGTGCATGGTCTACTTGTCGGATATACATATGGAAATGTATGCTATTCGAAAGCATATGACCGATCTGCATGAGGTTTTGGATGTCAGGTTTTGTTCAAGGTGCAGACGCCCGATGTGATACTCCCATGTGACATGTGTCCAATCTGCACAAATTAGAAACATTAATAAGTGTGAACAATATGATTGTAATTGAAGCTAAAAGTGTGTATTTGCAAGGCTTTTTTAATGCCCTCAAAGCAAGAGAACCATAGAACGAAACATCAACGCATGTGAAACTAATTTCGCCGGTATAATTTTTATGCAATCGAGAACTCGGGATTCGCGGAACCGAGTAGCCGCTTCGTAAAACAGAAAGTTGAAGTCAGATTTGAGAATCTCTTTCAAGAGCCCTGTGACTACACAGCGAAGCGGCGAGTGTTTAAAAAGGAGCTGAATAAGATTTGTGATGCAACGCACTATAAAAAAGTGAACGATAAATCGAAACGTAAATACATTGAGGAAATCTTTGAAAGGATTAAACGTTGTCACACTATATGCATCACAATTCCTGCAGATATTAGCAGTTGCATCGAGCTAATAAAAAAGAACAATTATCGTCATACGCGTCGCTTGCGAACTTACGATTCAAACGAGAATTTCGATTTTGATGAATTCAAAGAGATATTCGATTATAAAGACCTGGATTGATCATGACTTACTTAAGCAGGATCATTATGCCGTTCTGGAAAATGAACATTATTGTAAATCATGTGAACGTGTCGCGTGCAAATGTCTCGTAGAAGAGTGTGATGTGGTGTAAGATATGGATCAAATCGAACGCAACCTGCTGGAGCAATCCAGTCGAGTCGCTACCTTGGTCGAATATTTCGCGTGGATGCAGCGATGCGAGTGCGTGCAACGGCTCGAAGAACACAGTCGAGTCAAGCGTCCGTGGCTCTCGATCGGCTACAAGCAATCTGTGGCCGAGCATCGCGCGGCTTTTAGGCGCAAAGACTCTATTGAAGAAACGCTTTATATATTTCAGCGGTGGACTATGCGGGTGACGGCGCGGAGAGACTCGTTTGGCGAGAGATCGATACCGCGTTCGAAAATCATCTTTTGATCTGTGTAGTGATTAAAATATAACTATAACGAGCCGCGACAGTTTTTGGAAGACGCTTGCGATATAGTGCTCGAGCGAATGCAAGAAGTTTTAAAAAGATGCAACAACGTAAAAGTGAACACTGTCTTTAACGGCGAATTTGTGACCGGTGAGAAACGCGCGAATAAAAGTATCAACACGCGAAATTGCGAACTTTTTCGTACGTCAGATTTGCGCGAGTAGTACGAGTAACGCGTCATTGACCCTACCCTGGCGTCCATCGAAGAATTTCAGGAACGCGACAGTGAGTGGGCGTTGTCGCGTATACTGAATTTAACCATAAACGTTAATAAATATAATTTGCTGCACGCGGGATGTTACATCAAGATGTTACCGCAAGAAAAAATTTAAGGGAGCATTAATTAACGTGCCATCAATGGACAATGCGTGTTTCGCGTCAGTGGTGGCTGCTCTGCATCCGGCAGAAAGGAATGCGGATCATGAATCGCACTATACGACAGTTCTAAATGTGAAGACATTATATTCCCGATGACGCTAAGTCAAATAAAAAAATTTGAACTTTTAAATAACGTCTCAATCAATATTTACGGCATTGAGAATAAAATAATCCTGCCGCTATGGCTCACCACCCAGAAGAAGGAAAATGCTGTACATGCAGAACGACAACGACAATGGGCCATTTTGCGTGGATAAAAAATATGTCCCGCTTCGTGAGCTCGCAGTTGAGCAAACACAATGGGCAAAAATACTTTTACGATCGGTGTTTTTTAAATTACATAATTTATGCCTCTCACGAATAATATAAAAAAAATTTTTTCCAGATGCTTGCACTACTTCAGTTCTAGCGAAAAATTGAAGGTTTATAGTGTCGACTGTCAGCAGATAAATGACTGCGCGATCAGGTTAGCGAGTGAGGACGAGTGGCTGACCTTCAAAAATTACGACCGGAAGGAAGGGGTACCGTTTGTCGTATACGCCGACTTTGAGTGTACTCTGAAGAAGACGAACACGGATTCGACAGCAACCACGTATGCGTACTAACATCACGAGGTATTCAGCGTCGCATACTACGTTCTTACGATGACTCCTTGTCCACGTCCAATCTCGTCGCGATAAAGATTGCATCGCGTCGTTCGCCGAGCAACTCAAAGCGTTATCGCATCGTGTAAAAGGAATATTATCCACTAATGTCCCCATGGAAAATTTGTCGAAGGATCAGTGGGAGGCATACCGTAGCGCTGAGAATTGTCACATATGCCAAAAATCGTTCGCGTCGGACGATATTCGGGTATCATTGTCATTTGACCGGTCGGTACAGAGGTCCCGCACATTCGAACTGTAATTTAAATTAAAAAATCCTCATTGTATTCCTAGTCTTCTACAATTTATCCGGTTACGATTCTCATTTTATCATCAAGCAAATAGTCGCAGCATACGATAATAATATAGATTTGCTTCCAATAATGAAAGAAAAATATATTTCCTTCACAAAACATGTCAATAGCACTATTGATGAAAAAGATTGGAAAACATGCATAAAATTACGATTCATAGATTCATAAAATTTTTAAGTGTTAGTCTCTTAAAAAACTGGCGTCTCTTCTCAGTACGGATAAACTTCAAATCTTGCGACAGGAATTTTATAAACTTTCTGCAGAAAATTTCAATTTACTGACGCGAAAGGGTGTCTCCTTACGAGTACGTTGATTGCGTCGAAAAGTTAGAGGACTCGTGTCTACCACCGCGCGAATTATTTTACAGTTCCTTGACCGGCGACACTGTATCCGAGAGCGATTACGCACACGCCGCAAACGTCTGGCGGCGGTTCTCCATTCGAACCCTGGGCGAGTACAGCGATCTGTATTTGAAAACTGATGTCTTGCTGTTGGCCGACATTTTTGAAAATTTCCGCGACAAATGTATCGAGAGTTACGGTCTTGATCCCACGTATTATTATACATTTCCCGGTTTTACGTGGGACGCCATGCTTAAACATACGCGTATAAAGTTCGAATTGCTCACTGATATTGATATGGTTATGTTTATCGAGCGCGGTATACGCGTCGGCCTAAGTCAATCCTCCGGTAGATACGCGCGGGCCAACAACAAGTACATGCAGTCGTACGATCCGTCGAAAGCTTCCTCCTACTTGATGTACTTTGACGTAAATAATCTATACGGATGGACAATGTATCAACCATTGCCATACGCCGAATTTCGATGGGTCGACGATGTTGTCGACTTTGACTTTAGCGCGATCGCCTCTGACTCACCCATGCGTTATATTCTCGAGGTCGATCTCGAATACCCGCAAAGTATACACGACAAAATACACGACGAGCACAGTGATCTACCGTTCTGCCCGACGCGCAATAAACCGCCCGGCAAGCGGCAGGCTAAACTTTTGGCGACCCTATATGACAAGAAGCGTTACGTTATCCACTACCGTAACCTGCAGCAGTGCACGCGTCACGGTCTTTGCGTCACAAAGATACATCGCGTACTACAATTCGCTCAATCTCCATGGCTCCGCAATTATATCGAATTAAATACACAATTTGGAACACTAGCCAAAAATGATTTCGAGAAAAATTTATACAAATTGATGAATAATGCTGTTTTCGGTAAAACCATGGAGAATGTGCATAATCACGTCGATAAAATTAGTAACGAAATGGGAAGGTAGACATGGCGCGGAGACACTGATCGCGAAATCAAATTTCCATAGTCGATGTATTTTCTCGGAAAATCTAATCGCTATAGAAATGCGCAAACTCGATGTGAAATTCGACAAGTCGATCTACGTGGGTATGTGCATCCTCGACATATCCAAAGTCTATTTGTATATATACGAATTTTATCACGAGTATGCTGCCTTTATATCGTAACAGATGTAAGATTATGTACACCGACACAGACAGTCTCACATCGAGTGCGAGGATGTATATGAGGTGATGAAATGCGATATTCATAGATTTGACACGAGCAATTATCCGATCGACAACGCGTACGGTATTCCGCTCGTTAATAAAAAAGTACCGGGGTGAAAGACGAGAACAATGGCGCGATAATGACGGAATTCGTCGGGCTCAGAGCGAAGATGTATGCTTTGCGAGTAGACGGTAAAAAGGATACTAAAAAAGCGAAAGGTATAAAGAGTAACGTGGTAGCGCGAACGATAACATTCGACGATTACACGCAGTGTCTCAACAATGAGATTGAAATGACGCGACAACAGACTTGTATAAGATCAAAGCAGCATGAGGTGTATACAGTGTCCGAGAAAAAAATCGCTCTGAGTCCGTATGATGACAAGCGGTATATCGTACCGGATTCGACCGATATATTACCGTGGGAACATTAACAAATACCTCTATAAATATAACATTATACAGTATTAATAGAAAAGGTGTATTAATAAAAGATTTTTTATATATGCATTTTTTATATATTTTTTACACATTTTATAAACTCTGTAATACATGTAAAGGATATTAATAAAACATTTTTTTTGTATCTCATATATGTTTTTATATGTAAATAAACTTTATACGAAAATTAAATCACATTGTCTTTATGTATCCAAGAGTTGTGTGATCCATCGAATCCCAGCCACTTCATGTAAACCTTGTCACCTCTCCTGCGCAGTACCTGTCTCTACCGCATACACGTCGGGATTAGCTATGCGATGCAACTTGTGCTCGTAGAACGCTCCAGCGATGGATTTTCCGCGATAGTCCTCGATCAGATAAGTCGCTGGATTGATACGCTGTACTTTAACGATTTTAAACACTTCGGTGGTCCAATTCGGCGTGTAACCTTTCTCGAAGACGGTCTTGTATTTGTTCACGCGTACCGAATCGCCTACTTTGAACTTTGCCGGCCTTGCAATCTTTATCACGCTGTACACCGTAGCCTTTCGGCGATCGCGGGCGTAACGCTGGCAGGGCTCATGCCAATCGTTCGATGGAATGTTTTCGCGCATTGTAATATTTACGCTAAATGGAAACTACAGATCGACGCGCTGTCACGAGACGTGGCAGCGCGTCGATCTGTAGTTTCCATTTAGCGTAAATATCTTCCACATATCGTTCTTGAGCGTGCAATTGAATCGCTCGACGACCGATGTCTTCAACACCGAATACGTAGAGTAATAATTTATGCCGTGTCTCTTTACGAGTCGTTGCACGTCGACGTTGTAAAACTCCTTTCCCTTGTCAGTCTGTAAATTTTTCGCGCATCTCTCTCGAATTATCACAGCGATAGCTTCAGCCGTCTCGCTTCCGCATTTATTCTTGAGCGGCACGGCCCACGCGTATTTACTCAACACATCGATAACGGTGAGTATGTAGCGGTAGCCTCTATTGAAACGCGAGTACGGCTGCATTTCGACGATATCTGCTTGCCACAGGTCGTCGTGTCCTCGAACTATGACACGTCTTCGCGAAAAATTTTTTCTCGCCGGAGCATGCAGTTCCTCGACGAGTCGTCGTCCCTCGGAACTGACATCATTTTTGGATTTCATGTTTCAGCATGCAAAGATTTGAGTCTTAAACTGCTTTTTGTAAATCTTTAGATATCCGTTTTGTTTTCGACTCGGTGGTAGCGGTACGTCGTAACGCGTGCACGTCCTTCTCGAAGGCTGTCAGCCTCTCGACAAATTCGTCTCTCAAAATTTTAACGCACTGTTCCACATATAGTTTGTTAGCCGCGTCATCGCCAGTCTCCGGTTGCGCTACGTGACGAATCTTGCGCGACTTTGCGTCAAAATCCGTACATGGCACAAAGCGTTATAACGCATGTAACTTCTCACCAGTCCGCCGTCGATCGAGTCATTTTTCCGTTCAAACAGTTTAAATTTATTGACAGGCATTTTTTCGATGCTAGTGATATCGTTCGACTGATTCGCATCAACGATACTCCGATCAATTTATAATGATACCAGCCTCGCGGTATCATTATAAGTTCCTCGATGATGGACAACATCTCGTTGTCGTGAGCGTTGTGGCCGGCTCGGCGTGAAGAGTCGAGTAAACGTAGACGATCCACCATCTCGTTGGAATCGTCCCAGTGCACGTAATCAACCGCATTATTGTTTAACGTCATAGCGCGAGACAATCCTTGTCCAGACTCGATCTTTAGCAACGGTGCGATTATATATATCTGTACTTGTATCCTCTGTTACCCATTACTCGATCATTCGGGCCATGATTGCGCCTATGCGCGCTCGTCGCCAGCAGTATGTCCTTGTACTTTTGCTTATCTTCTTCCGTATAGACGTCATTATCGGACAATTTCTTAAACATCAATTCGTAAATACCGGGCGTACCGATGTATCGCGTGCCATCGATAAGTATGTTGTCATTGCCGTCCACGTCAATGCGTTTATTACCGAGCATCGTTCCATCGTTAGTCAAACGAACACCTACTCTAACTAAAGCAATGCGGTCCATCGCATAGAAAGAGCTTCCATCGTCGTTCAGAATGACTCCAAAGTACCTTCGACCCAACGGGCCCATTTTACCGAGGAACGCATTTCGCTCCTTCGACGTTTCCAGATGCTTTCGAATGGCCGTCACGAGCGAATCATCCGTGGTCTCGAAAACATTCTCGCCGCTCTTGAGGAACCCGGGCGATTGTACGGCTGTCACCATCGCGGTCGGTTGTACGGCTGTCACCATCGCGGATTGTATCAGTGATACGTCCAGTGGAGATTCAAATCGATACGATTTATGCGGCATCGATGCGGCGTGATCCGGCGATTGTTTTCTCTTTCTCAATGCCGCATCCTTCTCGCGCTTCTGGATGAGTAACGGTTCGTTTTTATCATCGTCACGCGGCTCATCTTTTATCGCGCGCGTGCCAGAATTTTCAACCATCTTTTGTAGAGGCTCGATAATTGACTTGAGATGTGTCTTCACCGCGATATCATTCTCGATCTTACCGGTCTTCAACGCACGATGTTTTTTACGGATCGATTCACTCGTCTTCTCAATCTCCCTCGCGATTTTCTCGCGCTCGCGAGTATCGTTGCTCTCAGCCATGTTTTATCTCGACAAGGTATCGACGACGACTGATTGTTTTACGGTATCGCAAACACGTTAAATCCTTTTCGGTATTGCCCGTTCGTAAGCGAACTGTCCTTGTCTATCACTACGAATCCGTACTCGTGCTGCCAACAGTCGCGACACAACGCACTGAAATCCTCGACATGTCGGTGTTCACGTGATCGTTGTAAACATGTTTCAAATTGGTACAATCCTGTTTGAACAGGATTAGCAGGTTCGCGTTATCGCGTATCAGGTGTTTGGGTATTCTCGCATACGTCTGACAGAGATAGAAGCAGTCGACGTTTGAGTGTCGGCCCATTGAAAAGTACTCTCTCACAGTATCTTGCTTGTCGCACGTCATCGAAAACAAAAATCGAGTTTGGACGTGACTCGCTCGGCGGAATGACGTCACTGTTATTGAAGAACGTAAACTAGCCGATTTCGTCGATCGATGTCAGTAGCTTCTCCAGATATCGATACTTTGGCTGCTGCAGCGACTTTGAGTATACATACACGTTCTCGAAACGCACGCCGTGCGGACTTTCAAGCAAACTTATCAATACATTTGTCTTTCCGCAATTTGAGAGGCCGCAGATGATCACGCGTATAGTGGTCAGTAGCATCGCGCCGTGCTTTCGCATTTCCACTCCTCTGTCCCCCATCTACCGCAGTTTGTCCTCGCAGTTTGTGACACGTATCGT
Source organism: Tetramorium alpestre (assembly GCA_021460005.1). Lineage (NCBI taxonomy): Eukaryota > Metazoa > Arthropoda > Insecta > Hymenoptera > Formicidae > Tetramorium > Tetramorium alpestre. The sequence continues at coordinate 105,864 of JAJVSH010000258.1, read as the reverse complement.
CACCGGTTGCTGCACGAATTTCATTTCTCTTTGCGCTTCCGAGTAGAGAGGACGCGCCTATTTATACCCGCGCGGAATCGCGAATTGCTCAGAAATGTTTTGGCTTCTGCTGGATAAAAGTGACATATACAATTTAACCGCTGAACAGTTAAAGTATGTGCCAAAAATCGTTTTGTTACAACAGTTTTACAATCACATAGATTATGTGTGGGATAAATTTCCGGAGCATATCAAGGTAGATTCGGAAGTTCAGTAGTATCGTCATTGCCTGGATCATTACAATCTATCGACTCAGAGAACGCACATCGACGGTCCGCACAGTGGGGCCAAAAGCACCTTTTGTGGAAAAAATTCTAGTTTTTTTTTAAATTGTTCGGAATGAAACAGGCTATAAGTACATTATGCGTAAATTTTAATCACGGTCCAAATTAAAGATGGCGGATCCAATAAAGTGGGCATAAATATCAAAACTGTACGATTGCGAATGAATTTCGTAACAAACGTGCATGTATTATATGCATAAATGTTACTATGCGATTGTACAGTCAATAATTACAAATGTGCAATTAGAATAAAAAAATAGCGGATCCAAGATGGCGGACTTTACAAATAACCGAATTTTTTTAAAAATCGATTTTAACTGGTTTCAGGAGTAACTACATCAGAAAGCATTGATCTTTTTTATTACAAAGACTGAATTTTGTTATATTACTTTATAATATTAATACTTTATAAAAGCATTATATTATAAAGCAATAAATAAGCCCTTTTACCAACGTCAACATCAGTCATGAAAAGGGTTGTTTTTTGAGGGGGTTTTTTAATTTTAATATTTTTTTTTGTTTTTAGTATTTTTAGATTTTTTATTTTACATTTTCTTATTTTAAAATAATAAAATTAATTTATATTTGTTATAAACATAAACATAAACATAAGCTTTTTCTTATTTTTTCTTATAATTTATATGTTTATCTTTGAATTTATTAATAATAATTTTGCTCCTTCAGATAATTCTGTGCTTTTTTGTCTCGTTTTACTCTTAAAGCACTTATTAGTGGATCAGAAGAAATTAGCAGATGATGTATTATATCTTCGTTGCTGGCTTTTCGTGAGCACATTCTACTGTTATTTGCTCGAGCATTTCTGAAAACTTTATTTGTTGCTTCTTGCGCTTCTTCTGATAGGCTACCAATCAGTACACCTAATGTTCTGATTATCTCGTGACCATGGATTAAAACCTTATGCACAGTGGGAGGCATATTGTACCAGGAATAAAACTGTATATATAATTCCGTTGTCTCGGTACAATATTCTTTAAACTTAATGCAATCAATTTCACATTCACTAGCAAGTGCTTGCAAAATACCTCTGAATCTTATTATTAATTTGATGAATTATTAAATTCTCTTCTAATCCAATCACTTCAGCTACAATTTGAGGATGTGAGAAAAAACATCTAGCAACATTACTAGTATTTGTTGTTTCATAACCCTGCTTTACTACATTTACTGTTATGGAAAGTTTAGATTTCAAAGATTTTTGAATTATTCGTTTTCTTTTTAGTTTTAAAATTTTATTTTCTTTTGTTGCATACGATTTTTTAAAATCTAAATTATAGACAATGTGTAATAAACACTCCATAAAACGGATCCAGCAGTGTAGAGTGGAAAGTCCAAATTTGTAACTATCTTCGTCACATGGCAAACTTCTAACAAATAATAAATCATATATTTTACTTAGATTAACTTTACATAGATTACAACTATTTGAAGATTTCTGATCTGTTAAAATGTTACACGTCTTGCCATCAATCATAGTGCATTTAAGATTGTATGTGACTTGATATGTTCTATCTTCAATAATGTTCTATCTTCAATATGTGTTGTAGCAAGTTTACCGATTTCTTCTTCATAAAATTTGTATTCATTTAAGATGTTCATATTACTTTCTTTTACAAATTCAAATTTAATTGACCGGCAATATCTGGTCGAGGATGGTCGTTCATTTAGCCATATAATAACGTTATTAGCTACTAATTGAATAGGAACAAATGAAATAATAAATACTGCTCTATCAGATAAGTTTTCTTCATCACATGTATCGTTATCAGCAGATAAGTTTTCTTCACATGTATCGTTATCATCAGATAAGTTTTCTTCGTCATATGTATCGTTATTATCAGATATATTATTATTATTATTACTATCGTTTGATCGGTAATTCACGGAAGTTTTCTTTTGTTTTGCCCATTGTTGTCTTGTAGTTTGTTGACAGGAAGCGCCATCCATGCCCCATTTGCCATACAAAATTAATTCCATGCTGTTAAGTGCACGTAACGTTTTTTTTGTCTAACGATAACAATATTCTATACATAGTATGATCTAACAGTGATTACAGCTTGATGCTCGCCCCTTTTTCTGTTACAATAATGTCTTTAGGATAACATTTTGTTTTTGCTTCTCTAATATCTTTGTAGGGAGGATATAATTTGTCTCCATGCAAATTTTCATTATACATACGCAACTTCTCGTATTTATTCCTTGTCATTTCTAAGTCCATGTACATAGCTAGAGAACTCGTTATATCTTTTCCAGCTATTTTATTTTTCTTTTCAAAAATTAGGCTGATTAAT
>JAJVSH010000258.1:73123-91018 GCA_021460005.1 Tetramorium alpestre | reverse complement strand
CTGCATCAGACGCTCGTACCAACGGACCGCTTCTCGAAAAACATGTATTCCGCTGAAGGAAGCAGTGGCAAACGTATGAATTATTACGTACCGTATGGCGAAACTCCATCGTATAAGAAGAAATGTAACGAGTAAGTATAGAGCTTTCCATTATATATATACATATATATATTGTAATTTATTTTAAAACAAATTAATTTTCTACAGCATTCCGTCGGAGCGTCGTGCGGTTCGCATACTCAGCAGACGATACGCGCTGACAGCCACGGGATACAAATATCTCGAAATTGGCATCAACGTGGGTCCGCCGAGTTACGTGGAGATCGCCATGGGAGATCATCGTGGAAACGAGTTAATAATATCTATCGAGACATGAAAGGGACTCTATGAGCAACGAGACAACATTCAAAATTTACTTCGAAACGATCGTAAAGACGCCGTTATAAGCGCTGGGCCGCTAACGATCCGTGCGATCGCGATTAACGGCACTAAACTCATACGTCTCGGATCATCGAATGTACGTTTGGCGATGGCCGAATCGACGTTGCAATTCATGTTTACTCTGGATCGATGCATCGATATAAGGTTCGAATCATTGTCAAACATAATCGAGATGGTCGACATCAAGTTTAGGCAGTTTTGGCAAGCCGCTTCTTCTTTAACGGATACTAACGAAATTGCGAACGCAATCCGCGTCAGCGATTCATTCGATAAGGATCACCTCGTCGATTGTGAGCTGTTGGCTCTAATTTTTGTAAGAGAAATATGTAATAGAAAAATATGAATAAAAAAATTTTTATAACCACGTGATTTCTTTACACACCTTTCCTGCGGAACATATCCCTCGCTCTTTAGCCGTGAAACATTAATAAGTTTGGGTCCTTTTCGAAAAAAAGGCCTCTTTTTATGATGCTATTTAATCGCCGTAAAATGTGTTTATTCATTGTTCGTCTATAGCGAGTAGGACATAGTTCTTTTCGAAGAAGATTAATAAGTGGACTATAAAAAAAAAGTTATTTCCATATGTGTCTTTCCCACTATTCGCCTATAACGAGTATGGGCATAACTTGAGCAGGGGTAAATTTAGGAAAGAAAATTTCCAGGATTCAATTTGATATTCGACGACCTTCAAGCGTGCTGCTCTCGAAAACGAACTGATCAAAAAAACTCAATGGATAGACTAAGAGAAATTCTTGAAATAATTTTGCTCGGAATTGTGGTAAGTAAATCGTACCGTAATATAATAAATATTTACAGATATAAATAAGTTGTAATAAGTTGTAAAAAATTTTTTTTCTTTTTTTCAGTGGGTTATTATTGATGGGATACGCACCTATCGAATACCTTTTCGAAACTTAATTCGGATAGCACTTCTTTTAGATGAGGTATGAATTTATATATCTTAGAATATAATTTATATAAATAATAATAATAATAATTTTTTTTATTTCAGAATATTCATCTGGAGGATTTGGAAATCCTCGGATTTGGAAGACACTACAGACACAGGAAGTTGATACGATGGCTACGCTACAGCCGTCGTCGAGATCTAGAAGATGTATGGTTCGGGGAAGACGACGTCTTTAAGTGTAAATTTTGTGAATTAAGTGTAAATTTGACCTTGCAATCATGGAGACTGATCACTGTCTGAGATTCTGCACGCTTCCGGATCGATTTTATATTCCATTTGTCTCTCTCTCTCTTTCTAACTAACATTATTTTCAAATCACTAATTATCATATAAACTTCCTGGAAAGAAAATGGTAAAATGATCGCTAAAGGGTAGCATCGCATTTCAGCGGCCGGATATCGTCGCAATCAAAAAGAGTTTTGATGATAGAAATATGTATCGCAGGATTTGTTTCATCAAAACAGTCTTCCTGGAAAGGAAGAAAAAATGGTGAGCCTATCATTAGAGGGTAGCATCGCGTTTCAGCGGCCAGATATCGGCGCTATCAAAAAAGTTTTGATGGTAGAAAAATATGGGGGACGGGTTGGATTGCACAATCCAACTAATGTGCGATATCGCGTCAGTTATAACATTAGAGGCCGGATATCTTGATAGCGACCGGAGGTTTTGTTTAGTTGACGCTCGTATAAACTATAAACACACCATAGATTTATATAATAAACTGCGCGTTCTTATGGGCCAGCTTCTGCCAAGATCAAAGGATAGAGATAGTAAGTAGTCTGTAAGTAGTGCGCTCTCACTCGCACACCGCAAAGAGTGGGGAGGAGTACGGAGGGGATCACTATGGAGACGCATAACAACTTCTCTTCTTCGCGTCCCCACCACCTCCGTATTAGAAAGAGACAACTACTTACACTATTGCTCTCTCTGTCTAGTGTTGGCCCCAAGCTCTCTCACGGAACGCGCAGTCTATTATATAAGTCTATGAAACACACGCATCACTGTACCTCTGTCCCGCGTGATGTCACATCCCCCGCCTCGCGGTGTACCCCCCCCCCCGCCCCGCTCTTCCCACGGAGCTCCCGAGTTGAAATTCTCTTATACTACCTACTCGCCCGCTCCAAACACACGCCGTCTGCTACGTGAGCACCGCAAGGCCGATCCCTTGTTCTCGACATCGGAACTTCGCCGCAATCCGGCTACGCGGAACGCATTATAACATTGAATAATAGCGACGGGATCGGTTATCGCACTTCGCATCAATCAATCCGTATTATATCCATTGGTATCGTTAATTGTAATAGTATTCATTATATTTCTTTTCGCTTACTTTGTTACTTTAGTTATTTCTTTTTTTTGTTTAAATAAATTATCATTTAATTATATTATATTACAATCTCAGCAATCATTTTGAAAACCTTGGTCACTCTCGACATCCCGGATCATCCGTCATCCCGAACCCGGCATCCGACGAGCTAGTCCGTCGCGAAGGACCGGTCGTTTCAAGTCTAAATATATTTATTATTTGATTCCAAACAGTCAGCTAACATTTCGAAAAATTCTAAGTTTAAAGAGTTAGGATCCAAATGTTGAACAAATGTTACAGAGTATATACTATATACAGAGTTGGGAAAGTTACTTTATAAAAGTATCTAGTCACAGTTACAGTTTTTCACTGAAAATGTAACTAATTACAGTTAGAAGTTACCAATTCTAAAAAGTAACGCGTTACAGTTACAGTTATTGAAAAAAAGTAACGAGTTACTTTACAGTTATTTTTTTGGAATAAAAATAAAAAATAAAAAGTATCAAATATAAATATCAAAGGATCCCGGGCCTAGCCATAGAGAAAATAGATCTCGGTCAAATTGATTGAAACTGTAGTATGTTGTACTTCATAATCTCCTGATCAAAAGTGTTAATGAGCGCGAAGTCCGAAAATGGATAGTTTTTGAGATACGTATAGTTAAAAGTCGGATGGCCATTTTTCCGACTTTTAACTATACGTATCTCAAAAACTATCCATTTTCGGATTTCGTGTCCATTAACACTTTTGATCAGGAGATTATGAAGTACAACATACTACAGTTTCAATCAATTTGACCAGGATTCATTTTCCCTATGACTAGGCCCGGGATTTTTTACAGTAAAGTTATTCTTATTGTTTTTTGCTAACTTTAAAAACTAATTTCTTGGGGATGTTTGTGAAAAGTGACACAACATCAAAGGAGACCAAAACTTGTTCGTCACAAATATTAATATTTTTAATAGAATCAGCAAAAACCCAACTATTTTTAATATTTATATTTGATTTTTATATTTGATTTTGGTTTAATAATAGATTGTCAATGTCAAAATTTACACTTAATAAAAATAGTAAAAATTTAATGACAAAAGGAAAAGTAATTAAATCATGCTCTCTCAAATCTCTCTGAATACGCTGATAAATTTATTTTCTTGTTACAATTATATTTATATAAAGTTACGCACTCAATAATACTCAAAGTTTTAATAAAAATTTTTATTGCATTTTAAAAATATTTGGTATTCAATTATGTCATCGAGAAGGCGTCCTCTTTGTGACGTTATGACAGAATCACCGACGCTAAACGTTCAATAGATGCACTACTCGGAAGTGCCGTGTTATATTTTATAAAATGCTTCTTGATCGTACTGTAATCGTTTAACATACTGATATTGCAGTTACTCGATTTTAAGAACTGATACAATTCTTGTACGGACTCAATTTCTTTTGTTTGCTTGTTAAAAGCAAAAAAGTCATCGTAGTCGTCGAGATTTTTTTTCAAGAATTGGGAAACTCTCAGCAGAACGGATTCCTAATAAATCTTCTAAATAATTCTTTACGGTTGTTCTTTCTTCGCTATGTATCTAATTTAAATTTTGGATGCAAAGAACTTGCAATAATAAGTTCTTTTTTTTCAAATAATGTGGAAAATCTGAAATTAAAAATTATATATGTTTAAATTCAATAAATAAATACTATTTTCTTTAAATAACAAATACATGTTAATTAAATTAACAAATTACCTTTTATTTAAGCCTTGTTGTATAGCTGCAATTAGTAGTTGACAATGTGTCAACTCACTTTTATTGAAATTTTATAATTTTTCTTTTAAAGTCTTCAAGACGGGTAGCAGATATCCCATATACATCCCTGTATCTCCTTGTAATATATCTAAAGCCTGAGCTAAAGGTTTCATTATCTAAACCAAACAAACATGAGAAAGATATATATTTTATTACATACTTTTGCATATTATTATTTATACATATTAAAATCTATCTAGAGCGTACCTGATAATATTCTTTTATAAATTTTATTTCATTTTCCGTTAGTCTTTGTAAATTACAATAATCGAGGCATTGATTAATTTTTTCGGGATCATTCTTTAAAAGTGTTAACAATTGTTGCATAGAATCAAAAGTGAAGTTCCATCTGCCAGAATAAAAAGATAAAGTACTGTAAAGATAAGAAAAAGATGGAGGTAAAGTTTTATATACGAATAAATGAAAAGTAATGTATAAAGATAAAAAATTATTATTCTAGACAAAAATACACGTATTTATACATACAGAGTTAAATAAAAACATAATAAGAAATAGAAATAAATATTTTAACATAATTAATATTTAAAGATAGTAAAATACATGCAACTTATTTTATTCAAAAAATTAGTGACAGTTGTCAGTATCATGTTATTTTAGTATTATTTTGAAGGATAATAATAATAATAATAATGATAATAGTAATAATAATAATATCAATAATAATGTATGTGGTATTTACACATAAGCCACCAAGTGACAAACATCACAGAATTATTTTTTGATACTGATAAAAATTATTTACTTATCAACTTTAAGCTGGAATAAAGCCTCGAGTACACGATGCTTTTTTTACCTGCTGGATTAATTGTAAGAACCAATCAGAACGCATAATACAGTTACGAGCAAGCAATCTAGTAGGTAAAAGAGCATTATGTTCTCTAGACTTGAGTTACATTTACTAACTGATGTAATAAGAAATATACCTGGTAATAACGGGAGTTTTTAAATAAACACCACAAAGTTCTTTTATTTTATCGGATACTTGTGTCGACTGATTTTGTTTATTCTACAATTTCGTCAATTTGGCAAGTGTCAATTTATATAATTTCTTGTATGAAATATTATCTGTAGCTTTCTCAGAATCTTTTACTGCGATTAGATTTAAAGTGTGACTCACACATCTATGATATGGCGGAAGAGTGAGCATTTCTGAATCTGTATCTTCTATATCATCCGTAATTAAAAGTTCATTTAAATTATGGAATTCTATGGTAAGAGGTGACTCATCCTCATCCTTTTCAAAAGACCTAAAAAAATATTTAAAAAATTTTATTTATGAATTATATTATATAAAAATGTTTTATTAATTATATTTTGTTAATTACATATTTAATACTCAAATCATGTTGCATTACTTTAATTTTTAGTTAACTGTTTGTATTATATTTGATAAAAAAAGTGCACGAGAAAGTGAACGAAGAAGAATGTTCGTTTGCACATATAAAAAATATTTCAAAAGTATACAAAATATATTTTTGAAGCATAAACTTACCGAAAGGCTTTAACAAAGTTGGATCCATTGTCCGTTGTTGTATAGCACACTTTATTTTGAATATGATATTCAAGAAAAACTGAATTTATTGCTTGAGCTAGAACATCGTATGTATGTCTGCCTTTCATCCTATGGCAAGCTAATGCAGCTGATTCCCTCATTAAAGTTTCGGGATTTATCCAGTGAATAGTTATTCCTAAGTAGCTTCTACAAATTTAAATTTTATTTTGTAAAACATAAAAAAAGAAAAAATATTACATACACTATTTAAAGAAATAATAAAAATATAAAATATCACTAACCTTTTCGCTTTGCTCCACAAATCTGCTGTTGTCGCAATTAATTCTATTTTTGTTAATTTTTTATCAAGAGTAGCTTTTATTTTAAAATATGTGTCAAAGTTTTTATCTTAATGTTTTTCTGCACATTATACGAATTTGTGAAAGAAGTCCTGTACTAAGTAAATTAATAAATGCTGGATTTTCTACGATGGAAAGAAGTTGAATATTTTCAATAATAAAGCGAATTATAGCTTTATCCAATGTTTCTTGAGTGACTGCTAAGCGCCCAAAACTCTCCAATTTTTGACATTTGTTTGGAATATTCAAAGGATTTTCACTTGAACGTTTATTTGACAACTTTAATTTTGTCTTATCTATGTTCTCCAACAGGTGTGAGTGTTGCCTAATTTCATATTTCATTTATACATATTACACATACATACATAAAAAAGAAAGAGCGTGTGTGCGTGCGTGCGTGCGTGCGTGCGGGCGGGCGGGCGGGCGGGCGTGCGTGCGTGTGCGTGTGTGTGTGTATGTGGTGAGAGAGAGAGAGAGAGAGAGAGAGAGAGAGAGAGAAGAAAAGAAGATAGAAAAGAGAATATATTAGTATAAGTCTTAATATTTTAAATAATTAATTAGTATAAGTCTTAATATTTTAAATATAAAAATGTGTATATTGTAAACAATTTTTAGTAAATAAAGAAATAATAGCATAGCAAAAATTTATTAGAAAAATTAAAGATTTTTTTAAAGAACAGAATTTTTACACACGTTTTTTTCAACTTAGACAATTATAAATAAAAAAACAAAAAATGATAGTTTAGTGATTTTTAATTGTCTAAATTGAAAAAAGTCGTTAACGCATTCAAATCATGTCAAATCTTTAATACCTACTTTAATACCTACTGTTTTATACATATTTGATTCAAGATTGAATGTCGTATAATTATGTACTCTTTTCTACTATAATATATGTTTCTCGAAAATCTAAAAGTTTAATTAAAAAAATTAAAAATATATTCTTAGTTAATTTTATATCAGTTTTTATGTAAAAAAAATTAATGATTCTTTTAATTTTATTTTAAACTAAGAAATTTTTGGATTATTATATTTCTTACGTTGTATGTAATTTGTAGATTCTCTCTTTTTCTTTCTCGATTCATTAATTTTAATGAAAAAAAAATATGATTGCACAAAGTCTTACAAAATTCCAGAATAAACAGATCAACATTCCAGAATAAACAGATTACTTTTATCACAATTTTCAATTAATATTTATTCTTTAAAGGCACATTTACCGAGACCATAAACTGTTAACTGTTAACTTATGCTGAAATCGTAACATTTCGACGAATACGTGGTTATGAACAGTAGTGGAATCGAGTGATGCGAATTGTCGAAACTTTATATTTTCGGAATAAGTTAATAGTTTACAGCTTCTATATATCTATAAATCTGCCTTAAAACTACTAAAAATAACAACTTTATAAAAAAACTAAATTGGAACTTCATTAGATATTAATACAATAACCCATAAGCACCAAAAATAATTTTAAATAATTTTTCAATAAAAAATATATTAATACTAAATAAATAAATAAGAACTTACACTTATATACTTTCTTAAATTGGTAGTTGAAGTTTTGCTTGCGTGAATGATGTTTTTGCCAACACAAACTTTGCACGAAAGTGTTTTTTTCATTTCCAAGTTTTTCTTCTAACTCAAATACTTCTGCATACATTGGCCGTGGCATTTTATCATTCTTTTCCAAAGATTGAATTGCCTCCATTGCTTGATCTTAACTATTACACGAAACACAGATATGTGGAGTGATCTGCTCTTCTCAAAATTTTTTTTGAGACTGACTCGCGCTCGCGCCAGTTCGCTCTTATAAAGACTTCAAACAATTTCGTTGGCGAGTTGTTTTCGACTTTTCGGCTCGCGATACAATAGATCTAACGAGACCCGCGAGCCAATTTAATCGCTAGCGGCGCGCTTTTGATATTAGATCTTAAGACGAAACGCCGGTCTTCCGGCGTTTACGCGGAAAGCGGGAGGAATCGACATTCGACTCCTATAAATATAATATATCAAAGTCAGATTGATTGTAATATACATAAAGATCGAAATATACATAAAGTAACTTTTAAAGTAACTATTAAAATAGTTACTAGTTACCAAAAATATGTAACTAAGTTAAGTTATAGTTACAGTTACAAAAAAAAAGAACAAAGTTAAGTTAGAGTTACCGAAAAAAAGTAACTGTAACTGTAACTTCGTTACAAATAACAAGTTACTTCCCAACCCTGACTATACATATGCTTTTATCATCATTTTATGCTCGAATACAAATGTTTTCGGAACATTTTGCTTAAATATTTACAAAATATAACGATAAAAAAACGAGGCCTGAATTTTTCCTAAACGGAAAAAGACTTTTCATAGTTTACACATATAATTAAAATAAAATGTTTTTTTAGTTATTTCAAATAAAAAAGTATCAAGTATAATAAAAATTTATTTTAGAATTTATATTAGAATAAAAATTTTAAATAAATAATTAATTTATATAATTTTAATAATTTTAAAAATAGATAAAAATAATTATGTGAAGTTTATTATTATTTTATAATGAAACAATTTTTATATGATGTATTTTCTGAAACATTTGTTGCGGCCTGTCGCTACATCGCGCGCGCCCACAGCATAGTTCGAGGCGCCGCCGCTACGCGCCGTATGGTCCTAGCTTCTAACTCGTGTTCAAAATGCAACGTGAGAGGCTACTTAAGGAGGATGATTTGAAACAATTTCTTTTGTCTGGAGTTTACTTTGACACTTGGATCTCTCGAGCGGAATCTCCTAGCTGTGATGTAACATTTATAAAAAATAAAAATAAATTCAAATAAACTAAAAACATAAATTTCATTCAACATACATAAAAATATACAAAAATATATAACAAAAATATATCTATACATAAATAGATATAAATGAATATATTTATATCCATTTATATGTAGACATATGTACTTATGTATGGACAAAATTCGTATATAAGTTTGTAAATATGATCATTTTTGTATAATTCTATATAAGAAATTTTTTACTTTTTGTATAACATACGATTAAATTCTATTGAAACTAAAATGAATACGAAAATATACAATTCAAGATAATTAAAATGGATTAATGTATAACGATTAAAAAGTGTTAAAACAGATTGAAAAATAAAATTTAATAAAAAATGAATATAAGTTATACAATTAAGTAAATGAATATAAGTTATACAATTAAAAACGAATAGATTGAATTAAAATAACCATAAAAACCGATTAAAACGGATTTAAATAACCACAGAAAATTATTAAAACGGATTCGAATAACGATAAAAACAGATTAAAACGGATTCAAATACACCTGTCTCGTCTGTATCCATTTCTATTACTTTTTAATACGTAAATTACGGAGCAAGAATACGGATTCAAAAAAGTATTAAATCCAATTGAATCCATTTTTATCCGATTTAATCGGTCATTTTCAGCAGGGAACCGACCCGTAATGTATCATCAAGATTAAGACATTAACTGTGTAGGTGAACTATGTATATGTAGGTGTGCGCATACGTTCAAGAAGATCAAGATATTGCACGTGGCTGTTATCCAACGTGACATGCCATCACGTGACATCTTTTAAACGCTGAAAGTGATCGTCGAGCATTAAAGTGCATATATGATTAATTACAAAATTAATTGCATATCATTTGATATTTTAATATTACTATTGCATATCATTTTTTGATATTTTATTATTTTGTGATTTATTTAAATATATTCTTAAACTTAATTTGTCATCTACATATACAAATAATAATTTCTTATAAAATAAATTATTAATAAATTTGATTTTTTATGAAGTTTATGAGATTATATGATCTGTTGATGACATATTTAGTTTAAGTGTGTATATAAATTTAGTTTGCAATTTAAAGTTTCATTAATGTATTAAAGATATTTTATTATGAAATTAAATATACTAAAAATTTATTTAATTTAACATGAAAGTTATATAACGATGACAGATTTGGTTTAAGTGTGGATTTAGTTTGTAATTTATAAATTTTCATTAAGCTCAATGTATTAGAGCATTCATTTTATTATGGAACTTTATAAATTACTAACTAATTTTCTTTCATTCTTAATTTGTCATCAACGTGTCATACAAATCTTTTATAAAATAAATCATTAATACATTTGGTTTAATGAAATTTTATGACATGTTAATTAATCGACAGATACATGTCTAACAGTTTGTATCTGATCATTAATACATGTTCATATTCATAGGTTCAATAATTGTGAGATTAGTCTCGAATATTTCTGGTGTGACTGGCCAATTTTAGAAATAAAGCACAAATGGTATCACAAAATGAGAGCGTTATTATCATATCAAGATCTCAAGCGACATAGGATTCTGAACAGAAGCATCGAAAGTAATCAGTGGAGGAGAAAATAAGTTTGTAATTTATTTTGTATGAGATTTATATGACATTGTAATAACAGAGTTAGTTTAGTTTGTGTATATAAATTTAGCTTGCATTTTATAAAGTGCCATTAAGCTCAATGTATTTGAGATTTATTTTATTATAGAACTTTATAAATTGCAAACTAAATTTATATATTCGTAAACTTAATTTATTCAGAAATTATAAAGATTTGTGTAATGTGATTTATAGAGATTAATTTAACTAAATTNAATGTACTAAAGATTTACAGAAAACGGTTGATTATTAGTCGGTGTCTTCAAGTGCTACGTAATGTTACGATTTTGATTGTGATGGAAAACGTACCAAAGAGTTCGTTTCTAAACAATGCTCATCTCAAAAAGAAGAGAAAAATATGTTAAATTCGTTTACGACAACATCAAAGGAATAATGTAGAGAGGTTTTTATACAGATAGGAAGTTCCAGGAAATGTTTGAGAATCATGTCAATCAAAATTATTTTATAAGAGATTTGTATAACATGATGATAACAAACTAAGTTTAAGAGTGCATGAAAAGTTTGTTTTTAGTAAAGTTTCATTAAGTTCATCGTATTAGAGACTTATATTATAAGAGATTTGTGTGACAGGTGATGACAAACTTAATTTAAACGTGTATGTAATAATTTAGTTTTTAATTTACAAAGTTTGATTAAGCTCAATGTATTAGAGATTTATTTTTTAAGATAGTATGACATGTTGACATGACATGTCAGATTTAATTTAAGAATATGTGTAAAATAAATTTTCTAATACTTTGAGTTTTAGAGAACTTTATAAATTAAAAACTAAATTTACATACATTCTTAAACTTAGTTTGTCATCAGCATATAATACAAATTTCTTAAAAAATAAATCTCTAATATATTAAGTTTTTGATGAAACTTTATAAATTAAAAACTAAATTTACGTAAACTCTTAAACTAAGTTTGTTATCATCATGTTATACGAATCTTTTATAAAATAATATTGATTGACGTGCTTCTTAAACACTTCCTCTGCAGCTCCTTATTTACATAAAAACTTCTCAGCATTATTTTTTTTTTGGTAATGTTGTAAATGAATTTTACATATTCCTACTCTTCTTTTGGAGATGATTGGAGACGAACTCTTCGGTATATTTTCTATTGTAATCGAAATCATAATAAATATTGTGAGGCACTTTAGGACATTGACTGATAATCAACTGTTTTCTGTCGTGAGGATTGAGATATCGATTTGAATATGGTGATATCGATGAATGCTTGGATCAAATTTAGTATCTGCGCAAAGGCCTGAAAATTCTTTGTGAGATTTATTTATATGACATGTTGATGACAGACAGTTTAAGAGTGTACGTAAAATAAATTTTCTAATACGTTGAGCTTTATAAAACTTCATGAACTAAAAACTAAATTTACATACAGTCTTAAACTTAGTTTGTCATCAACATGTCATACAAATCTCTTATAAAATAAATCACTAATTCATTGAAAATAATGAAACTTTATTTAGATCAGGGATACGCAACTAGATTTTTTGGCGGGCGAAATGTAAAATTTAAAATTATACCGTGGGCCGCAGCAGCGAAATTTAGAACTCATATTTTTGCCTCCTTTGTATTACCCAGGAATCACCACGTGGAGGTGAGACAAATCGATTCTCTTTTTTTAGTGTTTTTGGGTTTTTTATTTTTTATTTTTTTGTTTTTATGTTTTTATATTAATATCGTTGAGATTAAAATTTTAATAATTTCGCAATTTAATCATTATAAAATGCATTTTTAGTGTGAAAGCTGTGCTTTTCTATCTTGGACTAATTTATTGAGTGACACTGGGCTCCGGGCGTGAGCTATTTTTCATTTTTCTGTGGATTAAGCCTGGACGTCACGGGCCGGATTGGAAAGTCTCGCGGGACGGATCCGACCCTCGGGCCGCCAGTTGCGTATCCCTGATTTAGATCATCAACTGAGTAGTCAAACTATCGTAAATTAAGAAATTTTAATAAGAGAGCATAAAATATCTAATTGATATCTAGTCATAATAATTACTACAAAATGTGTGAAATCACAACAAAATTACCTTTTCAAAAAAAGGTAAAAAAAAGCGCCAAGTATACGCTCTCAGAAAACGCCTAAAAAAAGAATTCTTATACAAAATTATGCCTCGAAAAGGAATTCTTGTACAAAATTGTTTTAATTTGACAATACAAAATTTATGACATCATTACAAAATTACCTTTGTATAAAAAAGGATAAGAAATTTATTTTTCCTACAAAAATAGTGATATTAAGATAGTGCGCCAACTATAAAAATAGATTAGTTACATGTTACATGGTTAAAAATAGTTACATAAAAACTATTAGTTACATAAACATTAGTTACACACAAAACACATAATGATTGATAATAATTGAAAATAAAATATTTTATTTGGCAGAAATATTACAGAATACCAACATTTGTTGCGAAGAGTAAGGAAAACTGCCAAAAACCTTACCAGTATTCATAAAATAAAAATACATTTTTAAAAGACAAAATAAATATTAATAATATTACAAAGTATTACAAATGCCTTAAATATTAATTACAATGTATTGCAAGTTCATAAAACAATAAATAGTATACTTNGTAATAAAATAAAAATANTTTTAATTAATAATTTTATAATAAAAANGCAATATAATAAATAATCTTAATAAAATTTATATCTTTTATAAATATAATTGCTAAATGTAATATATTATGAGATCTGTGAATTAATGAAAATAATATTATTTTAAAAAATAAAATTGCACAAAATCTTTGGCTTTAATCACATATATCACAGACTTTTACTATAATTAAATATAATAGTTATATTTAGAAAATAAACTCTGGAAACGAAAACAAATGTTAATAATAATGTACAGCATGCATAAAAAATATAGGCTAGATGTAAAAATGCAAAATAATACATAAATAAAAAATATTAAGCATTAGCTATATAAATTTTGCGCATTATGCAGTTCTAAATGCTTCGCGTCAATTTCAAAATTAGTACAATTAATATTTTGAGCTTGAAAACTAGATCGAATTACACAAATTGAGNAAAGCGTATCATTTGATAATTGATTCCTTTTCTTACTTTTTACATCAGTAACAATGGAAAATATTCTTTCGGCTTCGGCATTTGAATGTGGATAAGAAAGAACTACTTCTATTAATGATTCTAAATTTGGGAACATTTTTTCTCCATCAAAATTTTCAGATTGCACTATATTACTTCACATTTCATCTATTGGCAAAGAAGTTAACTCTTTTTTTTTGTTGCTCGTCAAAACTCAATGGTAAAATTGTCCACTCAAAAGCTAATTTTGTTATATCAATATTATTCTCTACTTGTTTAGCAATATAAGTTAAGTCTTTAATTTTANTTCTACCTTCATTGTAAAGAGCAATTTTGGGATCTAGAAAAATCAACTGTTTAAAAAGTTCATCGTTATAAGGTAGACGCTTTAACATTTCTCGAACTGCTGTAATATAAAAATCTAAANATTTCAATCTAATTTGTTGCGCACATTCCAAAGGTAACGTTTCTAAAAAGCTTTCACAATCCNGTCCTACATGTATATCATTTAAATCTTTTATATTCTCTTTATTATCTAATAATGACTCTAAATTTGAAATATCTTCTAAAACATCAACATTTACAAAATTTACAATTATTTGACTAATTAATTTTTGACTTTCATATAATTTATGTACCAAGATATTACGAGATTGAAATAGTGCGTTAAAATTATTAAAAAAGTTTAATGCATATTTTAAAAATAACAGATATGCTTTGATGGAATTATCATTTAANTGTTCTAATATAATTTCCGCAGATTTCAATTTATCTTCTACTGTTGCAAATAAAAAATAATGTTTTAAAATTTCCCAGTTATCTAAAAGTCTAACAACGCACTTTTCTAAACAAAGCCATCGTGTAGCTGATAATTTTAATAATTTATTTCTTTGCACATTAAAAAAATCTTGGAATTCACTTAAAATGGCACATCTTTTCGCACTACCCGAAACATAAGCGGCAACTTCTCTAATTAAATTTTCGCATGAAGAAGGTAATTTTTCGCAAGCCTTACTGGCTATAAATGCGGACGAATGACAAATACAATTTATTGTTATTAATTTTGATACTTCTGCTTTAAGATGAGTCATAAAAGAATTTTTGCGTCCTATCATAACTGATGCATTGTCGCAAGCTAATCCAACAATATTTTTAATAGGAATATTATGTTTTTCCAAACTTTCTTTAAATGTTTTAAAGATTTTATTTGCGGAACCGTCAGTTGCATCTAAATTTAATAATTCTAATAATTGAGTTACAATTTTTTTATTGAAAGGTGACACGTATCGAACAAGAACACACATTAATTTTGTATTAGAAATATCTGTACTTTCGCCAATTAAAATGGAAAATTTAGTAGTTTTTAAATATTCAACAATTTTTTCAATTTCTCGTTTAGCAGTAATATTGTTAACAATATTTGCGCACTTATGTCGAGCTAGCGAAAGATCCTGCACAACTTCAGGTTTAATACAAATATCTTTTAATAAAGGAACTAAATGATCTACAATTTGAAAAGCTACGTTATGTTCTGCAAAGAAAGTTGACAATTTAATTTCTGCGCGTTTAACCTGATCTTTATGTGACAAATTATCTTTAAAAGATATAATTACATAATTACAAGAATTTACTTTTTCAATGTGTCTGACCGTTTGTGAATGCTTAACTAAATCAGTTTTGCAATATCTAATAGTTTTATTGCATGCAGTACAAAGCGCTTTATTTTTTGCAGGATGGGGAGCTAACCATCCTTTAAAAATGCTTTCATCTAGCCAGGCATGCTGAAATTCCCTAATCCTACGTTTCTTAACAGCTCCTTTACTAACAGCATCCATAATAAATAAATAAATAAATACATATTATTTACTTACCTTACCTATCTAACCTCCTTCTACGACAATCCCGCCAAAACTTACGCGCCCATACTAACCTATTAACATCGTACATCACTGTTGTGACGTCATTTTCGCCGCGCATGCGCGAAAAACCCGGCCCGAATCTCATCACTGGTCAGAAGCTCCTGGCAGCTCCTGGCCGCATTGCTACGCAGCATACGGATACGACCGTTTGCAACCGGATAGGACCGATGCGTAGGCTTTCCTCCTCCGGGTGTCACCAGAGGCTCGTTATCCTTCCCGTCTTAAACCAGGTGTTATCGGCTCGTCCGTATCGTGCACGGGAGTCACCATCCGGGTACCGCTAGCCTCTTCCTCGGGAGCTCCCGAGTGGCGCTAGCCTTGTCCTGTTCCCTTACCAAGTGTCGCCGAGGCACTACCGCCGATCGACCGCTGCGTGTCATCGACACGACTCGCGTCCGCGAAACAATCCGCGCCGCATCTCGAGACAATAATACATAATCCGTTTAATTTGTATTACTAGCCGCGCTCCGCATATTTTGTATAAGCCGCGCTCCTGTTATATTTTCTTACGAGCCGCGTTCCATTATATATTAAATATAAGTTGCGTCACGATTATAAGCCGCGCTCAAATATATTTTGTTGTCAAACGCGCTCCGTTACCAGTTATTATTATTATTACTAAACCACGCTCCTGTTATATTTAGTTACGAGTCGCGTTCCGATTATAAACTGCGCTTGTTACTTTGCCATAACTGTATACCGCATACTGTAAGACCGATTGTATTCAATATCCAATCCTTCTATGTAATATTATCTTAATAAACGTTGTTAATTGTTAATCAAACACTGAGTAGTGTCTCCACTCTTTCTCACCCTCAACCCCGACGAGCTATTAAATACCGCGTGTAAAAAAGGCGTTCCGTCACAAAATTAATATTTCAGCTGTAGAAGAGGAAAACTTAAAAAAAAATATTACAATACTGTCGGAGATTAGCAATTTACAAAAAGTAAAAGACATGAAAGAAAAAACAATTGAGCCATCTACTTCATGTGATTAAAAAAGCAATAATAATAATATAAACAATAAAATGAAAAATGCTGATATTTTCCGCTTAAAATTTTAAATAATATATCCAGTAAAAAATTTCTTACATATAGTTATGCAGAATTGAATATAATTATATAGTATTCTACACAACTGTGCATAAATATATATGTATAATTATATGATGATGTATGGAACATTATATATATTTGTGTATAAATGAAGTGTTTGCTGTAGTAGAATCATATATAAGTGAACATATGCATATATAATGTCCACGATGTTTTATGTATAATTATATCTGGATGTCTTTCAGCTTTATGTATAATTATACAGGGTGAATTTTAAGTTTCTTGACACCGGCCTGGAGAGATAGAAGGGACTGAGATAAATCAAAATGTCCTGTACCATTTTGCGATATTCGCAATAGTTAACGAGATTAATAATTAAAAATCGCCGTATTAGCCCGGCCTACCGCTGAATACAAGCGCGCGGAGAGATACGACCGCCCAGCGTCATTGTTACCAAGATCGTGAGGAGTTGTTTGGCAAAAAACAGAGGGACAACCGCTCGAAACCGCCGCTTTTAGGCATTACCGCGTTTAGTAAACAACTCCTCGCGATTTTGGTAACAATGACGCTGGGCGGTCGTATCTCTCCGCGCGCAAAATGGTACAGGACATTTTGGTTTATCTCAGTCCCTTCTATCTCCCCACGGCCGGTGTCAAGGAACTTAAAATTCACCCTGTATATAAGCCTAAATATGTTTATTATTTGATTCCAAACAGCTAACATTTCGAAAAATTCTAAGTTTAAAGAGTTAGGATCCAAATATTGAACGAATGTTACAGAAGTATACTATATGCTTTTAACATCATTTATGGTCGAATACAAATGTTTTCGGACCATTTTGTTTAAATATTTACAAAGAAAAAAACGAGGCATGAATTTTTTCTAAAACGAAATCTAAAACTTTTCATAGTTTACACATATAAATAAAATGTTTTTTTAGCTATTTCATATAAAAAATATCAATATAATAAAAATTTAATA
>JAJVSH010000258.1:58807-72674 GCA_021460005.1 Tetramorium alpestre | reverse complement strand
ATAATTGTGTGAAGTTTATTATTATTTTATAATGAAACATAATTTTTATGATGTATTTTCTGAAACATTTGTGGCATCCTGTCGCTACATTGCGCGCGTGCCCGCAGCATAGGTCGAGGCGCCGCCGCTACGCGGCGTATAGCTCTAGCTTCTAACTCGCGTTCAAAATGCAACGTGCGAGGCTACTTTAAGGACCGCTAGCGGGATGACTTGAAACAATTTCTTTTTGATATCTGTATCTCTCGAGTGGATTCTCTTAGGTCAGTATCGCCGCATCCAGGAGTCCGCCTTTTGGACCTCCCTCGGATGGTAGTCAGGGAATAACTTGTATTTGCTACCTGGGATAACACAAAGTCTGAGCAGTAGAAATGGGCGATGTATGAAAAAAAAGATCGATGTTAAATTAATCGATGCTTGAATACATCGATGTTGAGTAATCGATAATTTACAAAAAATATCGATGAATCAAATATTTTTTAAAGGAATTTTTTAGTTTTAAAGGAATTTTTAGTTGTAAACATAGTTAAGAAATTGACAAATTTATAAAAAAATAACGCAAATTAAAAAATATATTTGTTTTATTTATTTATTTTTTAATTTCTTATTAAAGGTAGGTAAAGTTTGCGAAATGCTGTGGTGCATTCTTCAATTTCCAAGTTGCTGTTGCTGTTACTAGAAATAATTTTCAAAAATTACTATTATTGCTAATCATCATAATCATAAAATAGACATCTTTTCACAACAAATAATCCATAATCCATAAATTCAAGCATTGTATGGTAGACTGATATGATGCTGTATGAGTAAGAAAGGAAATAACATAGCAAGGAAGTGGCATGTTTTTAAAGGAAGTTCAAGACGGAAGTTCTGTTTTTTATTTGCGTTTTTTCTGTATTTGTATTTATTCTGTTATTTAACAATGCAATTTATAAACATTTACAATGTGTCTTTACACAACTAATGCGCAATTATATATATTTATAAATATGAAAGAGAAAAAGTGAGACAGAAATTTTTATTAAATAAGCTCTATGATAAAAAATAAGATAAATAAAAAACATCAAAATTTAACGACTCTTTAAATTAAACAAGTTCTCTTGTATAAAAAAATTTGCGTATCCACGTACGTAAAGAACGCCGTTGTTCTATCATAGAAGTTCAACTTCTATGCGCGTTTTTTAGTTTTAATTTGAGTCGGTATCTATCGTAGAAAGAAAAGACAGGCACGTAAAATTCAGTTAGTAATAAGCATAACCAAAAAATTCCAGATTTCCAGATAGATATAAAAGTATATAATGAATTTTTAAATAAGAAGGATAGACCCAAAAAAAATTAAAAACCAGGGCAGACAAGTCAAAGCACAAACAATTTTTGTGTTAGTCCCCATTCTTCACTTGTATTACATAAAATGTATTAAATTGCACACTAGTTGTGTAAAAATACATTGTAAATGTTTATATTGTTAAATAACAGAATAAATACAAATACAGAAGCTAATCACAGACTACTTAGAAATAATAAGATATTGAGATGCTCACCAGTAAGGCAATTGCGACTATCAGTCTTTACATTTCCAGCATGTGAAAATAAACGTTCACATGACACTGAAGTTGAAATAATGCTAAGATATTGCAATGCCAATTTGGACAATATTGGAAATGCGTGCTTCAATGATTCCCAATGGTTGAAAGCACTTTTTGAACGTTTAATTACTGGCTGATATAAATATTGTTTTAATTCTAAATTTAAATTTTCAGACTCAGTATCATCCATCTCTTTATTTTTTATCACAAGATTATCATGAAATTGCCATAAATTTGAACTTTTTGTATTAACATCATTTTGATCGTTTTCTTTTGTTTTCCTTTTTTCATAGTTAAAGATCTTTCTTAGTTTATTGTTAATATCTTGTATTGCATTGGAAACTGCTAGAGCAGTTTTAAAGTGCAGTCTTTTGAAGCGAGGATCTAAAATTGTCGAGATTGCCATAATTCGAATCGATTCCAGATGATGAAATTTATTATTTATCTGATTAAGCAACTTTGTTTGGAATTGGTTACCAATTTCTGTTGTAATCAGTAATAGCTGCTGTCATGCAGTGAATAATTGAAATTATAATACTACAAGTGGGATAGTTTTATTTTTCCACTTATTTTGTTAATCACACTTGCAACAGGACTCATCAGTGCTACTAAATCTTTTAAAACTGAGATTTCAGTTCTTGACAGCATATCTGGCATATTGGCACATTTCGATATGACTGGATAAACATATTCTTCCAGTGTTAAAAAACGTTCTATCACATAATATGTTGTGTTCCATATATTGTGTTCGATATCTTGGATACATTTCAAGACCGTTTCCGCCAGTTTTCCCGTAATGTTTTTGTAATCTTCTTAGTTCATCAGATGCGACAACACTGTGTTTGGTAAGTGTCACAATCTTTTTTCACTTTATTTATAATTTCCACGGCAGGTTGGATGGATTGTAGTGCTTTTGGCACTAAATGGGATAAAATATGCGCGAAACAAGCTAATTGTTTATTATTTCCGACTAATTTAGTAACTGCGCTTTTAATATTTGCCGCACTATCACTAACCACCACTAGCCATAATTTTATTTGAGTCTACGTGGAAATTCTCCATAACCCTCATTAAAGAATCATGTAAATAATCACTGGTATGATTTTTGTCCAACGGTAAAACTCCTAAATATTCCATTTTTCATTTTACCATCAGCTCCTAGATAATGGATAGTTACGCCAAGATAACTCTGATTAGTAACATCGATCCAGTTGTCACATGTTAACGTATGAAGATGTTTCCTTAATTTTTTCTCTAAACTGTTCTTTCATTATTTCATACTTTGTTTCCATCATGTGTGTAATGGTTTTCCTACTTGGAATGTTATATAAAGGAGCTGTAGTTTTCATGAGCATCTTGAATCCATTTGCTTCTACAGTGGAGAGTGAAAGCTTGTCAACAGCAATCATGTACAAAATTGATGAAGTTATTCTATCTGCAATCTGTCCATCTTCTGGAAACATTTTTTAAATTATTATACAAATATAAATTTTTAATTATACATATATTTAATTATATATTATTGTATTTGTATATTTATTCAATTATTGTAAATATGTTATATAAATTTTTAATATTGTACAGGGTGGGGAAAAATTATTGGTCAAGCTTTTGCCAGTCGATTCTCGTCGAGATTGCCAACATTGCATCATAAACATGGTGTCGCAAAATTAACTTTCAAGGTCATTTTCAATGTCAAATTTTTTTATTGCCTTAGTCGATTCTACTCGTCGAGCTGAACAAAAGTCTCACAGGGACCATATGCAGGGAAATCAATATTTCATAGAGAAATCTTCGTTTCAAGTTTTTTTACCTGAAATTTCCAAAAAATCGATTTTTATGACGTCAGAAAAAAAAATCTGATGCTTATAGAGTTCTTAAAATCATGTTCTGAATATTCAGATCATGATTAGCGAAAATCACCCCCCAAAAATGACCCTGAAAAATTCGTTTTCAAGGTCAAAAATCTGCTTAAGCTACTCTTAGCGCTACCCAGGAACAACAACGTGGACGTGGTAGATTTCTGTTCCCTTCGGGGTGACTTGATTATAGTGAGTTCCCCTCGCCTCTCACTTCGGGGTGACTTGATTATAGTGAGTTCCCCTTGCCTCTCACTTTATTGTCGTCGACGCTGCCTACGAACAAACAGAACTGACCCATCGGCCCTAATAGCTCTGAGCAGTTGTGCTTGTCTGCCAGTTTCAACGTAACCACCGCCGTTATCAATGCAAGCTTGGAGTCTCTCCACCAAATTATCTCGCACTCTACGGAGCACAGCTCAATTTCGTGCTAAAATAGCAACCGCCTCTTCAATGCGATCTCGTAAATCCTGAGCCGTCCTTAAAGCCCTGCCTGACCCATAAACAATGGCTTTCAGAGCTCCCCAGAAATAAAAGTCCAGAGGGTTCAGGTTAGGTGAACGGGCGGGCCATAAGTGTGGCGTAGGATTACGATCGATTCATCAAGTTCCAAAAGCTCGTTGTAAAAAAGCGCGGACTTGCCTGCCGAAATACGGTGGAGCACTGTCATGCATAAAAAAATTCGATTACGGGCATTCCTCAGAACCATACGTCGCAGTCGATTCAGGAGAATATGACGTAGAAACCGCAAATACTCAACGCTTGATAATCGGTTTGAGAGAAACACAGGAGCAATATAATCATTCCCGAGTATCCCTGCCCAAACATTGACTGAGAAACGGCCCTGCTGAACTCTTTGGACCATAGCGTGGATTGCGTCTGCGCCAGATGCGAACATTTTGCCGGTTCAAAATGAAAATGCTGGAAAAACTGGATTCATCAGTGAACACTATATTTTTCAGAAAGTGCCGATTTCTTCGGATCTTGCGAAGTATCTACCGACAAAAACGAAGACGAGCTGTGCGATTACCAGGTCGTATACTCATGCACTACCTGCACTTTGTAGGGTCGTAGGCCTTCCTCACGGAGAATGCGCAAGACTGTTTTATGATCAACCCCTATTCGCGCGCCTATGCGTCGTAATCCCATGACAGGATAAGTTCGAGCTAGAGCAATCACACGTTCCTCAATTCTCAAAGACACACGAGGACGACCTGCCCTACGGTGGCCAGCACTTGCAAAATTCATTTGCTCCTGATTATGGAATCGTTCATCGAGTCGTTGAAATTCTCGNTTCCTCAATTCTCAAAGACACACGAGGACGACCTGCCCTACGGTGGCCAGCACTTGCAAAATTCATTTGCTCCTGATTATGGAATCGTTCATCGAGTCGTTGAAATTCTCGATCAGGCACGGACCGTGGACGTAATGGTCTGCCATTAGCTTTGCGTCTCAACCAACATAAAGAGCATAAAGAGTTCGTGCTCGTGTGTAATTACCATGAACACGATCAATTGCTCGAAGCATTAGACGTTGGTCACGCCCATCCCGATGCGCCCGATCACGGCCACCACGTCGAGGCATACTATAGCAACGTTATTCTTAGAAAAAAATTTGGTAAAAAATTAAAACAATTTTTTTTTAATTTTACACTGAAAATTGATTCAAGATCAATGGCGGTCTTCTAATAATCATGAAAAAGGTCTGGATATGGATGGAAAGCTTCTTAAGCACAAGTAACAAATGTCTTATGAAGCGATATATTATTCCTCTCCGAGGCAAATGACTGTTTCATTAAGGAACCAACAGCCGTTGAAATGTTATTGGGTACCAAGATACCCTGAAGGGAACAAGAACATGATTTTAAGAACTTTATAAGCATCAGATTTATTTTCTGACGTCATAAAAATCGATTTTTTGGAAATTTCAGGTAAAAAAACTTGAAACGAAGATTTCTCTATGAAATATTGATTTTCGGCATATGGTCCCTTTGAGACTTTCGTTCAGCTCGACGAGTAGAATCGACTAAGCCAATAAAAAAATTTGACATTGAAAATGATCTTGAAAGTTAATTTTGCGACACCATGTTTATGATGTAATGTTGGCAGTCTCGACGAGTAGAATCGACTGGCAAAAGTTTGACCAGTAATTTTTCCCCACCCTGTACATGTTATGTAAAAGCGTTTTGTCCAATGCGCCTTAGAAATAGTATTTTTTTATATTTGAAATTTCTGCGATTTGGCCGCGATCGATAGTGTAGTTTATGAAACCGAAAGTTAGCCGCATTATCGATTAGTGCCATGCGGCGTAGCGAGCTGGCGCAAGAACTAGTAATAGCGAGGACGCCGGATCGAGGCCATTATTGTCAAACTTTTTTTTTTTAATATGTATGTGTAATGTCTTATTTACGATTTTCGGATATATTTAGGTACGCATACATATTCTTTAATATATTATTTACATAAAATAATAGGAATTATAAAGTCAGTTATAAAGTAATAGAAATACAAATAAAATATTTTTACGGACAAAGATCAGATGAAATAAAATAGATACATGTTTCGTAAAAACGGTTATTCTAACGCTAGTAGAAAATTTTGAAAAACATAAGTGTAAAATATTATCCGGATATATACAATAAATATTGTAAGTCAATATGTACTATAAAAAATAAAATATTAATTAATATACGCTAATTATTACACTAAATTTTTATGCTAATTAACAATTATAAATGAAGTTAATATATTTTAAAGGTAATGCTTGTACAGCCTGTTAGAATAAATAACCTAACCGACTTTATGAAACATGTATCTATTTTATTTCATCTGATCTTTGTCCGTAAAAATATTTTATTTGTAAGTATTTCTATTACTTTATAACTGACTTTATATTTTAATTTATTTTATTAAGATAATTCTCATGTACTGGTAGCTATTGAAATTGGACATTTTTCTTTAGTAACTCCCTAAGTGGCACTATTTTTTCCGATAGATTAAATATAAAATTCCGCAAAAAATTAATCATGCCTATTATACTTTGTAGCTTATTTACATTTGTGGGGCTTTCTATACCTAATATCGCCTGTACTCTCCGGATCCACTGCCATTCCTTCAGCACTAAAAATATTGCTTAAAAATTTCACCGACTTAGCTTTATTATTGTACTTTATACTTATTAAATTTAACACCTAATTTTCTGGCACGCTCAATGACTTTTTTAAGTATTCTATCATGGCCTTCTTTTGTGTCCGATGAAATTAACAAACCATCAAAATATATTGTGACATCTTCTATATCATCAAAATTTTCAGCATTTACTTTTTGAAAATATTCAAGTGCCATATTCAACCCAAAAGCCATTCTATTAAACTTGTAACATCCAAATGGAGTCGAAAACATACATAATTCACTCGATTTATCATCCAATTTGACATGCCAAAATCCGTTTTTTAAATCTAATACAGTGAAATAACGTTTATTAGACAACTTTTCTCTTAATTCACTAGCTATGAGTATTAACATATCTTTCTCTTAATTACGCAATTATGCATATACCAAGTATTGAACTTTATTAAGCGCGTAAACACAGTACAGGAATGCGTCGAGCGAACCATAACAGAGAAGAAGTGCGTGCGCAAGACGACCGGTAGCGTTAGGGACGATCTAGATAGGCGTGAACGAGAATGTTACTAGATAGATAGAGAGAGATAGGAACACTAGTGTCCTTATCCGGTCACGATTCGCAAGCATTAACCGCGGATTATGAAAAGTACGCGAGTTCCGATATATACATATATTTTTTAATAGAAATTTAAATTTAGAGCATGTAAAGTTCTTTTAGAACATTTCGCATTGCGAAAATTGTAAAACTATCGGTATAATATAAAAATTGTGAAAAAATGCAATAAATTTTTTGATAAACTCCAATCTTGATCAAATTTTTCAAGAATATCTTGTCCTATTTTCGCATTTTATATTTTCCCAGAATATATGTGCACTCGAAGGCAAATCAGCCAATTTTTCAAGAGTTAGGTTGCTTCTTCGAAGGGTTCTCGTTAAAAGCTCACAATGCAACGGCATATTTTATGTGAGATATGAATTATTTAAATTTCACGTAGCCGTGGTTGAATAAATTAGGTTTATAACGATGTACTTGTTCGTATTAAATATTTTCGTAAATATTTTCTTAGTACATTTAAGAGTACCTAAGTGCTTATGCAAAATTATTATGCATCTTCTAAATCAAACATTTTTTTAACTAATTTGCAGAATATAATAAAAGATAATGTTAATTTTATAAAGACTGGTATTTTTGTAGAAATTTAAAAAAATACTTTTAGAAGGAGGTTCTAGTTCACGTATTATCTCAGCTAATATACGTATGCCGGAGAATCTGCAGTTAGCATTTCGTTCAAAATAATTAAATAATTAAAAATTGTGATAGATTATGTTCCTGTCAATTATTTACTTTTCATTATTTCATTCCTATATTTTGTTATAAGATGGGTTTCTGAATAAAAAAAAGTTTTGTTCTACATAAATATCTAAAATGATTCATTAAGAGATATCGAAATAAATAAAGTTTATTCTCATATCTGGAAGCTTCATCGTGCTACGTAACAAATTGAATTAAAGAAAAAGATATTAAACAAAATATGAATCAAGGAAGATGGGTAATGAATCCTGAAAGCACGTTACTACATTAAAGATCAGAACGTGAACACAATGGAAAGTCGTTTTCAGCCAAGTCGATGAATTCTTCTTAATTAAATTATGAACTAATAAATTATGAAATAATGAGCTTAGCTAAATGATAAAGCTATTCTTAATAAAATTATGAACAGTTTTATCATTTGCTAAGCTCATTATTTCTTATGAAATTAACAAATTACAGTAAAAATTCATTCGACTTGTTCGTAGCTTCGAAAAAGTTAATTATCTGTGACTATTTAACCCGCCCAAATTACAAGGATAGTCGAGACTACGTTATAATAACGATATCAATTAAAATGATCAAGCTTGAAAAAGAAATAAACGTGCGAATGGACCGGTTTTTAAATAAAATGTAAATAATGGTTGACTAACAATTTCTTCGTATAATTAATTAGCGAATATTTAATGAAATTTTGCGGTTCTTGTAACATAGTGTTTCATTAATGCTACATATATAAAATATTATCATGACTACATTATTTATTAGACTTGATGATCGCGTGATAAATGAATATTAACGTCAGTATATTATCATAAAAAAATACCTTTTCAAAAAAAGGTATAAAAATGCGCCAAGTATACGCGCCCAAAAAATGCCTAAAAAAAGAATTCTTGTATAAAACTACGCCTAAAAAAAAAAAACTTGTACATTAATTTGACAAAAATGTAGGAAATTACTACAAAATTACTTTTGTATAAAAAAGAACAAGAAATTAATTTTTCCTACAAAAAAAGTGATATCAAAAAAGTGCGCTCCAACTAAAAAAATGGATAGTTACATTAACCAAAACACCTATTTCTTTACTAGTACGATTTGGCCAGTGTTCATAGTCTGATCTTATATATAAAATTGTCTTGAGTTTATCTTCAGATACTAATTATTTCATTGATTACAACATGAAACTTTGTCCATATTTTGAAAACCATGTATAATCCAAATAGTATTTTGCCGAGATTTTTGATCTTGACAGTTCTGTTGAATAGAATCAACTACTTTTGACAATGCCAATGGAGCATCTGTTACTTTGCGAAAATGTTCTTTTGAAACAGTAATCATTTCTGCTTCTGGTTTGTATTTTTTTTTCAACCGATTATATTCCGTAATGGCTTCTTCGTTAGCTGTTACTGCCGAAGGATCGTAGTTAATCAAATACAACTTCTAGAGACGTTACTCGTGATAATGCAACGTAAACTTGACCGCAATTAAATATAGAGTTACCTATGTCCATAATAGCATTTTTTAAGCTTAATCCTTGACTTTTATGAATAGTGATTCCATAACTCAGATACAGTGGAAATTGTTTTCTAACAACGTTACGCTCTATCTACCACTTCAAATTTAACGCTCACTCTTTCAATCGAATGTTCTGATCCCGATGGCAAAAGAAGTTTGATTTCTTCTACACGATCGGTAGATGGATCTCGTACAACTGAAATTACTTTACCTATTGTACCATTTACAAGACCCAAGGTAGCATCAATATTACGCCTTATCATCACTTTTGCTCCAATCTTAATTACAATTTCCTTTGAAAGTCCTGCAGTTTTAGAATTATCATCATCATTATTTGACAATACTTTTAATACTTTTTTTTAACATATGAATTCCAATCATATCTTCCGCAATTAATATTATCTCTTTCTCAGTAATGCGATTTAACATCGCAGTATTAAGAACATCACACATATGACAATAGGCAATAAACAAACAGCGTCCGACGNTAAATCATTAATAAAATTACATAATTCGTTCAGTCTAGATTTAAACGAATCACCTTTAAAAGATATTTTTCTACTTTCAAGAATCTCACAATCAGATTTTGTCACTAAACCAATACGAATTCTCGACAACAACTGTCTATAAGACTCATCCCCTTGTTGATGCATATTGATCGTCAATTCATCATAATCAAATAATATCCACAAATTAAAAGCATTTAAAGAACCAATATATTTATTAATTTTATCGTTTGACAATCGCACGAAAGGGATCTTCGCGTACAGGAGATAATTGAAGCAAATCACCAAATAAAAGAATATGCTTTTGACCGAACCAACCATTTTCACAATCATTAGTATCAANTATTTCAGACATTCGAAGATGTATATATACGTTATAATTAAATTAGATATCATTGACACTTCATCAATTATAAGAAGAGCAATATCCTTAAGATCTGCTCATAAAACTTTCAACACGTGATCAGACAATTGTTTATATTTTGGAGTTTGATAGTGTTCAACAAGTAACTGAAGCAATCTATGAAATGTCAAACCATCTATATTAAACGCTGCTATGCCAGTAGGTGCTGATACGGCGTTATCTTTATTGAGATTTTGTCTTATCCAGCATTTAACTGTTTTAATTAAGAAACTTTTCAGTACCAGCTTCTCCGCTAACATACAATCGTAGTACTGTATTATTTGAACATACAGTATCAATGACTCTATCGAATACTCTTCTTTGATCCGTATTTAATTTTGCTATCATTTCAGATATATCGATTTTTTCATCTATTTTATTACCAAGATCCCTAAAATCTTGCATCGCTTCACCAGCTTNAATATTATGAACACCTATCGGATTGTCAGGNTCATCCTGAGANACATTTGTTTGTGAATTTTCATCTAAACGTTGTTGAANTAACTCATTTACAATTTCAAATGCATTTTGTAATTCTTCTAGTTTTTCGTGATATTGCAATGCATTCGTAAGATGTAATTTTTGTTATGAAATGACTGTGCATAAGTATCACAATTATCTCTAAGGTCCTCTAATTTCCGCCATGGTTTGAACATAAGCAGTAAAGAAAAAAAATAGTCTTCCGGTTGTTTATTAACATTATGTCTATAATGATTTATAAGACATCCACGTTGTCGTCGTTTAATGTAATGACTACTATTCTCAATTTTATAATATTCAATATTTTTACTTCGCGGTTTGATTTTTGTGATGTCGTACCATTGTANAAATTNATAAAGANGCATTGATTCCAATTCTTTCGGTCTTTGCGGATAATAATTATCTATTACAGATGGACAAAATATATTTACAGATTCACTGTCAAGAGCATCAATTTCTTTACGACTTTTTATTTCCTATGCCGTATGGGATTAACATCTAGCCATTTAATAGTTGTACTTCGATCAGTCCCACATAAAGAAATTCCTAATAATGTATCAGCAGCTTCGAGAGCACCACTCTTTGTGTCATGGAACGTAAAGCAAAATTCCAAAAATAGCTCGCCAATGATTTGTTTTTATTATCTTTACTCCCAAGATCAAAATCAGACAGTTCACTTTTTCCGGCTTTATTCAAATATTTAGTAACATACCAAGTGAGCAATGATGATTTTTCACCAATAAATTGTATATCCATATTTCCTTCCCATGCAGTAAGAATAACAGGACTATAATCATTAATATAACCTTCATCATCCTCTCGAGGAACATCATACAATCTGCTTTTATGTTTCAATTGTTTTCTACCTGCTATGGAAGTTGCCACATCTCTTATAATATTATAATGTTTCAGTAATGGGACGTGGAAATCCAAAACGACACCTACGAATAACTTTACGTCCTACCTTTTTAGCTCGAAGACAATAATCGTTATGTTTATGACGTTGATGCGTATCGACACATCTGTACAACAATGGCGAAATATTTTTGTCTGGCATTTTGCAACTTATATATTGTAAAATAAATCAAGAGACTTCTTCGATAGAAGAGTCACCAAAAATCGGTGCATCTTTAATCCAAATTAACAAATGAAAATGTTGTATACCTCTACCTTGATATTCTCTTCGCCAAAAGTAATGTGTCACTTCTCCGATCAGATGATCTTCAGAACAAATAAAATCAAGCATTACCTGAAGAAATTTGTTATCAAGAAATCTCGANGTTGATACAGGATCTGCAGCAACAAGTGCACTGACGCTCAACAAAGAGTCGTGTCATCCATTTACTTCACGAATATATTCACCTAAATCTTCCTATTCAGTATGACTTAATGTTAAAAACCATGTCGCAGGTCCATAGTGTTGTGACATACATCGTAAATCACTTCTTGGTCTACGCNAATATTGTTCCGTATTTCGAAGTGTAGAAAATATTGTATTTAAATTNGACTCCAGCAATTCTNTCGACATTGCTTCTAAATATTCGGCAGCCGTGTAACGAATCCGTGGATTAGTTATATTCATTTTATGATAAATTCCATGACTTAACTGGTGAATATTCGCATTAACAAATAAAATAAATATTGTTGATTTAATCTATATTGTGGATGCTTAGATTTCAAACNAGATTTGATAAATTCATGATCATGAAGTTTAATCGGTCTAATTTCATCATGTTGTCCATTAATACCGTATGGAAATAAATCTGGAAAACACATCAAATCCAAATTTCTTTGGCGATTATCCAAAGGCGATTATCCAAAGGCCAGACAAAAATTTTTAACATTTGATACAAAGCAGTCGCAGTTTTATTAACCCTTTTTTCATACAAAGGATATATAGTGTATTGCTCGTAATAACTGTCATATTCATCTTTCTGTGTTAACATTGCCACGCATTGATCGTATAACATAACTTTTGCATGAGTTTTTATCTCTTGAATTTGCAGTTCGGAATTATTTAATAGTATACATTCGTCATTAAATGAATCTCTTGTATCTTTGTATTTTCCGTTTCTTCCATGTGAAATTTAGAATTGTTCAATTTATCCAAACGTATCTCATCACAAGTATTGGGCAGTATAATGTGAGAATACAAAGGATTATTATTTTTCAACCACGTTAACGCTTCAAATACTTTTTTTAATATCCACAAACTCTTCCCAGATAACTTTTGATTTAGTCGGAATATTTCAAACTATAATATACAATTCGTGATTTACGTTTAATGGATCAGTGTCAGAACATAATTTATTCCAAGTCTCTTGTAAAGGAAGTAGTAAATGAAACGTCCTATCTTTAATTTTTTGTATCATACGTCTTTCAGGTATTTTTTTATTACTAACTCTTCCCATTTTATGAACAGTTTGAAAAGCTTTAGCCCTCTGTATAAGCACTTTTTCAAATGTATTCAGAGACAATATTACCTCGAGCACATCGTTTAAGAAAAGATTATTCAGAATGCAATACGCATGCATGAAGCCGCTTCGAAACTTCCCTTCACAATAACATATCTTCACAATGACATATATATTGCGGATTAATTTTTCGTTGCTCTACATACGCCATTAAGTCTCTCCAAATTGGAATATCTCTCTGTGCTTGAAGTTGATTAATTTTAGAAAAGTTCCTTTTAAAACAAAGTCTTTCACATGACACACAAATATACCGTGGTGTATCTATAGAACGTTTAGTCAAAGCCTTAAACTCATTATGATATTTAGAAATAATATCGTCATCACTTAAAATTATACTAGGTTGCTCATACTTGTACATATCTACTTTCTCTTGTGCTGAAGTTACTATTTCATTTAAAGTATCTAGATCAGCAGAAGTTAACGCTTCATCAATTTTTGACGTATTGTCGTGAAAATTTTTAAGTCGATAAATTAAATGTCTAATATACCTTACTTTGGGAAATGAGGTTCTAACAATAGCATTGGAACGAACATCGCTTTACAAAGATTCAAATCAATATAACAGCTATTTGGATGGCCTAATTTATCATTCGAAGTTTTCACGGTACATTCG
>JAJVSH010000258.1:20610-38667 GCA_021460005.1 Tetramorium alpestre | reverse complement strand
TATTAAAAAAAATTGAAAAAAAATTATTCGTCGAGATTCGAACCACCCAACTTAACCGCAAAAAGGTACGAGTCTCGCGCGCTGCCACAGCGCTACGGACGCTTCGACAAAATGATCGCTTGCACTAGCTCATATATGAGTAGAGATTTTTCAATCTCGATTTTCTCGCGAATGCTTGAGAAGTGCGTCCTATCCTTTTACCCTACAATGTTTGACGTGAATACAATGAGTTTCATTGAAATCGATTGGTACCACGTCGTAGTGTCTCCTTGTGAGTCGTCGTCGTTCTCTATGCCGCGAGAGGTCGCCCAGTCGGGCGTATTCGAGGAGGGATTGTGTGAATTGACGCGTCATGATTGGACCGTCTACGAACAACGGCCGTACGTCTCGATGGCGGCGATCAAACGGGTCACGAGAGCCGAATTCCAGCTCTCGTATTTCCTGCACGGAAAATCGTCCGTGTACAATTTCAATATCTGCCATTACATGATTCCCCGGGGCCATGAGCTGGACAACCGGGGTATCATCATTAATAATATTCGGCCATTAGACGCGGACGACGCGGGCGAGGCGAGGAGTCGAGAGACACATCTGCCGCTACACGCGTCCAACGTTCCGTATCCAATTATGACGGTGATTAAATTTTTATGATGGTACCGAGACCTCCTGTCGCATCTGGTCGACGGCCTGACGCCGTATCTCGTCTCTCTATACGCCACGTGGACCTACACCCGGACATTTTTGACGCCGCGGGCGGAAACGAGCGCAGAACCGGCGCGAGTGGCGCGCGACGTGGTCGCCGATCTCGACCGGACTTTCACGACGGCATACTTGCTCCGAAAAATTGAGCGGCACAAGGCCGACTACAGCGTGAAAATAACGGGAGTCGTACGTGCCGATTATTTGGCGAGGGCGATGCTCGTCGATCGCCCAATTTGATACTCGCTCTCCCTTTGTCAAGGTGGTTCGGGCGAGTATCAAATTGGACGTGACGCAATATCTTGATGATTTTACATCTTACATCAAGAGATATTTTGAGGTATTCCCTCAAAATATAATAGACTCTACACAATTGTCCAGAGAGTGGTCAATTGTGACCGATCGGAGCAACGTGGCTCTTCTGCCGGATGAATTCCTTTTGATGGTCGAGTCAATGAGACCGGTCGTCAGAAGAGCGCAGGCTGAAGCCACGAGAGTGGCGAGAAAGAGACCACGCGTCGCCACCATCCGGGGAAGCGTCGCCGGCGTATCGTCGCGTTATCCGCCTCCTTCTCCTCGCCCACCATTGCAGTCGTCGTCGCTGCTCCTCCCGCCGCAGCTTCCGCTCGCGGAAAGACTAAATAAACGATTCTCCTCTCGTCGTCGTCGTCGTCGTCGTCGTCTATTGCTCCTCGGACGAAAAGGCGGGTGATAGTTATCGTCAATTCTTTTGACGGCGAGGAATCGTCACGACCGGCCATCGTCGCGACATTAACACCGTCGCCGCGTCGCTCGCTTCGTCTCGCGAGAACCACTTTTGCGTCGCCCATGAATCGTTATCGATCTTGTTATCGGTCGTCGACGATTACTGCTAACTGGTGGTGACGGCGGCGGCGGCGGCGACGGTGTTTGTAATGTCGCGACGATTTTCGAATCTTTTTATATCTCCGGAGTTCTTGAGTTTGAACTTCGCGCTTAGAGAATGCTTCAACTCAGCTATCTTCTTCGGGTCTCGTGCGAGGTTCCAATCAGGATGATGTCTTCATCTTCCTCCTTGTAATAGACGCACGGGTCCAATGATGAATTGGTGGTTCCGTAATTCTTCAAGATGGCGTCCAAACTTGCGTGCCAACATCGACTCACCTGACGAAGGTCGTACAGTGCTTTGTGCAATCTGCACACGGTGTGCCTCCCTTTTGAATCTGACCCAGTATTTGTGCGGCCTTGATCCGTGTAACTGAATCTCCTCGTTGGACCAATCTTTCCAGCACGCTTATCAAGTGCGGAGAAAGTTCCATGTATATTTCCTCCTGTAATACGCCGTTTAACCTTCATTTACACTATCTTCAAATAATTTCATAGATACACTTGAGGGTGTGACACACCCCAGCGACTTAAAACGAATGCCACGCCTAATCTATTAACTGTTTAAGCTTTAAAAAATTACTGAGTGTTTTTTGAACATACTAAAGTAAGGTAATATTTTAAGGTAAGTAAGGAGATTTTGAATTGTAATTTTAAGGTAGTGAAAAAAAAAATAACGGAAAAAATCCCAAAAATTTGAGTTTTACAAAAAATGTATCTTTTTTTATTTTGAATATTTCAAAAAAATTCCTGCAAGGTTATACTTTAGAAATGTTACATTTTCAGATAAAAAAGTCTTATAGTGAGTTTTCCAAAAAGTGTATTTATTTTGATGAAAAAAAAGCATAAAGTAGTAAGAATAATATGTTTTTATTCTATAAAACTCTTCTCTATACAAAAAGAAATCATTGAAATTGTTACTTTTACACAAAAAAAAGATGAAAAATAATAGAAATAATCCTTAAATCTACTGAAGACTGGCACAATCCACGCATAAATGCGCACGAATACATTTAAGTAGATTGAAAAAATAATAATTTTTCATTTACAGTAATACTTACGTTATTTACAAAAATCACACAAAAAAAACAAAAAAATAAAAATCGCTCTTAATTTGAAAAACTTCCAAATTTATACCAGGGGGTGTGATATATCTTAACTCTCAATACCGTTTACTTTGCACGATTATATCAAAGTGATTGGTGCCAAACAGGACAAGAGTAGATAATTATAATATGTCTCGACTCAGGGAGTCTTTTGCGGGTGGTCGGGGGATCGGAGGAAATGCGGGGTGAATGCCGTAAGCGATGGGCGCGGGGGGTCGGCGTGTGTGGCATTCCCTCCTCCCGCTTCACCGAGGAGTGGGGGAAATCCTACGAGCTCGAACTCTCATAGGCACGGGCGTTGACTAAGCTTTATCGTAATGAGTTCGAACTCTTGTAGGCGCGGGGCCGGTCTTATCGTTATCGGCTGGGGCGATCACTCACGCTTTCGAGAGAAGGAACCCATGTTTTTTCGCCTTGTCTTGTATTAATAGTGGGGTCACGCGTGATCTGGAAACGACATAGGTGCCCTCCGGATTCGGGTGTTTCTTTTCACCCCGCTGAAAATTATCATTGTCACACTCATGTTTTTTCACCTTACCGTACCAGTGGCGGGTCACGCATGATCCGGAAAATGGCATAGGTGCCCTCCGGATGGATGTTTCCGTCCCGCTGAAATTATCATCGCTTTTTTGCAATTCACATTGTCGGAAAGGAAATAATTAAAAAATGAACAAAAACGTATC
Source organism: Tetramorium alpestre (assembly GCA_021460005.1). Taxonomy (NCBI): domain Eukaryota; kingdom Metazoa; phylum Arthropoda; class Insecta; order Hymenoptera; family Formicidae; genus Tetramorium; species Tetramorium alpestre. The sequence continues at coordinate 35,315 of JAJVSH010000258.1, read as the reverse complement.
TCGTCCCACTCTCGAGAAGTGGGTGGGTATCGGTTTTCATTCTTTAATATTTTTACATCTCTACCTAATACATATTCTCCTATTTTCATTTAGTATTTTTTTATTGTAGAGTTTTGACTCATATTTTTTAATCAAAGTTTTGCGGGTACAGACGCAGTCGGTTATCGCTGCGCCTCTATTTCTTTCGTAGAAGATTTTTTGCGGCCGGCTGCATCCGATGCGCCCCGTATATATACGAGTGTCCCGACGAGGTACGCGACTCACCTTTTTTTCCGCGAGTGAGGAGTGAATATGTGCGACGTGTAAAGTTAACGATGGATCGAGTAAGCGATAGATTAACTGAGGATTCTTTTCTTTACCCTAAAATAATCTATTGTTTACAGTCGACGGAGGATAGTTGTTTCGAGAACGTCATGAGATTCTTGCAATATTTCTATCATCAGGTTACCGATAGGTTTTGCGAGGGAGAAAAAATCTAAAATACCTACAAAGTCTATCGCATTACAGTTGACGAAGAAAATTCGTCAGAGACTCATTGTGTACCGCGATAGATAAATACCGAGAAGGTTTCAAAAAGTTGCTATGGACTTTAACAGTGCGGAGTTAAACTGCAGCGGTTCATCGTCGTCATCGGAGCGAGTCGAATCGAATTCCGTCGATTTTCTCTGCAGCGAATCGCTGTCATCGACGGACAGTTCCAAATCAGACCGGAGCTTACCCGTGGAGGTGATACACGACGCGGTGTACTTTTATATGGTAAGCAAATAGATTTTAAATATTAATTTAAAAATATTCATAATATTTAATTCATAATATTAATTTATTTACAGTTGAACAAATGAGTCGTCGAACCAGTTTCTCATTGTAGCGAATGTTCGATGTCGTCGATGCCGAATTAACGAGATCCCTCTGGCCCAATGTCGCCGTTCTGAGGGAGGACCCACGTTGGAGTCTCGCGACGTATCACGCGCGGAGAGAGATCGGACTTAAGAATCCGTGAGAGAAACTGTGGGTAGAGACGATGATCGCTCTCGGTCCCGCCGCGGCGAATTACACGCGCGAGATCTGGCGAACGTACAGGCGCGAATCGAGAGAGGACAGTTCACCGTCGCGGGTGCGTCGTAGACGCAGATTCGAGATCATCAGTGATAGAATAGGGTTCAAAGTGCCTGAGGACAGTAGAGGGGAAACGATGTGGTTTTTTTAAAGGAAACGTTTAGTTTTTTCACAAAAAATGACGGAGAGGGTAAAACCTAGCGATCTCGTTGAACTCGCGAAGATGATCAACATGGTCGACGCGTATCGCGCGTGGGAGCGGCGGTGCGACGAGCGTCTCGAGATTCTGCGCGAAAATTGCCAAAGTAAACGCGTGAAAACGTGCACCGAAACGGTGCAGTTTCTGATCGCTCAGATATCTCGATCGGAGGGGGCGAGAAACGTTCTGCGCGATCGTTTCACGCACACTGGCGGCGGTAGCGGCGACCGACGAGGGTTCTCATGGTCGGAGATAGAAACGGCTTTCGATCGCCACGTATCGACGATAATCAATCTGGCTTACGTACAGAGATAACTCATAAGTAAATAGACATCTTGATTTTTGGATTATCGTTTATTTAATCGTAGTTAATTAATATAAATGCAAATAATATATATTAAAACTTAGTTATCCCACTGCTTGCTTTCTTCAAAATCTTAACTCAGTCGAATAGAATGAATGAGATCTGCTATCTTGACCTGTGAAATGTTGACCCACTCGACACACAAACTCTCTAATAATTCTGCACGGGAAGCAGGATTTCGGGAACGTCATCTTATTGCACAATCAAGTATGGCCCAGACGTGTTCTATATCAGATGACTGCCCCATGAAAGTTTTTGGATGCCTTTTCTTGCCAACCAATTTTGAGTCTTTTTCACAGTGTGGCAAGGAGCGCTTTCTTCCATAAAGAGAGGATGTTTTGTTAAGATTTTGAAGAAAGCAAGCAGTGGAACAACTAAGTCTTAATGAATGTTATTTGCATTTGTATTAATTGACTATCATTAAATAAACGATAATGTCCAAAAATCAAGATGTCTATTTACTTATGAGTTGTCTCTATAGAACCTCGACGTTTCCTCGAGGACGCGAGGGACGAGATACTCGGTCGGGTGCGGAGAATCTCGAGAGATACGCGTTCCTGAAGGTCAACACGATCTTCAACGGTGAGGTCGTCTCGGAGCCTAAGATCGCCGTTAAAAGCATCACTACGAGAAACCGTCGGCTTCTCGGCGTGCCCGATCTGCGCGCATGGTATGACGTACACGTGATCGACGCTATCGGGTTTGGAGGAATTTCAGGAACGCGACAATAAGTGGGCGTTATCCCGTATATTGAATCTAATATTGAATGTGAACAAGTGTAATCTCATGCACGCGGGATGTTGGATGGAAACGCCGCGAGACATAAAATTGAAGGGGGCAGTCAACGTGCGATCAACGGATAACGCGTGTTTCGCATGGTCCGTCGTCGCCGCTGTGTCCGCGCGAAAGAAACGTGAGCAGATGCAGCGGGTATCTTCATTATTCGAGCAAGCTGAATCTCGACGGGATCGAGTATCCCATGACTCTGAAGCAAATTCGGAAGTTAGAACGTCTCAATGATATTTCCATCAACGTTTTTACCGTTTGAAACAAGGCGGATAAAAAAAACGGCACGGAGATTCTCTCTCTGCAACTCACCGACGATAAGAAAGATCGTCACGTTAATCTTTTATACCTTCAAAGTACGTCAGACGATACCGCCAGTGAGGGACATTTCGTGTGGATAAAGAATATATCGCGATTGTTGTCGTATCAAATGAGCAGGCACACCGGCATGAAGCATATATGCGATCGGTAGGTGTGCGAGATACCTGTAAATTGATAACAAAAAAAAATAATACGCGACTTTTCATAGATGTCTGCACTACTTTCCCTCGCAAGAGAGACTGTCCGCTCACGCGGTCGTGTGCGCGAGGATGAACGAATGCGCCATCGTTCTTCCGATGCACGAAAAGAGGTGGTTGTTCTTCGATAATCACGACAGAAAGGAACGGTTACTCTTCGTGGTGTACGCGGATCTGGAATGCGTACTGGAGAAAACGGACGATCCGACGAGACACGCCTATCAACATCATAGAGCTTTCAGCGTCGGTTACTATGTGCGTTATGCCCGCGACGTGATCGCGTTCTTCTACAGATCTAATCGCGGCGAGGATTGCGTCTCGGGTTCGCCCGCGAACTCTACGAATTCGCGCAACGCGTAAGTAGATTACTCTCAGAGAACGTACCTATGCCAAACTTACGCCCGACGAGAAAATTAATTTTTTAACCGCGACGTACTGTCACATCTGTCTGGGACCGTTCAAATCGGAGAAATCACGCGTTCGCGACCATTGTCACTTAACGGCGCGTTACAGAAGTCCCGCGCATTCGCGTTGCAATTTAAATTATAGAAAATCATACTTTGTTTTCGTATTTTTTCACAATCTGTCGGACTACGACGCGCACTTCGTGATCGAGGCTGTCGTCAACGCTTTCAAGGATACGGTCGAATTGCTACCGATCACGAAGGAGAGGTACATATCGTTCACGAAGAATGTCAAGGATACGGCGAGAGAGAATTGGAAGAATTGCGTGAAGCTTCGATTTGTGGATTCGTATAAATTTCTCGATACGAGTCTCGAGAAATTGGTGTCATATCTCGATAAAAGCAAGCTGACGATCACGCGTTCACAATTCGCGGAAATCAGCGCGGACGACTTCGAACTCTTGATGCGCAAGGGGATATTTCCATATGAGTACGTCAACGGTATCGATAAGTTGCAGGAAACCGAATTACCGCCGCGAGAGGCATTCTACAGTTTCTCTGACCGGTGAGACTGTCAGCGAGAACGATCACGAGCACGCGAGTAATGTCTGGCGACGCTTCGGTATTCGGAATCTCGGCGAGTACAAGGACCTGTATCTGAAGACGGACGTGCTTTTCCTGTCGGACGTCTTCGAAAATTTTCGCGACACCTGCATCGAGAGTTACGAGTTGGACCCCGTGCATTATTACACGCTACCGAGGTTCACGTAGGACGCTATATTGAAGCATACGGATATTCGATTCGAACTGCTCACCAACATCGACATGGTGATGTTCGTCGAGCGCGGCATACGCGGCGGATTGAGCCAATGTTCGAACAGATACGCGCGGGCGAGCAACAGGTACATGTCGTCGTACGTCTCGTCGCGACCGTCGACGTATCTCATGTACCTCGACGTGAACAATCTGTACGGATGGGCGATATGCGAACCGTTGCCGTACGCGGATTTTCGGTGGGTGGAGAACGCGGACGATTGCAACGTTGGTAGCGTCGGATTCGGACGTCGGTTACATTTTCAAGGTCGACCTCGCGTATCCGAGAGCTTCACGACGCCCACGCCGATCTACCGTTCTGTCTGAGGCGCGAGAAGCTTCCCGGAAAACGCTACAAGTTGCTCGCCACGCTCCGCGATAAACAGCGTTACGTCATACACTATCGCAATCACGCAATCATACACTACAGCAATACATGCGACACGGTCTGCGACTGACGAAGGTACACCGCATTCTACGGTTCGCCCAGTCCGTATGGCTTTGCGGATACATCGAGCTCAACACGATGTTCAGAGTTCTCGCGAATAATGATTTCGCGAGGAATCTGTACAAATTGATGAACAACGCGGTTTTCGGAAAGACGATGAAAAACGTGCGTGAACACGTGGACATGCGTCTCGTGACGCGTTGGGACGGTAGATACGGCGCGAAGGCGTTGATCGTGAAACCGAATTTTCAAAGCAGAAGCATCTCCGAGAATCTGATGGCAGTCGAGTTGCGAAGACTCGAGATCGAGCTGAACAAATCAATATACGTGGGTATGAGTATTTTGGAAATATCGAAAATGCGACTGTACGATTTTCACTATGGTTACATGGCGCCGTTGTATCGCGACAGATGCAAGCTGATGTATATGATATCAACAGTCTGATATATCTTCTCGAGTGCGAGGACGCGTTCGCCGACGCCGACAAGAGACGCGACATCGATTGATTCGACACGAGCGACTTCCCTGAAAATAATACGTACGGTATGTCGCGAGTCAACAAGAAAGTACCGGGTCTGATGAAGGACTAGAACAACGGCGCGATCATGACGGAATTCATAGGACTCAGGGCAAAGATGTACGCCCTGAGAGTGACAGAGAGAGGCGATACGAAGAAGATAAAAGGCGTGAAAAACAGCATGGTCGCGAGAGAGATAATGTTCGACGATTACGTACGATGCCTCGGCGCGTCAATCGAGCATACGCTCGAGACTCCACGAGGTTTACACCGTTTCGGAATGAAAATTCGCCCTCAGTCCGTACGACGACAAGAGATACATCACGCCCGATTCTCACGAAACCTTGCCATGGGGACATTACAACGTAGCGTTGTGACATCATGTATTGGAAAAAGTTGTACTCGTGTAGTAGAGTGCCGTAAGACGTAAAAATCGTAAAACCTCGGAACCCGGCAGAAGTAAATAAATTTTCATAAAACCTTTTGGATTGTTAAAGCCTAATACTAAAAAATTTATCCATTAAAAATTGCCGTTTTTTTATTACAATAAACAATTAATTGAAAAATTGAAAAAATATTTTTAAAAATGTTGCATTTGAAAAAAATGAAAGATTTTAATTCCCTAGGTAACAAATGATACTTGTATAGTTGTTGTGATAAAAAAATACAAATTTACGTCTGGAAATAACAAATTTATAATTAAAAAAAATTAAATGTGAGCTAAATCGCTTAAAATCACATATATTTCGTACGAAAGGCGGATAAAAAAAATAGATTAAATATACGTTATAAATTAAAATAAGACGAGATCTTGAACAAAAAAAATATTTATTATTTAATAATCGTCGTTATTTATTATCGTCGTCGTCAACTTCACTAATTTGGATGATAGGTGAAGGGTGGTTTGAACAGCTATCACCATTGCATTCTGAGCATGCTACAGTGCAATGTAATCCACTTTTCCGACATCCACAAGATGATCCACATCCTGTTTTGCATGTGCAAAAAATCATTTTGAATAAACTTTGTGGTGCCGGTAGTTGCTTCATTGTTTCTGGCCTCAGCATTCCGCATTCATATTTCCACCCCCATTCTTCCGGTGAAATATTTCTTCCAAGCCATAATTGAATCTGCAGGTATACTCTTTTGAAGTGTTCGAAAGCTGCAGGATGACACGCAAGGTATCGTCACGAAATCTCCGTGGCCAACCAACCGCCGCACACGGAGATACGGCGTGTGCACCGCGACCCCACTACGGGGCCATGCCGTGGAAGGGGTCGCCGGATCCGGTATGTAAGCCGGCTCGCGCAACGAGTCGGCACCAGTTCCTGACCCGAGATCCTTCCCGATACCGGCCTCAGGGTACTACCGAGGACTCTTAGTGTCTCCTAAACCAGTTTTCCTAGCACCAGAATCGACGGAAATGGGCACATCCTCTCCGAAGCCAGGGTACAACCGGCATTCGACTTCTTGCTTTCCTAGTCGACAGAGACGGGCACAATCTCTCCGAAGCCAGGGTACAACCGGCGTTCGACTTCCCGCGTTAGGCACTAGACGCGGCATTCGATCCGCGATTCGACCGTTCCGCACACCGACAAGGATACGATCAAAAGACTCGCCCGACGAATCCTGAGATCCGGCAAGCACGTCCGAGGCACCCGAAAAACGGAACGTTACATAGCACCCGAACAGTAAATCATTCCGACTGAATCACCCAGTAGAGACCAGTTATCGCTACCCGAATGAGTTCCTGAATTAACCGCCTGTCCAAGGAAGAAGAGATACAACTCGTCTAACAGTACGGGATTGACCCGACCGCACACTTGGATCTATTAAGGAGGTGTTTACGCGAATACGTGGCTATCCACCCTGAAGCCCGGAGAGAGGGGGGCGCACAGGGGCACGACCCCGCAGAGGCAAAAGACGCGGAGTCTCAGGACGACGAAATGCCCGAAACAGAGGAGACCAGCTCAACTACGACAACGAACCTCAGCACCATAGAGAGAATCAAACTGATAAATCAGATGAAGAAGTGGGGCCTTCACTTCGACGGGGTAGATCCACTCACATTCCTAGAGCGGATCGAGGAGCTACGAGCCGGGTACGGCATGGACCATGACCAACTACTACTTTGTCTACCAGAATAGCAACGCCCTGCTATGGTACCGCAATAACAGATCAAATTGGAACGATTTCTGCGAAGGTGTCTGGATCCATTTTCTACTGCCAGGCTATCAGAGCCACCTGCAACGAGAGATACAGGCTCGCAATCAACGTAAAGGAGAAGCATTTCAAGCTTACTCCACCGATATCTTAACCATGATGCGACGGGCCGGAGGCTACTCCGAAAGGGACCAGGTCGAGCAGGTCTACGAGAATATGGATCCAGATTATCAACTGTACATTCCCCTATCTGAGGAGACGACAATCTCCGAACTGACTAAACGAGCGGCCCAGTTCGAAGAAATCTCACGCCGCCGAAAAAACCGCACAAGTGGCACCAAGACAAAACCAAAACCCATAGTAGCTGCCGCATACAACCGGGAAGAATGTTGTTGGCGGTGCACAGCGCGGTCACACGCGACGGGAATGTAAACGCCCGCCGAAAAAATTCTGCTCGCGATGCGGCAAAGAGTACTCACGCGAGAATGCCACCCACCGATGGGAAATGCCAAACGGGCCAGAGACGTCGCAGCCGCCGTCCAGTCCAGCCCCGAATAATGTATATACCGCGCCCGCACGTACAAATTAAAATACTAGGCCGAGCACTACAAGCCCTGCTCGACTCCGGCTCAGAGATATCTTTCATCAGCGAAGAGACGACCTACTTATTTGACCCGGCACGGCGCCAAAACACAATCACCGGAGTTCATCCACCTAGCAAAGGGAACAAAAGTCCCCATCACGGAAACCATGTACCTACTCCTCTACCTACAGAGACGAACGTACCGACATCGCTTCACGTTATTACTCCAATTAGGGAGCCCGATATTGATCGGAACCGATTTATGGGCAAAAATACGGATCCCGCTACTCCCACTACCGCGCGGAGCCACCAGGACACCCGGGTCCTCCAGCGGATGCACCCAGGATCTCATACCGCAACCGAACGACGAAACCGCTCGTCTCCAGAAATTCCTCGCAGTAGAACTGCCGAAATTCGAAGCTATACGCGGACCAACCGATCGCACACAACACCAGATACGATTCCGACCCGGCTCACCCATCAAACAACGATATCGTCCCCGCAACCCCGCGATGCAAGCCATAATAAACCAGGAAGTCGAGAAGATGCTGACAGAGAACATCATCGAACTAAAAAAAGTGCTTGGAGTTCACCAGTAGTGATAGTTAAAAAGAAGGACGGGAACTATCGTTTCTACGACGATTTCCACCGGCTCAACGCGGCCTCCAAAAAAGACGCATACCCGCTACATCGCGGCCACGTTAGATAAGTTACGAGGAGCCAAATTTCTGTCTACACTCGATCTGAAAAGTGGGTACTGGCAGGTTTCTCTCACCGCTGACAGTCGGCCGACAACCGCGTTCACCGTCCGGAAAAAGGCTGTACCAATTCACAGTGGTGCCATTCGGTCTACACTCCGCACCCGCAACCTTCCAGCGTTTGCTGAACTCAGAATTAGGGCCCGGACTGGAACCGAACATACTGGTCGCCATGTGCTCCATGAGCTGGATGGACTTCCGCGACATCCCCCCGACGGAACAATGGAAGAAGTGCGTCCCACAAGAAGAGCGGAACGGAGTATTATACCGTTATACCGACTACACAATCTACTACTACGCCCCAGAATCCGGTCATCTCGGGGTAGCTAAATCGCACGGGTGGCCCGGCTATATTATTGGCCAGGTATGTTTAAAGACATCACCCGGTACGTACGATAGTGCCCCTCCTGCCTCGCTCACAAGATCTCACAACAACGTCTTGCGGGACGCATGCACACTACATCGACAAAATCATCGTGGTAACAAGTAGCGCTAGATCTCATCGGCTCGTTACCAAGATCGACCCAGAGCCACACCTGGCTACTCACGGCGCAGGATCAGTTCAGCAAATGGGTAGAAATGGTATCCCTCCGTCGTGCGACAGCAACCACCCTCGCCAAAGAAGTTATGCGACGAATCATCTTCCGCCATGGGTGCCCTAGGACGAGCGCGGAAAATGGCACCGGCACGCATATCCAGGACCTGAAGACACCAGCGAAGATAAAAATCTAATACTGGATGAGTGAGCCAGTATGAATTCAGCCACCCGGTATGTGAGATAACTCCTACCGAGAACGCGCGCAACTACCGTAGCGCGGCGTACACACGTGCGCCCCACCACACCACGAGGGGTATACAGGTCGCCGCACAACGCGAATCTGCAAACAGTTCCAAGATGGATCCGGAAGATTACATCAGGGACCTAATCGGAGTAATCTCGAGCAGTAGCGACGAGGACGACGGGGAAAATTGGAAGTGCCAACCACCAGCCGCATCCGACCCGACACTCGAACCCCGGAGCACGATTCCCCGACGAAGGACATACATCCAGCGGTCGGACGCGAATCAACGCCGAAAGACGGAGACGGGCACAATCTCTCCGAAGCTAGGGTACAACTAGCGTTCGACTTTCTGCTTTTCTAGTCGACGGAGACGGACATAACCTCTCCAAAGCCAGGGTATAACCGGCGTTCAACTTCTTGCCTTCCTAGTCAACGGAGACGGCCACAACCTCTCCGAAGCTAAGGTACAACCGGCGTTCGACTTCCTGCCTTCCTAGTCGACGGAGACGGGCACAACCTCTCCGAAGCCACTCCGAAGGGCACAACCAGCATTCGATACGCGACCGTTCCGCATACCGACAAGAATACGGTCATAAGACTCGCCCGATGAATCCGGCGAGCACGTCCGAGGCACCCGAAAAACGGAATGTTACAAGGAGTAGATAGGGAAAATGTTAATATTTTTCTCGAACACAGGAACAGCTACGTGTTTAACTAAACTAGTTGCAACGTGTACTATTGCACGCGGCGCCGAACATCTGCTGCTTCCCCTTCTATATCCCTTCTCCTTCTAACCTGAGGTCTCCTGAGGCCCGAAAAACAAGTTGCCCTGTGTGTTCAGAAGAGCGCGTGGAAAAGTCAAGGAGAGCAAGCACGAATAAAGCAAAGAGCACGTCACACTGAATGCACAATATATTTAACAATTATATACAAGTTATGTACAAGAATTTGCAAAGCGAAACTATATGCAATGNAGACAAGCAATCTGCGAAAGATAGCGCGAAGCAGGAGATCGAAAAGCGCGANCAAGCAACTCGAAATCGAAATCGGCTAAGCAAGCAANTAGCGGCGAAAGCGACTATTAGCAAGTGAGAGCGCGGGGATATGATCGCGGCGTTTTATATTGTCGAGGGTCTTTGTTCTCGGCATTGACACTCTTGAAAACAGGTAGGAAGCACATGTGCTTGCACGGCCGAATCGCCCGTTTTTCCAAGGTGCTAACAATAAGTCTGCACGCTTGCGGGCAGAAAAACCCACGCGCCGCTGTCTCCCGATCACGTGAAAAAAACGTAAGCACGTTTCTAGAACCGGGAAAAACACGTCTCGTTTTGAGAACTTTCTCGGAACGCTCGAAATACCGAGAAATCGGCGAAATGGAATTCCCTCGCGATGAACCGAGTAATGCAATCGAGATTAATGCTTTATGTAATACGTTACATCCCGCCCGCCTCGTCACGCCCGTGAACGATTATTGGCATGATGCCTAATGCGCGCTGCGCTTGAGGACGCGTTGTAAATAAGGGCAGAAAGATACGCGGTCGCGATAGCGATTTACGATGTCGCGAGACTCGCAATAGCAAACGCGCGGCATTCGCATCCATAAATTAGTTCGAATAAACAAAATTTCCTACTATCGAAAAAAAAACCACCCGCGGAATCTGTCGGGTTTAGCGGTCGAGGGCATCGGCAACGGGAAGAAGAACTTCCCGATAGGTCGCTTGAGCGTCGTGGCAGCCGTGCGGACAATCGCCACCCGCACTCGTCCGTCCTCGCCTGGATGACCCTTGCTAATGGCCATTGACTCGGAGGGGTGAGCTCGCCTCGGATCAAACAGAGTGCCCCGGCCTGGACGTCGCTTTGTTTCGCCCACCATTTGGAGCGCGCCTGGAGGATGTGCAGATATTCCTGGGCTCAGCGTTGCCAGAAATGGTCCCTCATCTGTTGCACTTGCTGCCAGCGTGTGAGGCGGTTCGAAGCGACCCGCAACAACGAGGGCTCGAGAATTGCGTTCAGCGCGGCTCCAATCCAAGAAATGACCCGGAGTGAGCGCCGCTAAGTCCTCTGGATCGTCGCTCAGTGCCTGTAGTGGTCGCGAATTCAGGCACGCCTCAATTTGTGCCAGTAAGGTGGCCATCTTCTCGTACGTGAGGGTGGCCTCGCCAATCACCCGGCGTAGATGGTGCTTGGTGGACTTCACGGCAACCTTCCAGATGCCGCTCATGTGCGGAACCGCGGGTGGAACTTTCACCGAATGCCCTCTCCTGCGAGGAAGTTAGCCCAGGGCGCACTGTCCTGGATGGTGGCCTTGAAGAACGCTTTCAGTTCACGGTCTGCGCCCACGAAGTTGGTGCCGCGGTCACTATAGAGCGACTCGCAATGGTCTCGTCGAGATACGAAGCGCTTGAAGGCCAGGAAGGCCTCAGTGGTGAGGTCAGATACGACCTCCAGGTGCACTACTTCCGTGCTAAGGCACACGAAAACGGCAAAGAAGCTTTCGTATGCTCTATGCCCTCGGCCCTTGGTCGTGCGAAATGAAACAGGCCCCGCGTAGTCCACTTCGATGTGCGCGAAGGCTCTCGACGCCGTGACCCTGGGGGCAGGCAGGTTGCCCATCAGCTGTTGCGGCGCCGCCGCTCGCCATCGCGCGCAAGTCACGCAGCGATGGATGCAACTCCGTACCAAGGCTTGTCCGCCTGGAGTCCAAAAACGCTGACGGAGCGAGGCGAGCATGCAGCGTCTTATTGTGAAGGTCGTTCATGATGAGCTTGGTCAGCCAGGAATTCTTCGGCAGAATAGCAGGATGCCTCTCATCAAGGCTGAGCACCGCATGCCTCAGGCGATCACCCACACGAATGATGCCGTTGTCGAGGACGTGAGGCGAAGCAAGTTACTCCGACTCGGTAGCGGTTCGTTCCTGGAAAGCGCCTTCAGCTCGGCGACATATCATGTGGCCTGCACCGCGCGGAACTACAGCCACAGCACCTCGTCCAGCTCCTGGGAAGTCAAAACTGAGCCTGAAACATAAGGAGAGGCTCGCACGTTTCGCGCGCAACCACCGCCTGCACCATGCAGTGACGCGCAGCAGCCATCGTAGCATGGAGAATTGTGGCAGGAGCTCGGATTCTGATGGGCCAGTAGTTGCCGCATGGACTCGAGCTCGTTGTTCCGACACCTCCTAGTCCGATTTAGGAGCGCGCTCTTGGAGAAGCTCACCCGACAGCCACGACGATCCTTCCCACCATAGCGTGAAGTCGCGCAGCTCGCGCGGGAGAAGGCCGCGCGACGCGCAGTCTGCCGGATTGTCCCCGCTGGACACGTGGTGCCAGATGGCTTCCGGTAGCATCCTCTGGATCTCTGCTACTCGATTAGCCACATAGGTGGTCCAGCGCGACGGTTGTCCTCAAATCCATGCCAATGCCACCGTTGAATCCGACCAGAGATGCACCTTGGCAACAGTAAGGTGCAGTGCCGTCAAGGTCTGCAAAACCGCTTTGGCCAGTAGTGCCGCCGCGCAAAGCTCCAGCCGTGGCAGTGAAACCTAACCCGCTGGATGGAAGCGACCTTGGTTTTGGCTAGGGCTAAGGTGACCACGGTCCGCCCGCCGTTAGTGGTGCTTCTCACATACACTACCGCAGCATACGCACGCTCGGATGCGTCCGCGAAGCCATGTAGCTCCACCCTGCCGTTGCTCTTCGACACATGCAACCAGCGGGGAATTCGATGCGTGACCACTAGAGGCAGTTCCTCGAAGAGCCGTCTCCACTCTCGTTCGTCACTGGACNGCAGCGGCTGGTCCCAATCCAGATGCTGCAGCCATGCAGACTGGTTGAGCAACTTCGCTCTCACGACGATCGGCGCCAGCCAACCGAGCGGGTCGAATAATCTCGCCGTGTGAGCCAGAACGGCGCGCTTAATTATGCGCACCAGAGATACCGGCAGTATCTTGAAAAAGAAGGCATCCTCCTTCGGATGCCATTGGAGCCCCAGCGTAGAGTGTCCCTCGTCCGGTCGCCAGGAATGGAGATCGGTGAGCCGCCTGTGTTCCAGTGGGATGTCCTCCAGGACCTCCCCCGCGTTCGCTGTCCATTTCCGCAAGGGAAACCCCCGCCCACGCACAGCGCGATGAGCTCTCGCCCGATTTCTCGCGCCTCGCTCATGGTGTCCGCACCGGTTAGGATGTTGTCGACGTAAGTCTCTCGCTGCAGCACCGTCGCTGCTCGCGGAAACGCGTGTCCGTCGTCTGACGCCAACTGCCGCAACGTGTGAATGGCGAGGAATGGCGCGCACGTCAGCCCGTATGTGACGGTGTTCAGTTGGAAGTCCTCCACTCGAGCGTCCAGACTCGAACGCCAGAGGATTCGCTGGAGGTCTCGGTCGCAAGGATGCACTGCAATCTAGCGGTACATCTTTTCGATGTCGGCCACCAGGACGTAGCGATGGAGTCGCCAGCGCAATAAAATGTCCGCGAGCGTCGGCAGCAAATTCGGGCCCGTGAACAGGTGCGCATTGAGGAAGTCGCCTGAGTGCAGTCGCGCCGACCCGTTAAAAACGACGCGAATCTTGGCGGCATTTTCGCCCCGTTTAATGACTCCGTGNTGGGGGAGGTAGCATCGGCGAGTCGCGTTGTCCCCCGTCATCGCCGGAACGCGAGACATGTGGCCCAGCTCTTCGTATTCGCGCATGAAAGTGGAGTATAGACTCCGCAGCTCGGCATCCGCGGCACTCCGGCGCTCGACGCTCTGTAGAAGCGCATCGCGATCCTTCGAGAGCCGGAGAGGTCAGCCAGAGTTGGCTTGAGCGGAAGCCGCAATATGTATCGACCATTTACTCCCCGTGAGTTAGTGCGGACGTAATGGTCCTCGCACGCTTGCTCGTCTTCCGTCAGCGGTGACGGTGATTTTGCCGGTTCCTCCTGTTCCCAAAACCGTCGGACGAGCCTCGGGAGGTCAACGGCGGAACATTGCATTGATGAGACGGAATCGCGAGTTTCAGATCCCCCAATCTCACCAGACACGAGCCAACCCAGCGAGGTTTTCTGCGCCATCGGTGCTCCTCTACCGCCGCTTCTGAATCCGTCCCTGAAGATCGCCGTGATGACATCCGCGCCGAGGAGAAGCTCGATAGAGCCCGGCGACCGTAAATGGGGATCCGCGAGCTGGAGACCCTCCAAATGAGGCCATGCAGTAGGCGCGATTTTGACGCGAGCTCTGTATATGGTGATGCGCGGAATGATTAGCGCGGAGATCAAAATCGCAAAGTCCGTCACCCGAGATGCGAGCGTCAAGGTGACTCGCCCACGAGCCGAATCGGTCTC
>JAJVSH010000258.1:2648-20550 GCA_021460005.1 Tetramorium alpestre | reverse complement strand
CACGCCGAAGATGACGGTGGCGGCTGGCATACGCGCAAGTCGCAGGCGTTGCGCGAGGGCTTCCGTGACGAGGGATACTTCGGATCCTTGGTCCACAGTAACAAGGTCACCGTACCTGTTTTTAACGTCGACCTGAGCGGTGGCCAGCAGGACTTGGTGGGTGCACGAATCTGCACGTCCTGCATGCATCGACGTGGTCAAGGCCATGGCACAAGCGTCGTATATGGTACTGTGGTGGCGTCCTCGGCAGGCAGCATAAGACTTCTTGCAGGTGCAGTTTGCGAGGGCGTGTCTGCCGAAGCAGTTGAGACAGAGCTTGTGCTGCTCCACTTCCTTCTTCTGGGCGGGTGTCTTGCGGCGAAAGTCGTCGCAGAACAGAATGAAATGCTCCTTCTGGCAAAGGGCACAGCGTTCGGCACTCTTCGTTTTTTGCGACGCCACGTGAGAGCGTGCTGATACCGGCGAATCCTTCCTCGCTCCTGAGTCAACCTTCTCCGGGTGAAGGGCTTCCAACGCGCAAACCCTGCACTCCAAGAAGTCCTTCAGTGTGTCGATAGACGGTGGGTCCGTGGTTCCGCTGATTGCTTTCTCCCATTCTCGGCGTGAGTAGCCGTCGAGCAGCTCGACGACCAGGTGGACGAACAGATCGCTGCAGTCCGAGATGGGACGCCCGATGCTCTCAAGGTCGCCCATGGTTAGGAGCATACTGTGGAAGAACTTCCGCAGATCGTCCACCGACTCGTCCTTCATCTTGGGTAACGCCAAGAAGGAGGAGAGACTTGCGCGTACGAGCAGGCGCTTGTTCTCGTAATGCTCCGTGAGTCGTTCCCACGCACGAGAATAGTTCCCGTCGATGGTTGGCAAATTGCAGAGCAGCAGGCTGGCCTTGCCCTTGAGGGTTTTCAGGTAGTGGAGCCTCTCCACGTCGTCCACGAGCGGATCCTTGTCGACTATTGAGCGGAAGAGATCTCGGAAGGCTAGCCACTCGCTGTAAGAGCCGGAAAAGGTCGGAAGCTGAATCCGCGGCATTGATTTCCGCATGGTTCCGTCCCCTGATTTCGTTGACGCACTGTCGGTCTTGACTTCCGGATCTTCGCGCAGGCTGGACAGGATTTCGAGAAATATTGTCTTTTGCTCGAAGTACGTTTCCTCGGCAGTCTGGTAAAAGTTTTTTTTTACATAGTCGTGGTCACTGACCGTCTTCCAGTGGGTGCTGGTCAAGACCTAGTGGTTTTCTCGAAACTGCCGCCACATCTCATCCAGCAAGGCAATGCGGGTTTCCACCGCTCCGCAGGTGATCTTAGCGGCGTCCGTCTTTTTTAGATTCTCAACGGCCCGCGACATGCGCCGGTGGAACTCCACCTGGGCACGCACTAAGCTCTCGCAGTCGGCACTCATGTTGCGCAGCGACGATGATTGTTGAGCACTTGAAACTGCTGCACTCCCGAACGCGACGATAATCGAGCAGCGGACAAGCAATCCGCGAAGTCACTGGACAAGCAATCCGGTTCGAAGGACCAAAATGTTCGGAAGAGCGCGTGGAAAAGTCAAGGAGAGCAAGCACGAATAAAGCAAAGAGCACGTCACACTGAATGCACAATATATTTAACAATTATATACAAGTTATGTACAAGAATTTGCAAAGCGAAACTATATGCAATGNAGACAAGCAATCTGCGAAAGATAGCGCGAAGCAGGAGATCGAAAAGCGCGANCAAGCAACTCGAAATCGAAATCGGCTAAGCAAGCAANTAGCGGCGAAAGCGACTATTAGCAAGTGAGAGCGCGGGGATATGATCGCGGCGTTTTATATTGTCGAGGGTCTTTGTTCTCGGCATTGACACTCTTGAAAACAGGTAGGAAGCACATGTGCTTGCACAGCCGAATTGCCCGTTCTTCCAAGGTGCTAACAATAAGTCTGCACGCTTGCAGGCAGAAAAACCCATGCGCCGCTGTCTGCCGATCACGTGAAAAAAACGTAAGCATGTTTCTAGAACCGTCCAAGAATGCTCGAAAAACACGTCTCGTTTCGAGAACTTTCTCGGAAATACCGAGAATCGGCGAAATGGAATTCCCTCGCGATGAACCGAGTAATGCAATCGAGATTAATGCTTTGTGTAATACGTTACACTGTGTAAAATCTAATTTTAAGCGAAAAAATTTCAATTTTATAATGAAAAATAAATACTCCAAATAATTAATAATTGTTAACTTAAATAATTAAATAATCGGAAGCGGCAATAATTAATGGGTAAACATTTTAGTACTAATGTAAGTATTTAAAGCATATTGCAAAAGGTTTTACAAAAATCCGTTAACTCCTGCTGGGTTCCGAGGTATATAAATCTTACGGCACTCCACTAGTGTGTAACGGTGTTACTTGAGTATGCCCTGGATAGGCTCGTCGGAACCCCAGGGTCCGTGCGAGCGTGCCGTTCGGCGTCGAATCGAATCGATCGGTGTCCGTCGGCGATTTCCCGCCGCGGTTCTTTCTGCCGTGCAAGTCGAGCGCCGGCTATACCGGGCCACGGAGAGGCTATACCGTCTCAGTCGACTGGGCGGTTCGGAATTCGGATAGAAATTGCTAGTAAGTCCTCGGCTATACTTGAGGCCGGTATCGGGTAGATCTCGGTCAGGACTGATGTCGTCTCATTACGTGAGCCGATTTATATATCCGGCGACCCCCTCCATATGTTGGTCCCTGGTAGGACCGCCGTTCCTCGTGAATTGCGCGCACGCTGTGCTCCTGTGATTGGCGAGTGGTCGGCCATAGGAGTCTAGTGACGACACCTTACTGTGTCGTCACATCACCTCCTCCTTTTGAAGAAGTGTATGGCGGTAGTCGTCGCACGGCCCTCGGTTTGCCGGTGCGGTCAAACCGGATAATCCAGCGTCCCGAGGCGATCGTGGTCCGGTACTTCCGGCGCAGGGTGACGGCGTGGAACGGTATCTCTACCGTCGTCCCGTCCCCCAGTTTCATGCGCACTGGTCGGGATGCTTCGGGCGGTGGGTGGGCGGCGCTGTTTGGCCATGCCGTTAGTGGCAGTGCGTGGTTAGTAATCGCTGCCACTTGGACCGGCGGGTGTTGACCGGTCGGTCCTGGTTTCATCCTCGGCATGATCCGGGCGGTTGATGTTGCGCGTGCCGTCTGCGTCATTACGACCGTGCGGGCGGGTCGTGGTTCGGCATCGATTACTGGCAGATCTCGTCCTACGCGGCCCTGGTTGATCGTGGGCTCGCTGGTCGCCGTGCGGCGCGAGTCGCGCTCTTTCGGTCGCTGGTTTCGCTCGGGCGGGTCCCGGGTAGTTGAGGGCTCGCTGGTCGGGATGCGTCGCAGGTTGCGTTCGCCAGCCGCCGGGCTCGGTCCGCCGTACGTCACGCGTGGATCGCGGTGAGTCCTCTAGTTTCATTCCGCTGCCTCCTTGCTGGCTCTGGATGCGGTGATGTGTAGCGCGGTGGCGGCGGTGGTGGAGCGGTCAGCTAGAGGGTCTTCCGGCACTGGTCAGCGTTCGACCGCTGGACGTGCCCTGTCGGGGCACCGTGCTCCGCGTTCCGGGGGCTTGGTTGGGCGCGGCTGGTGGTCGGCGCTTCCAGCACCCTTCGTCGTTCTCCTCGCTGCTGCTTGAAATCTCGCCGATCAGTTGTCGGAAGTAGTCTACGGGCTCCATGTCGAGACTAGTTTCCAGTACGCGTTATCTCACGTCTTTTATACTTGTTCGGGCGGGTGTCGCGGTGGGGCGTGCTTGTGTGTTTCGAACCGCGGTGAGGTGCGCTGGCGTATCTCGGGCCGCGGTGGCTGCCTGTGCTTGCTGGCAGGTGTCACTAGGTATCGAGTTTTCGAGCTTCGGCTACTTATCGGGTGTCCAGTTTTCGTGCTCCGGCTATTCATCGGGTGTCGAGTTTTCTTCTCCATGTACGGTTTCCTTTTTCAGGTCGCGGATGTGTATGTGTCGATGCCATTTTTCCTGCTCGTCTTGTAAATCAACGATAACGAGTGAGATGATTTTTCGTATCTTCATCGGGACGGTGTATTTCGAGGCTAGCTTGAATGCTTCATCCTTGTTCGACAGCGGTCTGTCTCTTTTCCAGACGGCGTCTCTTATCCGTGGGCGCCATTCGTGCCGGCGGAGATGGTAGTGGTGTTGTTGCCTTTGGAAGGCGCGAGCTAGGTGGATTCGCGCCACTTCGAACGCTTCTTCGAGTTGTTGTCGGCGCGTTTCGGGACGATGTCCTTCTCGGGTCTTCTGTCCTCGGGGTCTGGTCGAGCCAATTCTCGCCCATGCACCAGGAATGCGGGGGGGTATCCGGTGGATTCGTGGTGAGCGGTATTTATAGCGAACTGCAAGGCGTCCACTTGTTCAACCTAGTTCCTGTATCGCTCCCCTACATATTGAGCGACCATGGTCTTGATGGTGCGATTTGCCCTTTCAACGGGGTTGCACTGGAATGTAAACCGGGGAGGTCCGATGTTCGATGCCGAATTCGGCGAGGAGTTATCGGAACGGGCAGGACATATATTGTGTCCCATTGATACGAGCTCTTTCGGGCACCCGTGGCAATAGATTATCCTCTTTATGACTTCTTTGGCCACGTTGGTCGCGGTTGCTTGTCGGAGGGGTATTAGTTCAACCCATTTGCTAAATCGATTTTGTGCCGTTAATAGCCACGTGTGTCCTTTGCTGGATTGTGGGAGCGGGCCAACGAGATCGATTGTGACCTGTTGCCAGGGGGCGTTGACTAATGTAGCGTGCATTTGTCCCGCCGGGCGTTGTTGCGGTACTTTGTGTGCCAGGCAGCTCGGGCATTGTCGGGCGATGTCTTTGAACATGCCCGGCCAGTATAATCGGACGATGGTCTTGACCACTCTGAGGTGGCCGGCCGTGGGAGCGTCGTGTAATCGGTGGAGAACCTCCGCCCGTTTTCCGCGGGGTACGCACTCCTTCCACTTTCCTTCTGCTAAGTTGTCTCGGAAGTCGAGATCATGTAGCACATGGCGGTAAAGTCGCTCGTTCCGGAAGGCGTATTCGGATAGCGACTCCGGGCGTGTCTTGACTTAGTCACAGATGCGGTCGTGCCATTCGCCGATTGATACTGCATTGACTAGTAATCCTCGTGAGAGGGCGTCCGCCACCTGGTTCTGTTTTCTTCGTCGGTACTGAATGTTGAAGTCGAACTGCTGTAGTTCGAAGATCCAGCCTGTCCCGAGGGTGCTTCTAGCTGGTGTAGCCACTTCAAGGCTTGATGGTCTGTTAGGACCGTAAACCGATACCCCTCTAGGTATCCTCTCATACGACGAATGCTCCATACTACCGCGAAGCATTCAAGTTCGGTGGCACTATAATTTCTTTCGGCTTTCTCGAGTGTCCGGCTGGCGTACGCGTTCATCCTCTCGCCTTCTTCTAAATCCTGCGTGAGCACTGCATCCAGACCTTCTTTGCTGGCGTCGGTTTGATTTTTCGTGAAATCTGGGCATGCCAATACGGGGGCCGATGCCTTGAGATAGTTGAATGCCTCCTTCCTCTGTCCATCTCCACCGCACACCCTTCTTAGTTAGTTCGGTTAGGGTGCGGCCAGGGCGGAGAAATTCGGAATAAAACGCCTGTACCACGAAGCCATTTCAAAAACTGTCGTACTTTGCGTACCGTAGTGGGTTCCGGCCACTTTGTAATGGCGCTTATTTTGTCCGGTTCGGTGCATATATCGTGCTGATCAACAATGTGTCCCAGGTAGCGGAGGCTCGGCCGGCAGAAATGGCACTTATCTGGGTTTAACCGCAGTCGGGCTGCTCGTAAACGACGAAATACTTCGGCCAGGTGTTGTAGGTGGTCCTCCAGTATGTGACTGGCGACTACAATATCGTCGAGGTATACAAGCACGTTGGGTTCCAGTTCTGGTCCTAACACGGAGTCCAGTAGTCTCTGGAAGGTTGCCGGGGCTGAATGCAGGCCGAACGGCATGACGGTGAACTGGTACAGCCCCCTCCCTGGCACCGTAAATGTGGTGGCGGAACGGCTCGGAGAGGCTAGCGGTACCTGCCAATATCCGCTCTTTAGGTCGAGCGTGGACAGGTATTTGGCTCCCCGGAGTTTATCTAGGATCGCCGTAATATGTGGCAGCGGGTGCACGTCTTTCTCTGACGCTGCGTTTAGCTTACGGAAGTCTACGCAGAATCGGTAGGTTCCGTCTTTCTTCCGGACAAGCACCACTGGTGAACTCCACCCGCTGTTGGAAAGCTCTATGACGTCTTCCTGTAACATCTTATCTACCTCGGTGTTAATTACGGCCTGCATGGCTGGGTTCCGGAACCGTTGTTTAATGGGTGGGCTCGGTTTCAGTTCGTATCCGGTGTTCGGCGAGCATCGTGGGTCCTCTTATCTCCTCGAACAATGATAGTTTGGTCCGGAGCAACTCTTGTAGTAGGTCCGTTTCCTTCCTTGATTGCGATGATGATCCCTTGGTGGTTCTCTGTGTGCCAGGCGAGGGTGAGGGTAGTGTTAGTTGTAACTTTTCCCATAGGTCTGTCCCTATTAACACCTGGCTGCCCAGCCGTGGGAGTATTGCAAAGCGGTGTCGATAGGTTCTACCTTCTATGCTTATTATCAACCATATCGTCTCGGTGACGAGAACTTCTGTTCCTTCCGCGAGATGAATGACTTTCCTGTTAGGCGTGGTTCTGCAGTGTTCTTTGCCTCGGCCGTTTTTTCGTGATAAACGATACCTCAGAGCCGGAGTTGAGTAATGCCCACAAACTGTGCCCCCGGATTCAGATCTGCAGGTACGGTCGCGGAGTATAGCTTATTCGGGGTCGGGTTGCACGGCGACTGCGACGTTCCCGGTCCGCTTCGCGTTTCCCGACGGTGGGTGACAATCCCTCGTAAGTACCCCGTCCTTTCCGCACCTCGAGCAGAATTTTTTTGGTGAACGTTTGCAGTCCTGTCGGGTATGTCCGCGTTGTTTGCGACGCCAGCAGCACTCCTCCCGGCTGTACGCCGCTGCGGCAACTATGGGCTTCGCCTCTGTCTTGTGCTGTCCTGCCCAGTTTTTCCGGCGACGAGAAATCTCTTCGTACTGATCCGCTCGCTCGTTTAGTTCGAGCATTGTTAAGTTCTCTGTCCGGGATATATATAGCTGGTAGTCCGGATCCAGGTTCTCATAGATCTGCTCGATCTGTTCTCTCTCGGAGTATTCTCCGGCTCTTCGCATCATCGTCAAGATCTCAGTTGAGAATGCCTGGAAAGTTTCTCCTTGGCGTTGGTAACAGGCCTGGATTTCTCGTCTTAGATGGTTCTGGTAGCCTGGTGGCAAGAAGTACGTTCGGAGGCTTCGGCAGAAGTCCTCCTACGTGTTCCAGCTTGTCCGGTTGCTTCAATACCACAATAGGGCATTGCCCCGTAAGCATTCCGGCAGGCCGAGCAGTAGCTGGTCATGGTCCATGCCGTATCCAGCCCGTAGCTCCTCGATCCGCTCTAGGAATGTGAGTGAGTCTACCCCGTCGAAGTGGAGGCCCCACTTCCTCATTTAATTTATCAGCTTAATTCGTTCCATCGTGCTGAGGTTCGTTGTCGCGGTTGAGCCGATCTCCTCTGTCTCGGGCATTTCGTCGTTAGACTCGGTGTCTTTTGCCTCTACCGGGTCTTGCTCCTGTGCGTCCCTCTCTCTTCGGACTTCGGGGTGGGTCGCCACGTACTCTCGTTGCCGTCTTCTTAGCAGATCTAGGTGTGCGGTCGAGTCAAGGCCGTACTGTTGTACGAGTTGTAACGTCTCCTCCTTGGATAGGCGGTTAATCCAGGAATTCATCCGGATATCTGGTTTTTGCTGGTTGAATTAGTTACGGGGATTCACTGTTCGGGCGCCATGTAACAGTGTTACTCAGGTATGCCCTGGATAAGCTCGTCGGAACCCCAGGGCCAGCGTTCCGTTCGGCGTCAAGTCGAATCGGTTGGTGTCCGTCGGCGGTTTCCCGCCGCGGTTCTTTCTGCCGCGCAAGTCGAGCGCCGGCTATACCGAGCCACGGAGAGGCTATACCGTCTCCGTCGACTGGACAGTCAGAAAGTCGAACGCCGGCTATATCTGGCTACGGATAGGCTATACCGTCTCCGTCGACTGGGCGGTCAGGAAGTCNAACGCCGGCTATACCTGGCTGCGGAGAGGCTATACCGTCTCCNTCGACTGGACGGTCAGGAAGTCGAACGCCGGCTATACTTGGCTGCGGAGAGGCTATACCGTCTCCGTCGACTGAGCGGTCAGGAAGTCGAACNCCGGCTATACCTGGCTGCGGAGAGACTATACCAGGCCTGGCCCCGTGGACGCCCACAGAGCACGCGAAGAGAAGACAGGCCCCCTTTTCGCGCGACTCCTCATCCCGTCTTTTCCTTCTGGTCTCTTGAGCCACCTATCCCCTCCACATGACCGTTACTCCCGCAGGCTCGTGCGGCGTGCGCTCTCCTACTTTAGTGCTTAGCATGCTATAGTCTGTGCATGCTCTCCGCGCGAATAGTGGGGGAAACGGGGAAGCGCGAGCTATAGTTCGTGGGCCAGGCCTGGACTATACCGTCTCCGTCGACTGGACGGTCAGGAAGTCGAACGCCGACTATACCTGGCTGCGGAGAGGCTATACCGGCTCCGTCGACTGGGCTATACTGTCTCCGTTGACTGGCTGGTTCGGAATTCAGATAGGAATTGCTAGAAAGTCCTCGACTATACTTGAGGCCGGTATCGGGAAGATCTCGGTCAGGACTGTCGTCTCGTTACGCGAGCGGGCTTATATACCCTATCCGACGACCCCCACCATATGTTGGTCCCTGGTGGGGCCGCGGTTCCTCGTGAATTGCGCGCACGCCGTGATCCTGTGACTGGCGGGTGGTCGGCCATAGGAGTCTAGTGACGACACCTTACTGTGACGTCACAAGTGTATTGAAATAAAAATTTTTATTGTAATAAGAATTTATTTTTTACAATATGTCTTTTTTATCCAAGAGAGTCCATGGCGAATAGTCCATTCCCAGCCACTTCACGTACGCCTTGTCGCCCTGTTTCCGCAACACTTTTTCCATGAAGTAAACGTCAGGATCGGAGACTCGCTGCAGCTCGTGCTCGTAGAATCCTCCGGTTATGGATCCCCCCCGAGAATTTATCAGTCGATACGTCGCGAAATTCGTCTGCCGTATCTCCGCGATGCAGAAGATCTCAGTGATCCAGTTGGGTGTGTAGCCTTTCTCGAATATAGTTTTGAACTTGCTCATACGTACCGGATCGTTCATCCGAAATCTCGACGGAGCCGCGATCTTCGCGTGATTATACACAGGAGCCTCTCGGGCATCACGTCCACCGGTCGCATCCTGATCGTTCGATGTCTGCGACGGGGGCAGTGAGGGGCAGTACCCACGCGTACTTGCTCAATACATCGATGACCGTCAGTATGTAATTGTGACCTTTGTTCTGTCGCGCGTACGGGCGCATCTCGACCACGTCTGCCTGGCACAGATTGTCGCGCACCGCGATGTGGCGACGCGGAAAGTTTCTTCGCGCCGGAGTGTGCAGTTCTTCCACAAGTCTGCGTTTCTCGCTGCTCATCGTTCGCCGAGGAGTTTATATTTCTCTGTCTTTCTCTATCCAGTCCACGATTTCGTTGTGCGACGCGTTTCTCACTCTCTTACAACGTCGTCGTCGTCGTTCGCAGGATCTGTCTCGACGTCACTCGGGTCGGTCTATCTAGTTTTTCTTTTTTCCGGGTAGCGGGGATAGCGGGGGTAGCGGATCCTCCAGATTCATCGGATCCTCGAACCTTCTGTGAAATTTTAAAATAATATTTTTGATTACTCTCAATTCAATTTTTATGAACGCCTGTAATTTGTCGATTAACCTGTTGTGATTCAACAACTTTCCGGATACTTTCTCGTCGTTCGCCGACACTCTCCTCGAGATCTCGTCGACCTTCTTCGACAGGTCGTTCGCGATGTTCTGCACCGTTGTCAGCGTCTTCGAGAGCGCGCTTTTAAACGACGAAGAAAAGATTCTTGGATTTCAATATCAGAGAACATTTTGTTTACTCGCAAAAGTTTTCGTCGCTTTGTGGATTTTGAACTACTATCATAATCAGTGGAAGATCTTCTACTAGGTAGTAATTGATCAATTTTGACAGTAAATTAGACAGAAATCAACCATTGTTAGTTTTTTGAATTAAATTTATCCACAGTGTAGAGTGCACTCTTCCATTTCTTTTAAAATGTTGAAATAAATAAATGAAGTTTATACTTCAAGGGAATTAAAAGTGCCACACTTATGTCATGTAACGATTTTACATATTCGAGTAATATTTCTACATCTTTTTGAGGACTAGAAATGAGAAAATCAGAAAGTTCTTTATGAGAAATTCTAAACTCACTCATATTTGCAAGGTAAATATATAACAATCATTAAACCAATATCTATCTATAGATAAATATTTAGATCGATAACGTTGGACAGCTTTACGGCTCTTATACTTCGCAGTTCACAATTGTACTTTCAGTTCCGATCGCCACCTATTGGTCATCAATGGAGCATTATGCGGCCGTGCAACTATACTGTATTCCAACAGTATCGTTCTTTGCTTCTCTATATACTTTACATGCAATCAAGCATTTACCTTTTTCGCTAAATACTTGGCTGAATGTTTGGTCGTAAAAAGAGTTTTGAGTTACAGCATTAAAAGCCACACATGAATATAACTTCAAATAAAAGATTGATGAAAACTTCAACAATGCAGGAGCTTTCGATTTGCATTGAATTCTTGTAACACTTTTAGTTCATATTACAATATGCGATAGTGATCGTTATATTTTCAATATTTTATTTAACGTGTTTACTGAAGACAAGAGAATGTGAAAAAACGTAGCAATATACGTACATAATATTTCCGCAAACGGAATATTTGAATTTATACTTACATCTTGATAATTTTAGGCACCCGGTATATGTGTGAGTGAAATATTTGTTATTGATTAATTAATAATATAAATGTACCCCTGCCAGTAACTAATCCCCTACAATTATGTAAACGTAAAGCAAGTAATCTGCGAAGGGTAGGTCATTAATAGGTACTCGGTTACTAATAAGTACTTTGTTTTATTCTTGTTTTTTTCTGCAGTAAAAAATGAGCAACAAATTACCAAGCATTCATTTTTTTGGTTTTTATGCATCTAGATATATATTTACACTGGTTACTATTACGCGCACGGTTACTATTAGATACAATTTTTTTTATTCCTATTTTTTCTGTAGCAAAAAATGCAGCACGCTCGCTCGCATGCGCGCGAATGTTTCTATTTGATAAATAAAATGAATACAAATATATTTAATAACGAAAAAAACTTATATTGAAGTACTTTGGCGCATTTATGTGTTTTCGGGCGCCATATTGAGTCGTTCATTTTGAATTTTGAAAATCGGGCCTCAGGAGTCTCTTCGAAATTTAAAGCTTTAATTAAAAAAAAATATATTGAAATCGGTTGAAAATTACGACCTGTGCAACTTTTTGAACCAAAAAATCCGTTTTTGCCCCACTGTGGGCCGTATGGACGGCCATGAAAGTAAAGACAAAATTAAATATGAGTATGAAGAGAAAAAGGAAAACGAAGAGGAAGAGGGTACTACCGACAGCGAAACGCGGAGGTTTCTTGCCTTTTCTGCTTTGTTGTCTGGCGTCACGACGAGCGAACTGTTGGATCGATCCGCTCGTCGATCGCGTATACCCTTCTTCAGAGGTGTGTTCATGCGCGACGCATTACCGACGAGAGCGCGACGCCGCGAGAGCGTGAATCTCGATGACGCGGTGGGACCGGGTACGCATTGGTTTGCTTACGCGAGAAGGTAACGACGTGATCTACTTCGACAGTTTTGGCAATTTTTGACCTCCGAGAGAACTCGAGCGATACTTCGGAGGTGCGGCGGGGGTGTTTTACGATCACCGCTCGTATCAGACTTTCGATCAGAGTGCGTGCGGTCAGCTTTGTCTACGGTTTCTACGTGGGATCGATTGGACGCGCGTGTCCACGTTTTCTTCATCATGTCGCTGATTCTCACGTTGACCGGAGGAAGGAGCGTTCTCATGGCGAGCTACTTTCCCGCTATAGATCTGAGCGATGGAGCGTACGAGTTGGGTCTCACGAATTTTGAGACCCAACACGACACCCAACGTCGACTCGACGAACAATGTATTTTANTTCGACGNCAACGAGACGATCGTCGTTCCCGAGGGATCGTACTAACTACCGGCCATAGACAGATATCTGAAAGTCGCAATACTTCGCACCTCGATCGGCGGTGACGAAGGAACCGTCGAACGCGGAGAGCGACGACGACGAACGCGTCTTCGATAGGGAGAACGACGGACGGATCGAATTGTCGATCATCATTCGCGCTAACGAGAATGATATGAAGTGCGAGATCAAATGCGTCTATCGCAGATTTCACCGGACCGAACAATATCAGTTCTCTGCTGGGTTTCTCGACGCAACGAAAATTAAAACCGAACAGATGGTACACGTCCGATAAATCAGTAAATATTATAAGAGTGAACATCGTGCGCGTGGAATGCAACATCACCACAGGTGCCTACAGCAACAACAAATCACGGTGTACGTACGGTACACGAATTCGCGCTGAACGTTCCACCCGGATATAAACTGTCGGAGACTCCCACGCAGGTCATTTATCTCCCGATCATTGCGCGGAACATTACCGATATAGCTGTGCGCGTCGTGGATCAAAACGGACGTCTGATCGATTTTCGCGGAGAGAAAATAACGATTCGACTGCACGTACGACGCAAGAGTATAGATATGCGAGCATGAGGAAGAGATGCTTGTCCTAAACGAGTCATACCTGAGACGGAGCGTACCTGTCGTACCGCGCGTGTGGAGTGGCTCGATGAAGAGCGGAGGTAAAAAGAGGGAAGCGGTCTGAGCGTCGAGAACGTTGCTTTTCTACGATCGATCAGCCTCATCGCGAGCAGACAATCGACATGAACGATATCCTGAACATCGGCGGAGAACCGGTCTTCGACGACCGCATCATCCAGATCGAGACTCATACGTACAATCCGTACGCCAACACTACGTTCAAGCACAGCGACGAGATACGAATACCCATACAGCAGCAAGATCTTTACACGTTGCAAGAGTTTTCTGTACATCGAGGGAAAATTGTCGGGCGGCGGCGTAACCGCGAAACTGGTGAACAATTGCGTCGCGTTCATGTTCGACAAGATCCGTTACGAATTGGACGGTGTGGAGATAGAGGTAGAAACGTCGGGGTAATCAGCACGATCAAGAGTTACGTGTCGTTACCCGGTGAGAGAGCGACGAAATTATAGAATGCAGGCTGGTACGTTACAACAACGGGTAATTTCAACTTCTCTTAAGATGCTCCTGAGTTTTTGCGAGGATTATAAACGCGTGGTGATAAACGCGCGACACGAGCCTATTCTGATACGCTCGCGAAATGATGACAACTGCATTGTGACGAGTGAAGAGTCGAGCGATAAGTTGAAGGATCCCAAGATCGTTCTGTTGAAGATACAGTGGTGTATGCCTCACGTAATTTGAACGACGTCAATAAACTGTCCCTTCTACGAATGTTGGAGAGCGGACGATACCTGAACGTCAGATTTCGCTCGTGGGACCTTTATGAATTTCCTTTGTTGCAAAGCATGACCAAGCATTCGTGGGCCGTGAAAGCAGTGACGCAGCTGGCGAAACCGCGCTACGTTGTCTTCGCGTTACAGACCGGACAGAGAAACATCTCGTCGCAAAATGTGTCCAAGTTCGACGATTGCAGTCTCACCGTGAAACTCTATCTGAATTCTGAATTTTACCTTTACGACATGAATTTGGATTTCAAGAATAACAAAATCGCCGTACTGTACGATATATATGCCAACTTTCGAAGGGCGTATTACGGAAACGGACAGGATTTCGCGTTTCCGTTTCTGTCTCTGCCGACATTTCTGGAATCGGGTCCGCTCGCGGTGATCGACTGTTCTCATCAGAACGATTTGATAAAGAGCGCCACTGTGGACGTGCGCATCGAATTCGAGTGTCGAGAGAATGTTCCGGACAACATCACGGCCTATTGTTTCAGTCACGATCGAGTCGTTGAGTACAATTCTCTGACCAATATCATAGGATGCATAGGACCATGCATAGGATCATATAACATCCTCTCCTTTGAGACGCGGATCACGTCTATCTCTATTTTATTTTTTGTTTAAAAAATATTTTTTTATCGGGAAGCGTGTTTCCTCCGTTCTATCGCGGTAAAAACTTCCTCGAACTACGTAAATCGTTATTTATTTAAATAATTTTTTTCCATCGGAAATGCGTACTTCCTTTCTTAAACTGTGTAATCATTTTCATTTTATTTATTTAAAAAATTTTTTTCAACGCGCGTCTTCCTCACCGTATCTCGGTGAAACTTCTTTCCCGTTCGTCCTTTGTCCCGAAACGTTTATAAACGTACCTACGTCGACCCGAAAGTTCAAAGTCAGCTCAGACAAGTCGATGAACGACATACCGATCTTCGTCGACCTGCAAAGCTTCATCGTGCGCGGCAAGTACACGGTGAAGGAGGCGGCTGTTTTGCGAGACGGCAAAATACTGACCCACCACGTATTTCGCGAAGCGATACCGTGGAATCTGCTCACGAAGACGGAGAAGATGCAAGCGTCCTGGCTCATTGGGAATCACTATGGCCTGCAGTGGAACGACGGGGACGTGGAAGTCGTGGATCGCGGCAAAGCGAAGACTATACTTCGCCGTCTACGATCAAACGATCGGGAAGGAGACTTTGCCTATCACCACCGTGTATGTGAAGGGCCTGCAGAAGACGGAATGACTAAGGGAGGCTCTGGGAAACGCTGTCGAAGATGCCGCCTTTACCGTCGAGACGATGGACGCGGATTTCGACGACGTCGACTGTCTGAGGGATCTGGATGCGACGGGGACGTTCTGCTGCGGCCGTCACACGAAGAACTGCGCGATGGAGAACGTCGCGAAGATGTACAATTGGTGGACGAAACGTCAAAAAGAATTATCGAACCCGTGATCTTCTCACTAGTCGTAAGAAAAATATATCTCGTAACCGCATATTATTTTTAGAATAGTTTTTTCTATAATCGCATATTATTTTAAAAAATAGTTTTGTAATTGCATGTTATTCTAAGTTTTGTAATCGCATATTATTTTAATATATATTATATAATCGCATATTATTTTTTAAAAAATACATCAATAAAATTTCTCTTGTACGAATAATCGTTAGAAATATATCGCGGTTGATATTTATGTTACTGTCGCGCAGGATTCTTAACATAGAGGAAAAATTAAACTAAAAGAAATCCCTTTAGTAAAATCGAACTTCACTAGGTAAGTTCGTTCAACTATTTAATTATGTCCGTCTCGTCCGGATGGATATTTGAGAGAAAATATATATATGTATAAATCAAATTATACATAAAAAATATATATATATGCATGGTAATATATATATGCGAAGATAAACACACTTAAAAACATCTAGATATGTGCGTATAAGCAAAGAACAAAATAACATGCAGATGGCAACATCATAACTTAAAATGCAGAACTGAAATAAACAAATAAGGAAGAATAACAAATTAAACAATTAAAAACTATCGAGAATTGCAGACTGAAGCGAGGCAGACTCGATTATGGGACGGTTGTAAAAACGAGCGAAGACCTCAGATGATCTGTCCAGCCCGCGGTACGACGAATCTTTCACGCTAATGCCTCTGCTTGCTGCGAAGGAAGTAGAGGCGTGACGTGTGGAATGAGGTGAAAAAACGGACGTATTAATTCCTGCCGTTTCTAATTCGGATTTCATCCAACGGCTTAAAGTTTGAGAGGACACTGATTTGTATGGGGGGGCGATAGGAGATAAAAACGCGCCGCAGTTCTCTTGTCGAAGCTCGCGTGTGAGCTCGAGATAGAACCTTACTAAAAAAAAGACACAGAGCTCAGGTCTGTCCGGAAAAGGTTTAAACGTAAGTAAAGGTTGGAAACGTCCGATTCCTGAAGTCTTTAACCTAGTTGAAATTCTAATTACTAAAATGTCCGAAAAAACAATGTTGGAGAGTTGAATGGTAGCTAAAGTCTGCATCCTTTAAGTCGTTGTGAGAGCCAATAAAGTCACTAATTTGCTCGACACCTTCTCGAGAGTTAAACTCTCATGTGGAAACAAGGATGCCAAATAAGATAACACTGGGGATGGATCTTAGACGAAATCATATCGTGAGCGTTGAGGCTTCAAAGCTGCGACCCCTTTCAAAAATCTCACCAGAGCGTGGGAACTCACCTCGTCCGGCGAAAGAAGAGATTGCCGAACGATAGGAATTTAGACAGTAATGCTTGGCAAATAATTTCGCGACAACCAGGGAAATCCTGTTCCATGCGAGGTGTATCTTCCTGAAAGGAGACGAGAGCATTTTAATATTCGGATCAAACCGAATTGGTTGGTGAACGCTAAGTTTGTTAAACAGTGGAAACTGTTGGTTAAGCTGGCCACCACGGTACCACTACTACCCCTTCAGCTTTGTCTGAAATTATTTTACGAAGAACTCTCAAAATTAATATAAAAAGTGGAAAGGCGTAAAAATAGAATTTTCTTCAGTCAAGAGAAAAAGCGTCTACTGCGTAAGCCAGAGGATCCGGCAGCCAAGATGTAAAACGAGAGCACTTCGCGTTGATCGAGGACGCGAATAAATCAATTTCAAAAGGACCGAAAACAGAAAGAATTTCATCAAAATATGACTGATCCAAAGATCACCCCGTTTCTAAAGAAACGATTCTAGATTCAGCATCGGCAATGATGTTTTGAGCGGAAGGGATGTACGCTGCATAAATAAAAAGATTTCGGTCTGCGCACCAGCACCAGATTTGTCTGGCCAGACCGGATAAATGGGGGAATCTAATTGATCTCATTCGGTTAACGAAGGATAAAGCAATAGAATTATCCACTCTAAGAAGGATGTTACAATTCTCTAACTGGGAAGCAAAACATCTGAGAGCATGGAAGACAGCCAGCAGTTCCAAATAATTGATGTAATTGCGTTTCTTATCCTGAGATCAGAAACTATGCGTCCGATTATTATTACAGGCAGTCCCCTAACCTGATAGTGAGCATATGAAAAAATCTCAAGCTCGAAACAGCCCGATCTAATAACGTTATGCTGAGATTTATCCGCAAACACGGATTTTCGCTATAACAAATCCTCGCGAGTCGAAGAGGGAAGAATTATCCTGGCCTCAAAATTTTCCTCCGCCGCACAGTGGATCGAATTATATTAAAATGCGGACATAAAAATAAAAAATATTTTTCTCAAATTATTTTCCTAATTGCTAATTTAATTACTTAAATCATTACCGTAATAATAAATTATGATTTTTTTAAATATCCATAGTATTTGTATTTAAATAATCATATTTATCACATTGAAATAATAATGAATTTTTTCGATTTTTTTCCGTCAAATTTCATGGTAGTATATTTTTTTTTAAATTATATATTATAAAATGAAATTTTTTTTATGTTATAGTACTTTGTTTAATTTAAAAAATTTATATATTTTGTTTAAGTAACAATAACATTTAATGCTCAATAATTATTTCATAATTTTCTGAAAAACATATTGATACTTCAACTTTCAATTAACATTTTAAAAAATGTTTAAGAATTGTTACACTTTTTGTTTTGAATCATCGAATAAATCTTCCATTCCACAACACAAGTTATTTCAGCTGCCACTTTAACCCATTAACGCCCAAATGCACTGAAATTTAACTTCAACTTTGATCTAACAGTACTCGAATAAAAATAATTAAAATTATTCTAAACGTACCTATTA
>JAJVSH010000257.1:87137-153701 GCA_021460005.1 Tetramorium alpestre | reverse complement strand
ATCCGTTTAACCGTCTCGTTCGCAGAACGGCCGTGCATCTAACTTCGCCTCGTGTTTCGCGTAACTCGGCTACCTGCTGTTCAATCGCTTATCTTCGCTTCTGCGAGAATAGGCCGGTAACCGATCCTCATGAGACGATACGTTGTTGTTTTGCCGCGCTCGCCGCGTGACTCGTAATCTCATCGATGATTCAGCGATATACGCAGCGATGATGAACGTAAACACGATTAATCCGTCGAGAGCCCGCCGGTGTAATGGATGAAAACTGCTCGTGAGAGCGTTTTAAGAAGAGATAGAGAGAGTGTGAGAGAGGGATCACTTTGAGAACATACGGCGAAACCGCTCTAAAGTCGCTGAAATTAAGCAGAACCTTTTCGTGCTATTTTAAGTGCGGTCTGGAATGAACGAGCCGATGATGCAAACGACCGTGCTTAAACCCGAAGAGAAGCTCCTGAAACTCTCGATCTTGACCTCGAGAATCCTCTCGGGTCTTAGTCCTCATCGTTTCTCTCTCTCTCTCTCTCTCTTTCTCTTTCTCTCGCTTCCTCTTCTATCGTTTCTGTCCTTCTCGTTGGCACGTCACGCGACTGCAAGATCTTGGTTCGCGCTCTCGGGGGCCTCACGTACCGCTGACGAAGACGCGCCGGTACTCCTTCAAACTCCTCTCTCCCGCCTTTCGTTTCTCTCCTCTCTCGCCCTTATTCTCGCGCGCTTCCTAGCTTTCCTCCGATATCTCGCTTGGCGTGTCTCGTTCTAGCCACAGCCATCTCTCGAGAGAGCACTCAGAATCTCCTCTCGACACGAGTGTACTTCCACAACCCTTCCCCTCCCCCTACCCGCGTCTGACGCCCTTACTCGCTGTCTCTATTCCCTGATGGCCTCCACTCTGACCCTGCCTATCTTTTCCCCCGACTCGCACTCGGCTAACTATGTTACTCAGGCCGGGCTATATAGCCTCCAGCCAGGTTGCCTCGCGCGTTGTTTTGCGCTTTCCGCCCGATATTAGGGCCCAGCGTAATCCGTCGGTCTCGGCGCAATTGCTTTCGTGGAAATGTTATTTGAGAAAACTCATTGACACACCGCGAATCGTTGAATTATTTCCTATTTGCCGATTGCAAATGTTCGGTAACGTGACGTATTACATATTATTTCGGATGTGTTCTTTCTAACTGCGTCCCATAACGTAAATCCTTTGTCCCTCTTCTCTTTCTCGCCGAAGCGTGAACACACGTTCGCTTCGCACGAAGCAAAGAAGGCGTGAAAAAGCGCAGTCAAAAAGAACAGATCTGCTGCACAGTCTACATTGTCAACGATCGCAGACACTCTTTTGAAAAGAGATTCCACCACGAACCGAGAGACGTGTAACGGCCCAGTATTTCTGTCGTGACAACTGAAACTTCTTTCCTTCTTTCCGGAACATTGCCTGGAGCGAATTGTTTCTACCAGCGACGCGGCAACCGCGTTCTCGTTTTGTTCTCCCCTCCGGCGGTTTTTCGCGTTTCCCCCTTCCCCCTAAAACGACTCCATCCTCGGACATATCCGCCGCAATATCTGCCACCGACTGTCTGTGTGACGCCGCGCGATTCCTTTTTACTCGCTCCGCAAGCGAGCTACAGTCTTTATGCTCGATTAGAAACCCAATGTCGGCCAGTGTTGGCGTTGATAATGGCTGCATTGATCCTCGCTCGATTTACTCAAGTTTATCTCCGCATCGCTTCTCGAATAGAAGTGGGTACGATTTTAATACGAAGCGGATTTTCGCTGAATAACTCGAATACTCGATAACGAGCCACTCTTTATCTGATAATTTTCTGAGTAATGGGCGAGCTTGTCCTCGGTACTTTTAGTAAGCTCGCTCCCAAGATGGGAGAGGAGATGCGAGCACGCGAATGCGAGTCCTTAAAACGTCTCTCGGAAACACTCGACGACCTCTTCGCGCTTTAGTAGAAAATTATGCGCGCTCTTCCGCGTCCGTTTACGAGCGCGCGCACGGGAGTAGTCGAGTGAGGGAGGAGAAAAGAGTTTCCTGGCCGGATAGGAGGTAGGATAAAAGGGGAATGACGGGCATTAGCGAGCTCTATACCCGGCGCGTAGAGAAGGAGGAGGAGGATGCCTTTCTCTCCTTCTATCTTCCGAAACTGTTCCGCTTTTGCACGCGTCTGCTCGATAACGACGTGAACGTGTATCCAGGATTTTAACCCCTGAAACGGCCCGACTCTCGGCTCCCCCTCCCCCCACTCCGCGTTTTACGTCGGCTACCGGTACTGGGTGGTAGTTCGGAAAAATACGAGAAAGTTCTTTCGGCTCAATAAGGCTCTGCCCGACTATCATCCCCGTTATTTTAACGGACTACAGACTGTAATAATAAAATCTCTCGTTCACCGCGATGTAGATGGCCGATGATACTTGAAAACATTCACACGGAAGCTCCAAATGGACGGGAATTAAGATTTCATTGAGCGACGAAAATATATGAATTTTATCGTTGCAACTTATTACTGGAAGGAGAAAAGACGTCGCGTTCCTCGATATCGTTGGTATCGAAGTCCCGTCTTTCTCGCGGCATCGCGTCAATAAAAATATTTTATTTCCGCGGTGGTTAATGTTGCGAGAGAGAAAAGAGAGGCAATTTATGATGGTCCCGGTGCACCAGGAACATAAACGGCTCGTGTAATTCTTACTTCGTAGTAGGACGGGTAACGGTAGGAAAAAGATATCGTTAAGATATTTCCTACGAGACCAAAGTGTACCAACCGGCGTACGGGGGAGGCAGGAGAAGAAGAAGGCTGGGGAAATCGAGCGAGGACAAACTATGAACTCGGCTTCTTCTCGAGGACAAAGCTTTTCCGTCTGGATTTTCTCCGCTCCCTGTTCCAGCCGGCTTTTCTTTTTCCCGATCTCGCCCATCCCTCCGTCGTCTCGGAAATCCTTGAGAAGTTGAGCTAGTCTCGCGCGCTCCTCCTCCACCTCCTCCTCCTTCTTTCCCTTTTATCTGCTTCTTCCCGCGGAAAAGATTCCGTCGACATACCACAGACTCTATTCCCTTCGACGCTGTAATAATAATGAAAAACATTCATGACGTTCATTCTGTCGGGGGATAGACAGTTCTGTCGACAGTGATTTTGAAATATAGATTATCTGAAAAAGAAAGTTGTTACTACATCTCAATAATACCTGTCGTGATATTGACGCGTAATTCACACGAGATTTTTATTCTTTGTTACAGGTCTCAATCCGGCCGAGGAGAGGCATGTGAGTATCACGTACGAGTACCAAGTAATTTCTCATTATTCGTCGCGAATAGGGAAAGACTGGCATATCGCTGGTATCGGCGGGCGCGTAAAATTTCACCTCATAAAGGGGATTAGATCGCCGCTTACGCGCAATGTATTATTGGATGATAGTGGAGGTGGAGGAATACGTGGAGAGCGAAAGAGGGAATTAGCGTGATAGCGTGGAGAAAAAGGAAAAGAGGGAGAGAAAGAGAAGCGGGCGGATGGGAGGTAGAGATGGTGACGAAGGACGAGGAAGCGCGGAATGGACGTAAAAGCCTGAACACCGGAACACAGGGCCGTAAAAAGCTCGTCGTCAAAAGCACTCCCTTCCGCTTTCATCGACCACTCGGTGTTCGCTCTCTCTCTCTCTCTCTCGGCCTCTCTGTTCCTCCGCGTTTCTCTTCTTCTTCGATAACATAAAGCGTCCGCTGGTTGCGGCGCGCGCGTTTATTAAAAGCGCTCCGAAGAGGAAAAAAGCTTCGAGAGCGCTTGAGGGCACCGCCGTTCACGCTCTCCGCCTCTCAGGTCTCTCGAGTGTCCTGCGAGATCGGTCCTGCCGATCGATCGATCGCGCTCGGCAAAAGGCTCGCGCGAGAAAGGAGAATCGATCAGCCGCGGTCGGAACTCCCATCCGTCCCTTCCCTTCTCTTTCTCTCTCTCTCTCTCTCTCTCTCTCTCTTTCTCTCTCTCTCTTTTTTCGTTCCAGGATGAATATCGATGTGCGCAGTTAGCTCGGGCGTCGATTAAACGGTCCCGCGCGTCGTAACAGCGTTCCCGCATTAACCGATGCGATGCGGCGAAACGAATGGGCGATTAAGGTTTCACACTCGTTGAAAAATTCGCGAACCACTTGGCGAATCGAGAAAAACACAGTTTGATATTTGATTTCGCGAATATTTTCGCGCCCGGACGAGCGATGATTTTTTGGTTATTAATCCTCTTTCGGTCGTGGTGAAATTTACTGGCGAGAGAGAAAGAGAGAGATAGCGATAGAGCGGAGCGGACTGACGAGTTGTAACTCGTTCGATTCGATGGCGATGGCGCCCGCGGCACGCTGCCAGCCCGATAATTAGTGCCCGTTTAATATGCACAATTATTACGGATTGATAATCGGGGCTGCGCGTCCATTACATCGGTATGGAGATAGATGGTAATAGGTTGCTATCGATATTAGCTCTCCTCTTTCGTCCTCTACGTAACCCCCCCCCTCTCTCTCTCTCTCTCATCTGCATCGCTTCCTCCCCTCTGGCTCTTCCCTGTGAATTCTCTTCCGTTTATCTCCCCCGTTCGCTCCAACCAAGTACCTTCCACAGTTTCAAACTGCGACCCTGAGGCCTGTGAAATTGAAATATGAATGCTAATGGGGTTACTCACCCCGGCGTCATATAATATTACTGATTGCTGAAAAGATGAGTCCTTTTATTTTCCTTGCTACATATTTTTTTCTTCACCCTCTGTGTGTTCGTTCATCTTAAGAACACCATAACCGATCGAGCCTTTCTACGTTGCTTCTACGTTGCTCTTTTCTTTTCGCTTAACGCATTAATTATTAATAAATTGCAATGAATTTTAAAAAGCAGTTACGCGCGTATGTTCTTATCTTGAAATTCGCTACCTCCCTTATTCTGTCAAGACGGTTTACTACATGTATACCGTATTGATCGAGGGTCCGATCTCGGCGTGAAGGCGTCTATCGCCTTCTTTTTAACGGAAGGAAGTTCCGAGCCATCGAACAAATTGACGCCGTACTTACCGAGTTCCGAGGAGCGAAGAATTACGTTCCCATCGATCCGCTTTCTCGCGTCACTTTGAATTTATACGTCCTCTCCGCAGCAGCGCGGGGCAGGCTGCACGATAAAACTTCTATTCCGCTCGGCGGGTCGTTACCCAACTACATTTTCATGTTCCTTCTTGCACCTCCGCCCACCCTTTCTCCGTGCAATCCGATCTCGTGATTGGATCGACGAGGAAGAACGGTGCTCGCGGAAAAGGGGCAAACCATCGTGGGAAGGAAGCTAGATGGAAAGGAGAAAAAAATCTCTCGAGAAAGAGAGGGAATATATACGTATGTACAAAGAGACAGGCGAGGGAAGGAGGTTGGCGTCTCGAACCGAAAACCGACGACAGCCGGAGAGAATGCGAGTCGTTATTATTCGCGCGCCAGTAAAGTCCTCTCCTTTCATTCCTGGGAGCTTTACCTTTCGCATCCTACCTCATCCCTCTTCCTCCCTCTTCGTTTTCAGGATTTTTCACGACCCGAGAAATATTTCCTCTATGCGTTGCGGAACACCTCGGAGCTTTTCGAGGATGCGGGAAAGAAGCCAATGGGTGCCTATAGCCCCGACGTTGACGTCGCTGGTTGCTCGAAAAAGAGGAAAAGACGACGAAGGACCTGGCTCCATGCGAGCTACTCAACAATCTCCTCTCGTCGTCTCTCTCTCTCTCTCTCTCTCTCTCTCTCTCTCTCTCTCTCTCTCAGCCGAGGCGTCGACTCATAACGAATTCATAAAACACTGTGAAGCGGCTGCCCCCTGTGGCATAAAAAGATGATGGGGGAGGAAATGAGGGGGGCAACGGACGACAGCGGAATATTTATTTATTGCTATTGCTTCGCACAGACGGGATGAAAAAGCCGGGCGTTTCCAGCTATTACCTGGCTCCCTCTCGGACATGCGAGCGCAAGTTTAATTGAATTGCGCGATGCTTACGCCTCGTTTCGGATAGCTCGCGGTAAATTGTCGCGGAAGCTGGCGGTCTCGACGGTGACGAAGGGGATATTCGTGGAGACCGTTAATGTTGATTCACCCCACGCTGTAATGTGGACGCATTTTCGCGAAAATTGCCTGCGACTGTAAAGCCAGATAATATATATTGTTATGCCCCCGCGGTTCTTTTCCGCGCGCGCGCTGCGTCCCTCGTTGCTTTCGCTCATGTTCGCGGACAAATAAATATCTCTATTTTCGCGAAATATTTAACAAACAGTCGCAAGAACGCGATCGCAGTAACGAGAATATTTCATGATAATTCGACGACATTGTTGGCGAGCAATTCCCCGGCTTTTCTTTTCATGTTTGTCAATTAATACTCGATGAGGCTTTTTTTTTTCGTTGAATGTTATCAACGCTCAATATTGATCTTGTACAGTAGTTTCTTCATAGAGTTAAACATTGGCGCAGATGTACAGGAATATATATATGACATTATTCGTCACTTATTTCAGAACGATGGCGCCGATGCGAATGTTAATTGCAATCAAATATCGTTGGGAGGGAGGGGAAAAAATCGTCCCGTATCTCGTAGCCCGGAGGCTGGCATCGCAACCGCATCAGCGATCCTGATATCGCGAAAACAGAAACGATTTTAAACGTTTAATCGAAATCGATTCCGTTATTTACTGTGTGTATAAGCCCTCGCGCCCATCGCGATGTTGTGGTGGCAGGTACACGCTCGGCTGTTCCGAGAGTTGAAAATCGGTTCCGAATCGAGACGCCGCGATATCGATTGTACGTCCCTCTCTCAGCCCCTTGTACGCCTTCTCTCGCTTTTTCCTTGGTTCAGCCATTTTCCGGCAGTTCGTTCTCCATTGGTCGCGGAGCTCGCGGTCGCGTTATTCTTTTTCCAACTTTTACGCCATCCTCTCGCTTCTCCCTCTCGCCGCTCGGCCTCTTCCATCCTATCATCCCCTACCCGCCTTTTTAATCCCATCACAGAGTCGAGCGCGCACCAACGAGGCTGTCGCCGGAGGTCGGTAAATTAAATCTCGAATAAAGTGCAAATAAACGAGCAAGGGAGAGAGAGAGAGAGAGAGAGAGAGAGAGAGAGAGAGAGAGAGAGAGACGACGGGAGAGAGGGGCGTTACCCGGGTGGTGGTCGAAAGTGCGGTACAAAAAAGCGACAGGGTGAGAGCGAAAAAAAGCTAGCCGAGAGGAAAGAGGAAGGGAAGTGAGAGAGGGGGAGAGCACAGAGAAAGGACCAGTACTGGTGCGAAGCCAAGAGAGAAAGAGAGCGAGAGAGAGAGAAAGAGATAAAAGAGCGAACTGACGCGCGAGAGTGTAATTTATTTTAATTAGAGTGGCTGCATTATGTAAGCGGGTGAAGCGCCGATGAAAGGGTTTGAAAGGGTCGAGAGATCCTGACACCGACCCCCCGACCAACATCCCCTTCCACTAACACCCTGTCTCTGCTGTCTACCCCGGGAACAGACTAATTCGCTCTCATCCAGGGCTGTGAGGATCGTGGGAGAGCGTTTCGAAAAGAGTTGGCATCGAGATTCACGGCCGATACCGCGTATGGCAATTTCGCGTCTGAAATGTTTGCGCTACAAATGTAACGCGCACTAAAATCGATATATTTTACGTTCACAATTAATCGAGAGGATTAAAACAAATTTTCGGAACATTTACCCTTATATAGACAATCGTGAAAAATCAAAAGCTTGCGTCAATTATCCATAATTCGACATTTATTTACAATTTTATTCAAAGTTTTTCCATTAGATTCGTGAGCCGAAATTTAATTATCGAGTCGCCTAGTTCTTAGGTCTATTTTTTATTGCTACACTGCTGCACCAGTGCAATAAGTTAGAACGAGAAAAAGTATATTTGTTTCATTCTAACTTATTGCACCGGTGCAGCAGTGCAGCGATAAAGAACAGGTCCCTTGTTCATTGTTAAGCGGAACTCGAACGAGGACACTGCTCGCGTAATAACGAGATGATCGGAGCATGGGGCGCGCGAGGTGCGAGTTACGCTCTTGCGTTTCTCACCCCCTTTCCTTGGCGGGCAAAGTAGAGAACCAGCCAACCCTCCTGCTTTACCGACGCCTCTGATCTCGTTAGGAACGCATTAATTAATTTACAAGATGGCGGCGGTGGCGACGACGACGGCATAAGAGAGCAAGAGCCTCGTTGTACCACGGAGGGGTGGAAGAGTGGCGACTAGGGGTTGGGGCGAGGGTTACTGCACGGCACGTTTTAATTACTAATTGAAACGTTCTCCTACCACCTTCCACCGCGCCGATCCCGTAATTCCGTTTCCACGTCGCTGTCACTTTCACCCCTACCCTTAACTCTAACGACTCTCCAACCCTCTCCCGGCTTGCGATTCTCTCAGTCTTAATATCTGCTCTCTCTCTCTCTCTCTCTCTCGGGGATACTTAATATTTTTAAATACTTTACATACTTCACCTTTATCCCAGATATTATACTCTTCCTTGGTCCTTCTCCCCCTTCCGTGGGAAGGATGCTTCTGACACAGGAATTTATGAGACGGTGAATCTGCGGCTTTCGCGAATTAATTAATTAAAAATATCGTGGCGCCTTAATAACGCCTCACTGCATCCGCTTTTCGGCTCCATTTTATCGCCTCTCTCGCTACGCCTTTTTTCCAAGTCGCTCCTTCTTGCGCACGGAGTTATTGGAGATCGATAAATCGGCGAGGATTAAATGCGTTACGGAGTGTGATTTTGACAAAGTTAACGAGATATACTACTTTAAATCTCTTTTATATATATATATATATTTTATGTACATTTTTCTCAAAGTGAATACCTGTTTCAACTCATTCACTATGACGAAATGGCCAATCGCCAAAGCATCGCGCAATAAATATGAGAAGACATTTAATTACTGTAAGTATCAATTATCGTAACGAGAGGCGCATGCGATGATACGGTAATTACGCTTACGAAAGTGACGGCAAAAACGCAACACGGCACTTCGTAACGCGTCCTAGTTTCACAGTCGATTGGCAGCAAACATAATCGTTAGAAAAAAATAAAAAAATATATGTATATATATATACATATATAAAGGTTGCGTCTCGTGCGCGCAATCAGAGCACGACGGCGGTTTTATAGTCATTGCAGCGATCGATGACGATTCTACGAAACGGAATAAAACGTCTCTTTCCAATATTTATTACATCGGCCCGGTACAATACGTAGGTGTGCGATTGGAAGCAATTTTAGCAACAGTGCCTCAACGGCGAATCGCTTCGTCGCGGTTCTTTACGATCGATTCTCCCGCTGCTCGCGGCTTTCGTTCCACCTCGCGCACGCCGATATTTACGCCCGTCGTTTGTGTCCGCGTTACCGGACCCGACATAAGCCCGCGCAAATTTTCGCAATCACAGTCCACCAGCGAGAAATTAACGAGAGTGTTTCACGCCGCATTTTCATTTTACCCGCGCGATTTTTTATTTTTCATGATTTTCGATATGTAGTTATGATGTAGTTTCAGGCATATATTAGTTCAGCAAAATGACACTGTGTAAATAATTTTTCGTGCGCCACATTTTTATTTAACGCGGACGTATGCTTATCCATTCCATAATACTCGCAATATACTCATGCTTAAGACCAATCATCCTCGAAACGAGAAGGCACGCTTTTACGACTCGTAGCGCGCTTAACGGCCGACTAAGCTTTTTAATAATTTCACCGGCCGGTAATTAGTCCGTAATTTAATGAGACGGCCGTAAAATGCTGCACGTAGTAGACAGCCGACAGCGAAGATCGACCGTCCCGTAATTACGTCTCCGTGTATATTTCACAATATAATCGGCCGACTGTGCCGCGTAGCGTGCAACGCGTTTTCTACCGTGCCGTGAAACGCTTTTTCCGCGACGACGGGAATGAAAAAGGGACGGAAGAAGCGAAAGGGAGAGGAGGAAAGGGAACGAAAAAGCAGAAGCGGAAGAGAGGAGCAGCCGCGAAAGCGTGGATTTGTTATTAAAACGTCCCGCTGGAAATAACGGGCGCAGCGCGCAACGCGCGACGGATGCAGTTTGCAAACGAGGACGCGAGATACGTAGCGAAGGATCATTATTTTATTCCAACATAACGTCCGTTACATAACGTGTCCGATACGCGAACTCGCAGGAAAAATCTGTGAAATTCGCGAGCGTCCGTGTATACGGCTCTTTCTCTCTCTCTCTCTCTCCCCTTCTCCTCTCTCGCTGCGCGCCGCGTACGTTTCTTGTTAGAAATTCAAGCAAATAAATAGAACGAGAGGAAATACCGCGCCGCGCGTATAATTCGGCTCTGTATTTCGAAGGGAAAATCTAATATCGCGCGCCGCGCGTCTGCCATTCCGATCGAGTATTCCGCATTCTAGTTGGAACTTTCCGATCTAACGGCGTATACGTGGCCGGCTTTTTGGCGAGCGTTCAAGGGGACGGCGCGCCGCAGGAGAGAACGTTTAACCCGCTAACGTAGGAAGCCAATGAGGTTGCGCGTTCTCGTCTTTCCGGTGGAAGATACTGCCGCTATAAATCAGACGGTCGATCGGCGACGGGCGGCCAACCGGTCTCTCCTTCCGCTCTCTTCCGTCTCGCCTCCTGCCGGCAGCGTTGCTCGACGACGGCCATTAACTCTCTTTTTTGCGATGTGTAATGACCTTAAAGCGCCCATGGTTTACGAAGCCATTCGTTAAGGGGAGGGGGGAGAGGCCCCCTCCGCGCCGCGCGTCAGTAATCGCGCGAGAATGCACCACCGCGGGCATTGTTGCGTACGATCTTTTCTTTTTTTTCTTCTCTCTCCTTCCCCTCCTCCTTTCCTCTCCTGTCTCTCTCGGCCTCTCACCTCGGCGGGCATCTGCTCGTCGCGCCCCTCTTTACCTCCGCGGCTTTTTCTCGGCTCTTTCTTCGTCCGACGTGCGGAAGGTGAGAGAGCGCGAGAGAGGAGACGACGACGGCTCGACGGGAGTGGGTAGAAGGGCGAGATAATAGGAGAGAAGCTCTCCGTATACCATCGGAGCGTGCACGAGCGAAATAAAGCGACGATCGGGATGCACCACGGGCTTTTCAATTACCCGTAGCTCCACCTCTCTCGCCGCACACTTCTTGCTTCGTCTCCTCTGCTCGGCTCCGCGTCTGTTTTGCTTCCTCCTACTTCTCTCTGACGGAGCGATAAAAATGTTTCCTCGTTCTCTCCTCCCTCGTGGATAACGCGCAGGCACTTTATGGCAGGCTATTCTGTTTGCCCCTTATTTCTCCGATCTGCTCTCGCCCGCCCAATCGCCCCCTCGGTCCTCTATTTCTCTCTGTCTTTTATCCACCCCGTCCGCCCGTCACCCTTCGTGTCGTCTTGCCCTCGCTCTTCAGTCTCGGCGGCGCTCTCTCAGGAAGCTGCTGCCTCGTAAAAGACCACTCACTATCGCGAGCGAAGCTCGGCGACTTGGCCGACAACGCCTCCGCGCCAACGGATGCATAGGTATTCTCCCTTTGAAAAAAATCGCACGTGCAACGTCCGACATCGGGTCGGACAGCTAGTCGAGGTATTCACGCGACTCCGTGGTGTTAGCGTTTCTTGTTCTCGGAAACCACGTTCGCAATTAAAAACGTAATTA
The DNA here is from genome assembly GCA_021460005.1 of Tetramorium alpestre. NCBI lineage: Eukaryota > Metazoa > Arthropoda > Insecta > Hymenoptera > Formicidae > Tetramorium > Tetramorium alpestre. Next base: position 142,079 of record JAJVSH010000257.1, on the reverse strand, counting down.
AAAGCAGCAGCAGTACGAAGCTCGGATCGGCTGCGAGCGTAAGAACCGCGGGGGAACGCAAATCCGTATGAAAATTTGATGAAACTTAAACTGCCCCCGGAGAAGTCGATCGTCGACACGTGCGTGACGATATGACGTTTCCCAAAAGCACTCTGTCGCTTTTCTCAAGTTATGTTTTTTTGTAAAAAAAATAAAAAAATAAAAAATTTGTCTGCCTCCGCAGTTTTCGTCGCGCGAGTCGGGTCGAGAGGAAAAACCGTCCGCACCGCGAGTTCGGCGCGATAACGATAACTGTTGCACTATCGATCACGCGGCCGTATGCGCCTGTGTGCGTAACGGAAGAAAGAACGGCGACGAGATGTTGGTGTATATACGCAGAGGCGATGGGACGCGGTCTACACGCGCGTTGCCGCATAAAATTGCAGAGCCCAGCAGCAGCAGCAGCGGCAGCGGCGCGGCGCGGCGCGGCGCCGTCGAGCCGAGATAGCTGCAAACAGACGCGAGTTAATTTAAAAATGCAAATTCCACCACGGGTCTCTCTCTGCCGTTCCGAGGGCGGACATGGCCGGGAAAAAAAAGAGAGCGAGACGAGAAGAAAGAGCGAGAGAAGGGGGGAGGGCGGAGGGACGGGAGAGAGGAAAAAAGCGCAGCGCGAGGGAACACGGCGAGTAACGCGCTGAGAGAAAGGGAATTTTGCTATTTACGGTGCCGCCATAAATCATAGCGCTGTGAATGTCTGTCTGATTCGCGGCGCTGCGTGTGAGCTTTATTTATACGTCGTCCAATTTGAGCAAGTCCGATTGCAAGATAGCGGCGTCGCCTCCGCCGAAAAATTCGACGGGGACAATCCGCGCCGGATGGAAGTGCGGTAAACCGGTGCAACGCGCGTTTGTATGAATAAATGAAAGAGGGAGGAGAGAGAGAGAGAGAAAAAAGAGCGCGTGTGCCGGCGCTTTTATGATTAAAATGTATGCAAGTATAATTTAAACAAAATCCCTCTATCTGGAAAGATATCCGATTTGCGCCCGTGTGTGTGAGTGTGTATGAGTGTGTGTGTGTGTGGAGGCGCAATATCGGCGGACGGGTTGTTTTCGTCGCGGGGCCGGGTATCGATTCCGATAAAGCCGCGCAAAAAAGATCGACCGGGCCAAAACGCGCGGATATCACTGCGTTGCCGCGCGGCGGTGATAAAAATTCGCGCGCACACTAATTGCCGGTATGACGAATGCACCGGTTGACCCAGTGACACCGGTACGCGCACCGGATTCCGCGAACCGATTAACCGGGCCACCCCGTGTCGCGATCATAAAAAATTCCATGCATTCGCGAGTAAGCTGCGACGCGCCGTATGGCCAGTGAACCAACGGGTGTCCGCCCAAAATTACGCCCGCGATCCGGGCCCTGCCATGAATCTCCCGCGTGGCGCGCGGGAGCGATCTCGGCTAATTAAATTAATCGTCCACCGCGGAGCGGAAACGAAAATCCCCGCGATCGGGCATCGAATATTCAGGAGCCATTAGTCTCGAAACGAGTTCGAAATCGCGGGGACAAGTGTCAAGATAGTTTAATACCGCGGATATTTATCTATTCGGAAATCGCGGGCCTGAGGAACCGATCGCGGATGATGAATCGGGTCCGTTCGAGTTCTACATGATGTTATCGCGATGGATGGTGTCTCGAGTGGAAAGGTAAATACCGCAAAACCGTGAAGTCTGACCGGAGACACCGGCCTTGTTCATGCGGCGTCAGTCTCAAAGTTGAAACACAGAGAGCATTGTCTTTACGTTTCTGCCGTGCTTCGCCGGTCGGAGATTCGCCGACACGAGACGCATTAGTCAAACGTCTCTCTGCGTCGCCGGCGCAGAGACCCGGCAATGCCCGTCAACCACGAGTATCCCCCGCAGTCGGGCGGTATCGAATCGTACCGATCCGCACGGAATCCCAATTTCCCGACATCTCTCGTACCGATGCGTTCCTCCGAGAGCGGCGGCGACGGCGTCGAAGACACTGAGAGCCACTGGGTGCAATCTTGTACCAGCTGGGGTTTGCGGGGTCTTGGGAGACGCGACTCCGGCTCGTAACCTTCTCTCTCAGGGTCCTAGCCACGACGACGACGACGACGACGACGACGGTGGAGTGAGGAATAGGGAAACAGGCACCACAGGCAGGCAGGCGGATGGGGGACGGGGATGGTTGGTTGGTCGACGTGAGGGTGAGAGCGCACGAGTGGCAGCGGCAGCAAAGGGTGAGGAGACGGCGTAGAAAAGGGAAGAGGAGAGCGAGAGAGAGAGAGAAAGAGAGAGAGGTGGGTGGTCGGTCGGTGGCTTGGGATATATCCGTAAGGTTAGGGTGGTTGAGTTGAGACGAGGCGCCGTGGCGAAGGAGTCGCTCACTCACTTACCACCCTCATGGCTGCGACCGCCAACCCCAATACCATGCACACGGCCAAAGCCGTCCCCCGTCCGTCTCCCCCCCGCCGTCACCCGCTCTCTCGTCTCTCACCCTTGAAAGAGCCACCCCTTTCTGTACTTCGGTGCCTGCTGCTGCTTGCCAAGTTGCTTGCCTGCCTGCCTGCTTGCTTGCGGACCAAGTCGTCCCTAACACTACAAAGTCTATATATCTACGGTATACCCGCAGCTCCTCCTACATTCCGCCGCCTTCTCCTCGTCTTCCCCTGAGGTACCAACCCCCATATTGATCGTGGCACGAATCCTCTTTGTGGGAGAGGGTGATATGGATAGCCGACGGGATAGGTGTAAGTAAACTTACGTGAATGGAAGGCGGGCCGCGTGTATATCGTTTCTTCGCGGAGGTACCTATATGCACACGTATCGTGCATGTATGCGGCCATGTATATGTATGCCCTGCACATACACTCGTGCAACGCGAGCGGGCAACGAGAAAAGCAAGAGAAAACAGAAACGGAAAGCTCTCGCGAAACGACATTGCGAGCTATCGGCGTCTCGCGACGGGAGGAGGAGACGGGAGGGAGAAAAAGGATGCGCTTACCCCCGAAAGACGAGACTTCCGGGTACATACTTACTAGCGGTATCGACTGCGGACAAGAGATGGTGTGTGTTTCCGCATGATTTTCCAGGGAACTAAATCCAGTCGCGATTTCCTCGTGGAATCGTTTTACCGTAGTTGTTATACCTCATCTGCCGAGAGTACATTTCCTCCGTTTTAATAATATTACCATGCGCATACCAATGATTATTGAATTAGATTGATTTTGCAGTGTCCGTAAATATTTCCATTCTTTTTCCTTGATGGAAGATTATCGCACGTTCGCGACTGATTTAGATATATGGGCGATGATAAAAAAAAAAATAAAAAGCTCGTCGAGAATGTGTGCAGCGCGAAGTATTTTTTTTTTATCGTTTGATAAAGTTTATCTAAATCCTAAGACTTTAAGTCGCAATGGCGCGCCTTATTTCCTCGCGAATGCGTATCAAGCGCTATTCTCTCGGATTTCAGATTTTCCTTTTCCACCGACATGACAGTCGTCTCATCCGCTTCAGTGGACTTTGGTCGGATAAGCAGTGACCGACCGTTTCCGGATAACGAGAGGACGTCTTTTCGGAGGAAAAAGATCCCTCTTTCTCTCTAGCGGGATTCTTTCGCGAAGAAAACTCGAAAGAGAGGCACGTAATACGGCTCCCGAGGGATCCTTTTCGTACCGAGAATCTTTCATGACGTGAGCGGAGCGCGTGTTTGCTTCCCGCTCGCGCTCAACCCCCGCCCGGCTTTTGTCTTCGCTTTTCTTCCCGTCGCTATATCGTCGTCGCGAACGAGAGAACATGCTCCCGCTCGATTTTTCCGCGCCGCGGCATTTCATACCCGCCCGTACTCCGTTCCACTCCCGAGCGATTTCTCGACGGTGTCTGACAAGATACCGCTTATCCTCCGCGCGGCATGTAATTTCGTACGTTAATCGCCCGGAGATACTCGCGCGAGCGCATCCGTATATCTCAAGGTATCCTATTTTTCTTTTATTTCTCTCCACCCGGAGCATTTCGGTCGACAGGCGGGAGATGATACCGAGGCGTCGAAGTAATGGACCGAGAGAGCGAGAGAGCCGGCGTCGTTGGATAGTGGTGGATGGAGGGACGAAGGGTAATTGAGAGAAGAGGAGATTTACTTCGACACCGGCGGCGGTGGATGCGAGGGGATGCGACAGGGTGGTTTACGGGTTTGCAAAGATGGGGTGCACAGTTATCGGGGACAGGGAAAGGGCTGCCTCGCTTATATATATATATATATATATATATATATATATATATATATATATATGTATATATGTATATACCAAAGCATGCGGATGGTGGTCGTGATGCCCTGTTGGCCGTATCGACGACGAAACTGCCGCTCGTAAAGCTTCCGGTCGATGATACTTCCGACTTGGCAATCCTGAGCGAGCGTTTTGCGAAAAATGCGCCTTTTCACGTTTTATGAAGATTGTCGACGTTGACGATCTTCCTCTCAATTTTACGTGATCGCGTCGAAACAAGAAGAGGACAAGGTCGGCGTATAGCGATAAGCAATCTTCGCGCTGTTTATCAAGAATCTGCGATTCTTATCTCGTATGTTCTTCCCCCGTATTAAAACTTAAGTAGTGAAGTCTTTTCTAGCTAGATTAGATTCTCGGGAAAAGATTCTTGTCTTAATTCATACAAGTGAGCGATTATTAAAGAGGCGCGGGCGATAAAATAAAAGAAGTCGATAAAGTTGCCTAAGATATTCAAGTACTTTGGCATTTGGAAATGCAGGCCGATATTTTTCTCGGCACTCGTGCATAATACGATAGAAAAAAAAAAGCAGGATTCTACGATCCGCCCTATTATTCTTCGTTCGCCTCGGAGCGAAATGGAGGTCGTGCGGGCCAGGAGGGATAAGTAATTCCGTCGATGCCTCTTCCACCCGTCCGACGGGAAGGTCGTTTTATTTAATCGCGAAGGAGGTAGGAAGGAATTTAGTCGTTCTACCCTCCATCCGTCGACCATCCCCTCGGTCGGCAAGAAGTCCTTCGTTCCTGATACTTTCCCGTGGAAATCTATCGAGGAGGTAGAATCCGGCGCAGCCCGTAAAAATCTTGAACGAATAAATCCTGTAAATCTCCGTAATCGGATTAACCGCGCTAAACGAGAGCGGGATCGTATCTTTCGCGTTGATAAGAGATTCTATAAAAATCGTAACGTCCTCGTTGAACGACTCCGTTAAAGATTCCGGATCTTAAGCGTTCAATGTCGATCGTTTTTGTTGCAGAGAAACTCGATATCGCCGGCGGAACGAGAGAAGTACAGGCCGCGCAGCACCCCCGATCCTCAGCACGAGCATCTGGCGAAGAAGCTGAAGAAGGAGCAGGACAAGGACATTGGCCATGTAAGTATCCAATATTAGTGCCCCATGCTCCGCGAACCGCGGTCCGCCTTAATAAAGCCGTGCGTGTTCTCCCCGACAGCAAAGCGATGGTGAAAAGAGCGACCAAGACCTGGTGGTCGACGACGCGAGCGAGGGTCCGACTAGCCCGGCGGCGAATGGCACGGCATCGCCGCGGGAGAATGGCCTCGATAAGCTGGGCCCGTCCTCGGTGCCTCTGAGCGGCCAGGTGAAGAAAGAGGTACCGCCACCGTCACCTAGAAGCGGCACCAGCAGCAACGCAAGCACGCCCTCCGCCAAGAAGATGGAAGAACGCGAAAAACCGACGACACCGATCTCAAAACCGGTCACCCCGACGTCAGCAGGTGCGGCGTTATTTGACATTTTTCAAGAGTTGAAAGTAAAAATGAGGGTCGAGGGAGAAGAACGTTGAGGAATAATCGAGTTTGATCGGCGCTGTCGTAGGTAGCAGTTCCGGCTCCGGTGGCCTAAAACCATCGAGCTCCAGCAAACCGTTGGTCTCGGCTTCAGTGGTCGGCCCTTATCCGCCGCACTATCCGCCACCACATCATCCGCCCGCGGGACCTCACGTGGACATGCTGGGCTATCCTCCGGCAGCGCTCAACGGTGGTTACCCCACGAGACCACCCCTTCAGCAGCTTTACGATCCTCACGGCAGCATGAGAGCACCGCTCGGACCGATTATTCCTCCCGGCGGTAAACCGTGAGTGTTCTTTCTTTTCCTAATTTGCTACCGTCTTGCCTGCGCTTTCAATTTATCAACTCATTCGCTATATCGCAGCTCTTATGAGATGCATGAGATATATTTTTTTCGTAGCAGTGCATACAGTTTCCACGTGTCCAGCGAGGGTCAAATGCAGCCGGTGCCGTTCCCACAGGACGCCCTCATCGGCCAGGGCATTCCGCGTCACGCGCGTCAAATAAACACGCTCACTCACGGTGAGGTAGTTTGCGCCGTGACAATTTCAAATCCGACCAAGTACGTCTATACCGGTGGCAAAGGCTGCGTCAAGGTGTGGGACATCAGTCAGGGTGGCAGTGCTAGCGCGAAACCCGTCTCCCAGCTCGACTGCCTGCAACGGGACAATTATATTAGGTCAGTGATGGTAACACGTGTCTTCATTCGCAATTCGTGACACATTAACTCCCGAACGCTATATGCGGTCGATGTAATTAATTTCTGACTCTGAATTCCGGATGACATTTAGTCGTGTCCGCCGGCTGTATATCACGTTGAAGCAGCGCGGCATCGATTTATCACATGCATTTTCCGTATGCATTTACCGACCCTTCCCGACTTCCTCCCTCTCCCTCGCGTTCCCGTAGAACCGCGCGCGCGACCGTAATAATTATTTAAAAGCGCGCGTAAGTGGCGGTATATTTGATGGAATTAATGTAACGCGGCGCTGGTTGTTCGTGTCATTAGGTCGGTGAAACTGCTGCCAGACGGCAGGACTCTGATTGTGGGAGGCGAGGCGAGTAATCTCAGCATCTGGGATCTGGCAAGTCCGACACCGAGAATCAAAGCTGAACTGACCTCCTCGGCTCCGGCGTGTTACGCCCTGGCCATCTCGCCGGACTCGAAGGTCTGCTTCAGTTGTTGCAGCGATGGCAACATCGCGGTATGGGACCTGCAGAATCAGACGTTGGTTAGGCAATTCCAAGGTCACACGGACGGTGCCTCGTGTATCGACATCTCCGCCGACGGATCGAAATTGTGGACAGGTGGTCTCGATAACACCGTGCGCTCCTGGGATCTTAGGGAAGGCAGGCAGCTGCAACAGCACGACTTCACGTCACAAATATTCTCCCTGGGATACTGCCCGACTGGCGAGTGGTTAGCCGTGGGTATGGAAAATTCGAACGTCGAGGTGCTCCACGCCACGAAGCCCGACAAGTATCAGTTGCACCTGCACGAATCTTGCGTGCTGTCGTTACGTTTCGCTTCGTGCGGCAAATGGTTCGTCTCTACTGGCAAGGACAATTTACTTAATGCGTGGCGCACGCCATACGGTGCCTCGATTTTCCAGGTTAGTTTATCACCACGTATTATTGCAAATTGTTAATTTTGTTTCGACGCCAATCTCGCGCGCTATCCGTTATTATCGCGTTTCTCCGAGTATACCTAATATTGTACTGAATAATATTGTATGTTTCTTTTTTCTTTTCAGTCGAAAGAGTCGTCTTCTGTGCTTAGCTGCGATATTTCTACGGACGACAAGTACATTGTAACCGGATCTGGCGACAAGAAAGCCACCGTCTACGAAGTGATATATTGAACCTCATACTGGCTCAACGATATGACTTCGATATACAACATCGATTGAAGTTTCTCGTGGCGATTAAGTGTGATTGACTTATGACGGAGGAATTGAAAAAAAGAAAATTAATTTTTTTTACTACCTAAATGTGACTCGAAGGAACTCTACGGTGAATCATCAAGTTTAAATAAAAAAACAAGACTTGGTCGATGTACTACGGTCGCTACATTCGACAGAAACCGAATTAAATTTCACATTTCTGTAATCCCAAAAAGAGAAAACTAAATTATATCTGAGGGATAGTATATAAATTAAGAGGGTATAAATATATATAAAGATTTGCAGCATTTAGCTGTACAAGATTGTATAGAGCCTATAATCGTAAGTAGGATGAAGTGACTGGAAGTGAGTGTGAAAGAGAGAGAGAGAGAGAGAGAGACAAATGCGTGTAAGTACTTTCCGTCTGTATTTAGCGTGGGAGGCGATAATGAAGTCGCTTGTGTAATATGTTACTGATGTAATATAGAATCTTTATAATTAGGTCCTTTTGCACGTGATCGTAAAGGAAATGGAGCGAAGAATCGAATCGCGCATTTCGTCGGGCGAGGTCGTTTTCTTGCAATAATGCAGCAGCAACGAAACGAACGTCACGGCGAAATACCTGAATACGTACGAAATGCTGATCTAGTGTTGTAGACTTGTCAAAGTAGGGATGTATGTTGTGTCGCAGAATTATACATAATATATTGAGCACACATGTAGGCAGAACGTTTACGTCATGTAGCGGAGAAACTGTAGGGTTATGAGAAACTGATAAGTATCGATCACGCTAACAGTTGTTTGAACGTACGCGATGCTGCGTTTGTTCGGTATCGAAGCCAGTGATGTGATCTTTGACATTTCTACCACCGATAAGAGGAATAATTTGTACTTATTACACTTTGAGTTTTAAATACGATTCTTTTATAATTATATGGCACTGTTGCGTCTGCCGTTAAGACTTTATTGTAATTGAGATTTTATAAAACGTGTCGAGAGGAGAAGGACGATGAAACAAAAAAAAAAAGGAAAAGAAAAAGAAAAAAATGGCGAAAGATACTTTTCGATCTTTTGCGGTAATTATGAAACTGGCTTTCATACGCCTATTACGAGCGGTATCGACTAATAAAAATAGGAACTTTATAAGTTGCGCCGAGTACGCGCACCGGATACTTGATACAATGTACATTGTTTGCGAGTCTTGACTGCCATAATAGGCATATACATATTACGCACACGCATATTACGCGTAAACAAACACGAGCGAGCGGACCACGTTCGTGGGCGGATTTTGCAGAATATTCGATAAAGTATTTTTGTGACTATTCATCGTGAAGACCCTAGGCTTAACCATCGAGCAAAACCGGTCGAGCGTGATCGACCACGCGCGCGTCTGCATCGACGACTGCAGAGAGGAGACGATATGTAAAATCACTTGTGGCGAAAACACTTGGATTCTCACACCGCCCTTCGGTGCAAGGTTACAAAGCCGGAGGTGCGTGCATCTGGACTTTTAGGGTACTAGCTAGCGCATTATTATTCGGAGGCCGTATGGTGAAAGCGGGTGATGCGTAATGGAGATTTATATTTTGTTACAGGAAGGCACATACATACATATACACACACACGTTGACATCCGCTGTGACCGTCCGAAATTCAACGCCACGATAATAACTGCCGCGATAAGAACTTTGCCCTGTAACGTGGTTTTACGCATTCACACCGGTTGCGGAATCGAGAACCGGATCAACGACACCCACCCACGATTTTGGACGATCACAGCCCCCGTTCATATAGACCAATAGAAACAACGATACCTCAAGAAGACTCAATAGTTAATTATCTCTAACTCATCGACTTGTACAGAATCGATATTCTTTTACAGTTGAATAACACACGCACCGTAAAAAGAAAGAAATCATTACGCGAGACGAAAAAAAAAAAAGATCGCATAGCCACGACAATGATTGTACCCTGCCTCTCCCCCATATTCCCCCCTTTTCCCCACCTTTCCCAATTCGGAAATCTTACCGTAATACCGTTGAATTGCGTCTCCGTGCTCGCATTTTGCACTCCGCGAAAAGCGTACGAAAGCCGCCGTGGAAGAGAACACACGTTCGTAATAAACGGAAGACAGGCAGCGTTAATCTTTTTCCAAGCACTGTTCAAGTTGTTCCTATAGCTACGCGAAAATTGTTTCTTTCGGCAATTAAATCCTCTATATCTATACATCAAGGGTTGACGTCATTGCGCTCGCCGACCTGTTCTCCCGATCCTTCTAATCTTTGTGACTCGAAAATAAAAGTTAAAAAATATTTAGCAATGATGCTATGGAGATCTCCAATGTCAATATGTTCAATATTAAAAGTAGAAATTTGGTGACAATTAACGGTTCTCAAGTTTTATCAGACAAATTTATCGATGGCTTTAAATTGCTCAAGCTAAATCTAAAAAAGAACTCTGGAATCTGAAAATATTCGTGAAAAGAATCCTATAGGTGTCGACAAAACTACAAGACGCTATGACGGAAGAAAAATTTAAATTCGAGGAAATCTTTGAAATTAGCTCTTAAAAATAAAAAAAATTTCTCTAAGTGTCTCAGCATTTAAATTAGACAATTTCCAAAATCGACTGAGAAAGATTCTAGCAAAGAACAAAAGTGATATCGAGGAATATAATTGAAAGCAACAATTTAAAGAAAAAAAAATTTATTCTATTATCGCATTTATGTTTACGGCTTAGGCTCGAGTTAGAATATTCAGAATTTTACCTCGCTTTGCATGCGGAGCTGAACTCTCGCGCTGAATTCAATGAACGCGGTGCGGAACGGCACGCACGTGCGTGACGCCGGCACACGTGCATTCTGTTTACCGGGAGGTGCTGCGCTCTGCCGGCGAGTCGTCGAACTATGCACTGTCGAACTGCGCGACGCTTCAATATGGCGGATAGTGGAGCTACGGCACGATCAGGGTGACTTTGCGTTCGCGTTGTTTTCGGAAAATATTCGCGCGATTTGAAGACAGAAAGCCGCGACGATGAACATGTCCGTGGAGAAGAAGAAGTACCCCTCGGCGTTGCCGATCAATTGGCCGCCGAGGGAGGAACCGGCGAGGAAGAGCCAGAATCAGTTGGCATCCACGGGGAAGGTTGATTATTATTACAAGTAGGTTGAATAAATTGTCAAAAAATTTGCTCGACTTCACGCAAGTACGCGACACGCGGATCCTCGGTGAGACGTTTGAGGTCGAAAGTAATTTTCACGGACGGACACGCAGTTTCTCGAACGCGGCAAGTTATAGCCTCGATGACAGGTAACCTCTGATTAATTAATGCGGCTTTTTTTTTTTTAGCCGCGGTGCCAGGGTGAACGATGCGACGTTGGTGCCGCCGATCAGGCAAACGGCGTCGATTTTTAAGCAACCGGTGACGATCTACAAGACGCAGGAGGGAAAAGTGAAAGATGTCAAACACGGCAATCAGGAGGGCAAGCCAAAACAGGTTAGTTTATGTAGCGATTGCGGCTGACTGTATGTATACGCTAATTGGACTGTCGGACAGTTTGATGTGTCAATGAATTGAATCCTTTTGGTACACACATATCTTCGTCTATTCACATATATATATATATGATATCTGGGTAGTTTGCACACTTACATTCTTATAAATAAATTCGATTATCGTCTTATATATTGTCTTGCGTATGGAAATCTTTCTACTCCCTGCCTGTGAAATACCCTGTGTCTGCTTAAACCCATTCACTTGTATTGCTCTTTGTTAGCTATCCTTGTAAATTCACAACTGTCAAATCGTTGCTTTAGGAAGGAGCCGATAAAACTGACGGCAAGTATGGCTCCCAAGATAAGCCTAAGCAGGTAACTGAACATACATGCAATCATGAAATCGTCAATTTAATGATTTCTTTATCGTCAATAATTTTGTTTCCTTCTGTTCTATATGTTCAATAGCAAATATGATTAATTGCTGTATCTTAATAATAACATGGAAAGTCAATCTTTTCAACGTTTAAAGAAATTGGAGAAAAGTATCTTATAGTTACACTATCCCATTTTTGTTTGAATAGGATTATAAATTAATCGGTGATGGTTGGTGGAGGTACTCCATAAAAATGTTTAATAATTCAATTTAATACAATTTTCATATAATAATAAAATATTTGTAACTCGAAATATTTTTTTTTTAGTAGAGTAGCGCATGCCGAGTAAGATGATTAATAAATGATAATCAAAATGTCAATCTTCCAGCTTTTTTGGGAAAAACGTTTGGAAGGACTGCGAGCGTGTGATCCCGACGGTTATGAATTTGATGCGATGGATCTGCCAAAGAACTTGAAACCAGTAGGACCATATATTACGGAAGAAACATTGCTCCAAAGTGTGGCCACTGCATTACACATGTGTACTCAGCCAGTCACGGGACAAACGGGATCAAAGACAGCTTTAGACAAAAACCCGGGAGTGTTTCTCAATCCTGATCAGCCACTCGTACAGGTAGAGCTGATAGCTGAACATTATTTGACGTTAAGAATGCTCTATAAAATAGTATCATCCGAACGATTGACACTATGTCATGAATTTTTAACATTTAATTAATATTATTAATAAGTCAATTCTGTTTCAAGGCGGTCTCGATAGCGGATGATGATATAAGGAGACAAGAAGACCGAGTAGCTATCGCGAGAAAAAAATTACAAGATGCCCTACGTGCTCTTCAAACCTAGATTATACAAACTTTATTACATCACTTGCTCATGTTTTAGTTTTAAGTTCGTTATATAAATTATACATACTTTTTGTAATAAATGTTTTTATAAAAAAGAGAAAAATGAGGAAAAGTGAAAATCCGATTGGGATGGAAAAATCTGACGATATATTTAAAGTATAATATATTGATTTTTATAAAATATATTTTAACGAAATTTCTCGAAATAGAATAAAGTCTGCAGTGCATGAGAATCGATCATATGGCTGATTACTCATCTAAAGAATTTCAATGAGTTCCCATTATAATTTGAGAATAATTTAGTTTGTAGCGCTTTAAATTACTTGGACTGCCATCTGTCTAATATTCCCTGTGACATGCGGGAAATCGATCAAGCTAATGATGTGGTCACGAAAATAACAAATTTCTCAAATTTATTTAGCAGATGGCAAAAGTGCTGTATTTAATTCGTAAATCAATCATATTACATTAATACAGAGTACTATATTATACTGCAAATTAATATTTAAGAAAATTGATCGATTTTCAAATCCAAGAATAGAGATCTTGTTTTCGAACAACGTAACGTACTTAATCTATATTCTATAATATCCAATGAATCAAGAAATCGGGTTAGTAAAACGTTTACATTAATTATGCAAATTATTGCTCACTTTGGTCTGAGAAAGGCCGCGCGGGAATTGACCAGTCTTGAAATATCGCATCGAATTCGAGCGTGATATGTCATCGTCGCAGGAAATAGCCTGCACGGTTCAATAAAACCTATCAACAGCACAGAATAAAAAAAATTACGGAAGATTTAAAAAAGGACTCGTCACAAGAGTAGTTTTAAGAATTATCTTATTGAGATCTCCCATCAGAAATAAGTTATTAGGTTATTTGTGTTGAGATTTTCTAAAATACGTTTACTCATTCTCATTATAATAAATCCTGGAATTGAAGTCTATTAGTCTAGTGAGAATAAAAATGTTGTTTCGCTTTATTTTTATTTGCTTTGTGTCATTCCAGGAAAGGCCATAGTAAAAGAACATTAAAAAAGAACTTAATCGTTTCAGGATATTCTAGTTGAGATATTTTTAGTATTTACAAAGATGCAGACAAAGATGGGCAACAACATCCTACAGTACAAACAGAGAATTCTTTTGGGTTTGAATGAAAAACATCAATGGTTAACTGGGGACGTATTTTCTCTCCGAAGGACATCCTCATTTTGAACCATTCTCATAAACTTTTCCGAAGATTTTGTCCCATACGAAACTATTTCCCTAATCGTGTCGCATTAAGTACCGTGCATCGCGTGTTACACTAGGTGTATTCGGGGCGTGCATTGTGTGCCGAATGCAGTTGTGTATCGAATGCCGGTCCAAGGCTCTCTGGGAATCGGTACGTGCCCAGGGCCCCGCACAAAAGAATGCTCAGGTAGGTATACAGGCAGGCGTCGGTTTTCAGGTAAGCGCAAGCGGGATACCAGGTGGTAACCTCTTTTTTTTTCCCCTCCCCGCCTGCCCCCATCCCTTCGCCTGCCCGGCACTTCTCCACCTTCGACCAACAGCTGTTTCCCTCCGCGGCAAGGGTCGCTCTCCCTTATTGTCAACCAGACGAAACAGCCGTTCTCGCCCCACTGTCGTGTATGCGGGCACATGTCCCAGTTTAAATCGTTATAACTCGTCGAACACATGACTCGACCCGACGATCCATCCGGTCTAATCGGCACGGCCGTACCGTGAGTGCACCGGCGACGACGGCCGCGTGCATCTCGCCGACGATGGGAATTCAACGTCGAGGCCCGAAGTGCCTCCTGTATCCCGTGCCTGCATCCCGCGTCTGCGAACCCGAGCGATCAATAGCGCTATCGCGTGTTCTTTGCAATAATTTATGCGCACGGATGCGACATCCGGCCCGCGAGAAAATGCCGAGATGAGATACACAACGCGGGGCGCGACGTATCTCTCTGAACGACGCTGAAAAATCATGCCGCGAAATCGTGATATTCCATTAATAAGCACCGGAACAAGCACCTGACGACAATTCAGACAATTATGGCTGACTGGCATGATAAACTTCTACATGACATGCTAAATACACCGGGGATTTCTCTACGATATATAGACTGCAATTTAATTATATAAATATATACATTCGGATATACATACATGTATAATGAATGTCGCGCATATGAATATAAATGCGAGCATCGCGCGACGAATAAGGAATTGAAATCGCCACGGGACTCATCCCGAAATAATCTCGCCTACCCGCTCGCGTCCCGCAGGCGCGTGCATAATTCACGTAAATTTTTGCACCGTGCCTGATCCGTGCTTTAACGTCAAACACGATGTCGACATTTAATAATTCCGCGTCTCGCACGCATAATTATTTCTCTCTTTCTCTCTCGGGGCATTCGATAGATTTTTTTAATGCGTGCTTAATGCAACGCCGATCTATGCGTCGCGGCGGCGGTGGCCGGCGGCGTCGCCTCCGCGTGTAAAGACCTTATCTGGAGCACCATCGAAGATTACATCCTCCGCTGTCTTGGACGTAATATAGCCAATGTATAAATAGACACTCTTCCACGGCGCGTTATCGATCTTTCGCAGGCAGTATATTCGACCATCGGAAGTTGACCGACTTGACTATACTATTTGTATCGGGGTTACTGGCCGCAAAGTATTTCGAATTTATTTCCGCGGAGAGGAGACGAGGAGAGACGGCGCGACATTTTTCTTTTTTTTTAAGTCTCGATTGACAATCGCTTGGCGAAAGTCGACGATGAATAGGAAAACGACGAATAGGTGGGCCTCGGAAAGGAGAAGGAGGCGTTGGTCCATCCAGCGTTTCGCACGGAAGAACAACCGAGGGGACCTTCGACTCCCAACAACGACTGCTACACGTAATCGACGTCGACAGACTTTCTCTCTCGCGGATCCGCGAGAGGAGAGGAGAGGACAGCGGGCGTGCCTATAGCCGATAGTGCTCTTTCCATTTTCACTGAGTCTCGGAGGCAGAAACGCACCTATCTCGTTTCCGTTTTTAACATATCCATACAAAGAGCACAATAATTATAGATAGATGTAAAAGCGAGCTATTGTGACGGAAGGAGAAAGAAAAAAATATTTTTAGCTCGCCCGCGTCTCCGATCTAAACTTTCGTCGATCGCGTCGAGCGCGCGTGCTCGAGTTTTTCTCGTCGTGACGCGCAATATAACGATACAAATTACATGTTTCTTTGAAGCGACTTCTCTGACGCATTTGCGAATTATGTAATTCTTTATAAATATGCTCGCACGGAATAACGTCCGCGAGAAATAGCTATTTTCACTTACGAACGTCAAACGAACGATCAATTTTAATGTCTCTTGATAATCGTCAACCGAAATTTTCGAATTCCCGTTCGTATTTGCGCGAGAAGACATGCGGGCGATGGATCACTCTTCTAGCCTGACTAGTTTCCTGACGGTTTCCGTTCATTGTTCGTTTTCTCGGAAAAAAAGAGCCGTTTCGCTACGAAATGTATCGGATCGCCTCGAAAAAGCGGACCTCCCTTCGGCGTTCCTCCATCGTTGGGTTTCTCTTTTGTATGATTGTGCCTGCAGTCATTTTGCTGACTTTACAGACAGCGATGGAATCGCGGGAACGTTTTTTTGGTAACTACGATGACGACAATAGCATCGTGATAAGATAAATTGATTCAGATTGGTTTTCCCATCTACGACAATGCGAAAGAGTTGCGATAACGTGCAATAATAAAGATGAATCGAGAAATGTGGTGTGCAGCGAATAAGAAATATTTATAAACGTGCAATCGGGTAAAATCTAGAATATCTAAAATTTTCTAAAATGTCTAAAATTTATAAAGACGCAATTTGTAACATTTACGGCAAGTCTGTCGTAATAATAAATTGAATAATAAATCGAGCACTACTTCTGTAAAGATCTGTGCCAAATACTGTAGCTTCTGCTGGATCTGCGATACCTGCATTTCGAGGAAAATCCTTCTTCGGCTTCCAGGCCAAAGTTTACAAAGGACTTGTACTGTGCTGTTGACCGACAATACAGCCACGGGGGGGTCCGACAAAGTTGTATTGTCGTAAAATCGAGAAGAGACAGTGAAGAATTTTCCGTTTGCGGAGAAAGGCTTCGCCACGTTCGTCTGGACACAAGTAAATCTTGCAATTCTGAAATACTTCCGCTCCGTATCCTCGGCATGCATCCTTTAACGGGCATTGCGATTTTTACGTTTCCGAGAGCTTGCATTTTGCACGGACTCTTACGAGAGGGACGGCAAAATGGAGTTCGGATTTATTATTCAAATCATATTTTCTCTCGGCTGTAAGGGATTTCAGTCAGGTAGCCTTCGTGCATGCGTCTTATTTGCCTTCGGGATGAAACGGCTCGGCTGAGTAAGCCCGCGACTTAAGCCTTAAGCGTGCTTCGCAGGCAACTCTAATAAGTGACAAGTGTTGCGTCTGCAGTAAAGAAAATGAAATTCCACGAACGGGCCCGGGTGCGCGGGGTATATTTAGAAAGGCGTTGCGCTTTATTCCGCTCTATCATCACTCCACCGACTATCCGCGCGTTTTCGCCGTTGTGCAACGGCCGCCACCGTTGCGGTCTCGATAGCCATAAGGATACCTCTGCCTTCTGCGTGCGCGAGCGTGGGCGTCCGCCCGCAAGATTTTGTGGATAACCAGACATCGAATGGCCGGATCGATACTAGCACATTGCGCGATAATTCGACGCTAATATTGTAGCCCGCCTCGAGTCACTTTGAGGGACACGTCATGACGTTTAGTCATTCCATGCGTGAAAGCTTCGTGTAATACCTATTAATAATTTTGATAAATTTTCCGCCATCGGACTAGGATATTATGTCAATTTCACTTGATCGCCGATAACGACTTATTACGTCGACTAAAGATTAAACGGGTTAGAAATTCTTGTTTGAGTATTTCTACGGCCAATCGCCTTCGACGCTCCCGCCGCCGTCGTCGTCGTCGTCGTCATCATCGTCGCCGACTCAGAGGCCAGCAATGCGGTTCTCCGGCGTTACTGCACCCCGGCGATCGAAATCGAAAGAAATATCCTCACCGCCGCGCGCACCGTCGCTTCGTACCTTATATACGCGCATACACGCGCGGCCGCGGTGCGTCTATCCGCGCGTACATCGGCGAGGACGAGGCGGCGCGCACCACGGGAGTCGCCGGGTTTCGCCAAAGCAACGACAATGATCGCTACGTGGAAGGCAACCGGTTGCACGCCGTAAAAATGCGACGAGCGACGCGGAACACCGAAGAGAGGAGTCGGTTTAACGCGTCGGCCGGAGCAGAGCCAGAAAATGCGACGCATCCTTTTCGGCGTCGAGGCCGATGGGATCCGATCGGATGCTGGGCATCGAGACTGGGTCTCACGGGAGCATCCTAAGTAGCGAGAAGAAACTATGTGTTTGTGCGAAATTTTCCAACGTAGGAATTTTAATTACTTCTAAACTTTTGTCAAATTTCTTGTTTTCGATGATTTGCAAAAAAAATTACCGTAACTTATATATGACATATGACACGCTTTGTTGGACTCCCTACGACTGTATTGTTGAATGACAGAATGCAAGAGCCCTTTGTAAACTATGGCTTGAAAGCTGGAAAAGAATTTTCTCTTTCTCGAAACGTGCTTACTCTCTAAAAGTGAATCAGTGTATATACTACTATATCAAATAGTGTGAAGTATACCACTAGTAATTAGTGGTTAGTCACTGAATTATTTAGCGAATTTTAGTTTTCACTGCTTGATGTAGAAGAATTATAGTAAGTGTATAGGAAGATTTTAGAGTAAAAATTAGAGTAGAAATATAGTGTCAACGTACTCAGCGTCACGCGTGACAATAATCACTGTTTATCAGTGAAAAATGACTTCACTGACGAAATCAGTCAAATTTCCACTAATTCATTTTTAGAGAGTAGCAACCTTCTCTCTTACCGTCTCTTACAGTCAATCAGTAAAACTTCAGTGAAACTCACTGTCAATCAGCGATTGTAACACTGATTGGCAGTGATAAGTATATCACTGAAATTTCTCAGTGATATACTTATAACTGAAATCAGCGATTATACACTGATTGACTTTAAGAGAGTTTGCTGCACGGAGAGAATTTTCTCTAAAAATTTAGCCTAAAAATCATAGTAATCGTGGGATAATTAATATTTCGAAAATTTTTATAAATTCTCTCTGATTTATTCATATCTATCAATAAAATATAAAATCTGTTTGATAATATTACAATCTGTTTGGTAATTTTTGTTATGTAGTTTACAAAATTTCTGTTGTATATTTCACAAATTCCTATCATTTTCGGTAATATTTAGTAGATTTTTTTATTTTTATTTAGTTGTCTAATTATCCCACTCTTATTGTTAAAATGTTAAACATGTTAAAATTTGTAGTGAATTTTACGATAAAAGATAATGAAAAATTTTCTCCGTAGATGATAATTTTCCCAGATTTTTCCATCGATTTGCCTCTTTATAAGCCGATTGAATTGAACTCGGTAATTTCAATTTTTCAGCGCTACAGGCGCGGCGAGTCTTTTCTCAAGTATAATTATCCTTGGATTTCTCACTTGGCGGAGATTATCGGTCATCCCCGTTCATCACCCTGATTTAATCTACGCGGCGATTAGTAAGCGAGCATGACACATTTCGAATAATCCGTCCTGACGCGTACGATCGCGAGGAAAGGGACGACCGCGGAGAAACGGCAGTTTGTATAAAATCATACGTACGATAACAGCGAGGTATTTACGAGCGAGCCGAGAGCACGAGCAGTCGGCAGGTGCTCGTGGCAAAAGGTGGTTGGTTGTCCCGAGACAGCCTTGAAGGAGGAGAAAGAGAGATCGGCGGCGATGTGCACGGGTCGTTGCTTTCGGCATGCGATGAGAAACAAAATTAGTCGCTCGCACCTTGGAAGCGAATTCATCGTCTCGGGCTGCAGGCCGAATCGCCCGACGAGCAGCCTCATCCCGCTCTCTCACGCGAAATGGGAAAGTCGTCCCTCCTTATCGGATTACGCGATTACGTCAAGCGACAAAGCCGCACGCACGGTTGCGCTTTAACGAGCCCGCCGGCCTGATACGCGGAAAGACAATGAGCCGCGGGTTATATTGGTGGCGCGCTGGCGGGCGCCCGCCAAGTCCCGTCTGTCCTCGAGAATGGAGGACACGGGGGCCGATCTGGCGTGGGGCCTGCCGACTAAAAATCGAGCAATCGAACCCGAGAGAGTGCTCGGTCGGAGAGAGGACGAAGGGTCGTCGGCAGAGAACAATGGATCACGTTTGCGCCTCGGTTCAAGGTCCGCGCGAGCGAGCGAGCGAGCGAGCAAGCTCGCCCGTGTCCGCGTCTAGATCGGTTTAGAGGAGACGGAATCCTCTTTTCACTCTTACTTAACGAAACCGCTAGTCGGGCAGGTGGTCGGTCGGGCCCGCTCGTGATTCGCGAATTAGGGGGGCAGCCGCGGAGGGGACGGGAGAGGTCTGCCGATTATATTGGGCCGACGGGCGCTCGGCCTTGTCCACGTCGGCGAGGAGCAGGCATGTCTCTCGCGCGGTGCGTACTCGTCACCCGATAAATTCCGATTACTCATAGTTGCACATCCCGCGTATCGATTATCGTCCAGCTTTGGGAGAGGTGCGATGTACAATAGGGATATAATTATAATATTTGCAATATTTTATATATTTTACAAAATGTAGAACTTACAAGTTGATTTTTTTCCGATTGCAAGCAGACTGCACGTATAAGGAGAATGAAATTTTAGACAGAAAATGAAAATTGTCTCAAAGTCAGATATATCTCTCTGAAAATGAATCAGTGTATAATCATTACTTATCAGTGTATAACTACTATATCAAATAGTGACAAGTATATCACTGGTAATTAGTGGCTAGTCACTGAATTATTTAGTGAATTTTAGTTTTCACTGCTTGATGCAGTAGAATTATAATGGTGCTCAATCGTATTGCGCGGGGCGTGACAATAATCACTGTTTATCAGTGAACAATGAATTCACTGACAAAAACAGTCAAATCTTCACTAATTCATTTTTAAAGAGTAGTATGCGATATATTCTCAGCAGTATGCTGGAAATGGATAATATCCAAATAAATCCATATTTTGTCAGCTAAACGGCGACGAAATCCGTAACATTGATCGCGAATGCTCAAGAACGACTCTTGCATAGCCGGCGGTACACGCAGTCGTCTTGCCGGCAAAGGTTCAAGGACGATAATCGAGGGAACTTGGCGTAACGTCCTGGCCCCACGGCTATCCCTGCGAAAAAGTCAATTAAGTAAATCGCGGGAGCGATAAACGTGCGGTCTCTGCCCGTTACGCTCACCCCGGGGATACATTCGACGCGATATCCAATTCGCAGGACGACGGGCCACGCACCGGCTTCCAATGCGCGAACGCGAGATTTATTTACGATTTACGAGACGAAGCTACGCGAGCCACTGTTATTCCGGGCGGATTTATAAACGTCTTTCCACCCCCCCCCCCCCGCGCGTTTATCTTGCCGCTAAAATGGAGAGATAACCGTGCGGAAAAGTGTGCTGGTGCACCTCGCGCACGGATCGTGCGCGAAGCCCGTTGACGGAGCCAGGGAGGAGAGAGAGAGAGAGAGAGAGAGAGAGAGAGAGAGAGAGAGAGAGAGAGAGAGAGAGAGAGAGAGAGAGAGAGAGAGAGAGAGAGAGAAGAAAGAGCGTTATACGATCCACCTAGGTCGGTGCACTTTGACCCGTTCGACATTCGCGGGGAAAATCATATATCGCCGCGAACGATGTTTATTTTGCCCGATCTTTACTCGCCGCGCGCTCCAGTGTGCACGCTGGCGCGAGTTCCACGCTTTGCAAATAGAGTTACGAAATCAGAAGGGGGGAATCGATTCGCGATCGCGATTTAGCATCTCGTCGAGAGATCCCTGGCGGACTCGCACCCTTCGGGCGTCGAGCGAAAGGACACCGCGGGGTTTTTCAACCCTATGCGAGTCCGGGAAATCGGCGGAGTGGAGTGTCCGCGTTCACGGGGAAGCCCTCGCTCGCGTTAGCTCGAACGCTGCGGCGCGGCGAACGGCACGGAGGGGGTTGCGTGGTGTATACAATCGAGAACGGGAGTGCACGCATCCGTGGCGGACGAAGAAGCCGAGGAACGAGCGGCTCGGCTCGCTCGCTCGCTCGTGCTCGGTCATTCGCTCGCTCCCTCGCTCGCTGCGTCGCGTTACACATTGCGGCGCGCGGTGCCGCTCCGCCGCGCCGGTAGGTGCGCTAGCGCCTATGCGCCGCTCGCGATGGTGGGGAGGGGTGGCGCGTCCCACGTGACCCGGCCGGCCAATCGGGCGCGCGCATAGCCGGCGTCCGGCACATGGCGGCGCGCCGGCTTCGAGAGCCGCAGTCGCAGTTCGTCGCAGTCAGTCGCAGTGGTAACACGAGCGAGAGGGTGGTTGCACGCGCCTGCCTTCGAAAGGAAAGATCGTGGTGAAGAGAGGCGAGAAGAGAGCGAGAGAGAGAGACGGGTGAGGATAGAGGACGGAGGAAGCGAGGAGAGGCGGTGAAGCTCGCGAGAGCGGGAAAGAGAAAGAAGGGAGCGGAAATAGAGCGAACGAGCGCGCGCGCGCGCCCCTTGCCTTCGTTTTCAGTGTTTCGGTCTCGGTGCGCGACGGCTCGACCTCTCGGACGGCCAAGTCAGTCGGCCGGTGACAAGGCAGCCGTACAACGCGCGACACGAATCGTCGTTACGTCGCCCGGTCGTCGGTAGAGTCGGAGAGAGCGAGAGAGAAAGCGAAAGAGAGAGAAAAGATCGTGACGGAGAAGAGGAAGCAGTGGAGGTGGAGAAACGAACGAACGAAAGCATCGGTCGAAGACCAAGCGACTGTACGAGTAACACGCGAGAGTGGAGTGGCCACCGCGCTCTTCGACACGAATCACACGCGCTCGGAACATAGCGGCGGGACAGAAAGAGAGAAGCAGTGGGGATATCGGGAAGGCCATTTTCGTTGCCGGTGCGCGCCAACATAGACACGGCCGGCGTGTGCCTGCGGGCTCCAAACAGGAACGTGCACGACTGACTCCTACCGCGGCTCCCCACGTTTCACGCGGAAGAGGTAACGGTCATCCGAGTTGCCAGAGTGTTGCCGACGTCGTTTACCGGCACCTCCGCGCGAGTTTTTTTTTCAATAGCGTAAAGCGTCGCGACGCCCCGATCCCGCCGGAAGTTGTCGTCCTCGTCGAGGCGGCGCGAACCGTATTACCGCTCGTTTGTTCGATAAAACGGAGACGACGTCACGTCCGGTGAACAGTCGACAGCGCGGACTCTAGTGCAACGTTTTCATCCAACACCACCACCACCACCACCAATCACCGTCGTCTAACGTCCTGTTCGGTGTCACACGATACGAGAATTTGTAGTCGACCGAAATGCCGACGAGTTTGTTCAGCGAGATGGACCGCGGCTCGAACGGCGGCGGCACCGGCGTCTCCCTCGAGGATCAGCGTGCCCTTCAGCTCGCCTTCGAGCTGTCGATGCTCGGAATCCCGGAAGGTTCGTCCGGCTGCCCCGGCGCCGGCACCGGCAACGGCACCACCAACGATCCGGACCCTCTGCAGGCCGCGCCGGCCGTCTTCGAGGAGGCGCGTTCCAAGAAGAGCCAGAACATGACCGAGTGCGTGCCGGTGCCCAGCAGCGAACACGTGGCGGAGATCGTCGGCCGACAGGGTAAGTGTTGTATACGTGTATATGTGTTTGCGAAATCTCGCGTCTCTCTTTCGCGCCTTTTTTTTCTCCTACGCGCTCGCTCGGAGTTTACGAGCGCCAAGGACCGCCGTTATCAACCTCGTCACGGCCGCGAGACGCCCGTGGTGTTACCCGAGACTCGAGATTCTCGGGATAAGTAAAACGGATAAGATTGCGGGCCTTGGAAAACAAAAAGAGAAAGGATTGAGTGTAGGCGTTGGATTTATTTGGTCCCCGTAATCGACATTTCTCGGCCGGTCAAACGACACCGTGAGAGAACAGCCGAGGTCCCTTCGGGACTTTTCCCGAAATTGCGTCATTTCTCTTCTTTTTTTCCTCTCCTTTTTCATCCTTCTCCTTTTGCACGGTCGCGCGCAATTATAGCGCCACTGACAGTTCATTGGCACGGCCGTAAGCGCGACGCACGCCGCGGGAAACTTGATACCGGCCACGATAGAGCAATTAAACCAATTTACGTACGAATTTCGTTGAGGGCTCGCGCGCGTGCGTGCGTGGACCGGGCGGGAGATCCCGGCCTCTCCCTCCCCGTCCCCCGAACCTGTCGTAGGTCGCGGTCGTTACGGCCCCGTGCCTTTTCTTTCTCTTTCCCTGCCCGGTTCTCCGCTATCCGTTCTCAACGATCGCGGCGGAATAGGGTTTACGATTTCTATCGCGCGATACGATGCGACACGATATGTCGCGNTCGCGCGCGCGCGACTCATAAATAAAGACGCGTTGTATTCTGCATTGCACGGCCGAGACCGATGACTCTCCCGGTCTCAACCTTGAAGAGACCGGTCACCGTTCTGCGAAACGGCTAATTCGTCTCGCCGCGCTTCTTTTATCCGTGCCGACGATAGTCCCTTCCCGCCTTTTCGTTCCGCCACGTTGCCTTCCGAGCAAAACGCCCGAAACATTTGCCTCTCGCAGCGCCGGAAATGCACCGGACCACCTATGTTAATTTCCAATAGAATAGAATAACAATAGGTCTACGACGAGAGAAACGATTGGGAAGGGACGGGCTTAAACGTCACGTTGCAGCTCCGTCTTATGAAATGCCAGGCATTTCGGGCCTTCAGAGCTTGCTTATCGTTGAAGCTATTTGTTTCTCATTTACCTTCGTAATGTTTATCACACGTTGTACGATGATCGATGTTTACACATCGAGCTCGACAAGTAGCTCGTAGAGACCACTTATTATGTAGGAAGGAAATATTTTATTAATAAGAACGTGCGTCCTATCTTCAATCAAGCGGCGCGCGAATCGGCGATAAGAATCTCTCCTTCATTTATTGAACGATTAATCCAGTCGTTGAGCGAGGGGGGGGGGGGAGACGCTCTTATTGTCGAACGACGTTGCGCGTCTCGCGGAATGTTTAGAAATTCAAACAACGGCGCGGCACGTGGCCTTGCCATTTAAATCTTAACGTCTGTCAGCGGCGATTGTGCTCCGATCAATACCGTTCGGAGAACGCACACACACCACGGCCTCGTGCGCGCTGTCTGTGTGCACATGTGTACACATGTGTGTGCGCGCATATGTCTCGCGCGCCAAGTTTCGCGAACGGGCGGGCGAATCCGCGGGCGCCCGTATTGATCGATCGGTCGATCGATTCTAGGAATTCAAAGAATGAACCGAACGAAACCGCCGGTTATCGGCAGACGCCGCTTCCCGTCGCGCTGGAGAGGAAGGAAGTCGGGATACGGCTTCGCGGTCGTCGTCACGACCGCAGCTGATATAATACTGACCGTGCGACGTAACTTCGGGGCCCTCGGAGCTTGAAATTCCGCACCTCGCCGCCGTACGTGCTCGTTTTCCCTTCCGGATCCCTCGCGCGCGCGCGCGCGCGGCTTTTTTTAATCGACCGCTTTATCGCGTGAGAATCGTCCGCGTCTCTCGAGGTATAAAAAAATGTGTGTTGGTCGGCCGTTTTCAAGAGCTGTTCAAATTTTTCAGGACGCCGAGAGTCGACCCGAGTCGCCTGGTCGCGAGCGCGGGTTCCTCGATTCTTACGACACGAGCGTTTTCGCGTTGGCACTTAGCGTATCGTAAATCGCGCCGTATCGTGTTTTCACTCGCGACGCGCTCGCGCCGCGCATCCGGCGCGACCATTGATCGGCTCTCGTGAATGAGACGACGATGCCACTGACTGCACACTGACTCAAAGTTAGCCGCGTGTTTTTTTTTCTTTCTTTTTTTTCTACGCGTGGAACATGCGCGGGTAGGTGTGAACAATCTCTTGGAGAGTTCGCTCAAAATTCTATAAACTTCCGTTGACGCGTTTACGAGACTGAATTACGCGAGTTACGCGTATCCTGGCCTGGTTTCTCCAGATACGAGATAGAGCCCAGCGATTCCTCAGCCAGGCCGTCCGCCGCGAAACCAGTTTGACATACCTGGCATGAATCATTGCCGCCCCGTAACGCGAGAGTGCTCGTGCTCGCGTGGCCGAGCGGCCTGCCGACTCTATTCCGGTGGTTTCGCTCGTCGGCGTCGCCGGGAGATCGCGATCGTGTCGATTCGACGATGGCGTCTAATGAGTTTGATACGCCGTTCCATCGTGAGGATGTGGCTATTTGTTGATCATTTTCGTTCGCCGTGCCTCTCCTCGTCTCTCTTCTCTCCTCTCCTCGCTCTCGCATTATCTCTCTCGGGTCTCTGTCCCTTGCGAGCGGCCGTTGTTGTCGGTTCTCTCTCTCTCTCTCTATTCCACTGTCGATTGTATATGTCTCTCTTTCTCGCCCGTTCGCGGCTCTCCTGGACCGGAAGTTGTAATGAGTGCCTCTGTCGCCAGACCCATAGCCTCGCGTAGCATCGTGGCCAACGATGACGTTACTTTGGAAATATCACGGCCGGTTATCCAGATCGTTAGCTTGTGCACCGCGTGACTTCGAGAGGGAACTTGATTCACGAGGGGAATGAAAAAAAAAAGGAAAAATATGTAATTGCAGCTTCCAGGAATTGTGAGAGCGCATCGTGTGCTATCCTGGCGTAGAATCGTCTCTACTTGTTCCCTTTTTTTTCTTCTGTAATTCCAACACTTCTGTATGTCTTGTTATTCAATTCTCATAACCAATTGAAATTTACGCTGTGAAATTTTCAAAATGAAATTATATTTATTATTGTCTTTTTTTCTGGCCTATTATTAAAGTTGCTCGTTTATCGAGATTCTTGGTAACGTTAACGTGAGAAAATTAACGTTAAGAGATTAAATCTTTTAAATACTTTCACGTATTGCGAAACTCTTATTTGTGAACTTTACTGTATTTTTGTTGTATATTTCTCATCCACAAGTTACCATCTTAATCACGACTAATCTTATGCTCACTTCCGTAGTCGTCCTAAATTTCGGACTGCGGAAAGAGATCGTTTGACAGTCGTAAAGTTGAGTGATAAAAGTACCGAAAAATGCGCGCTCGGCACATACTATGTATACATAACGTTCCTCTCACAAAGCCGTGGAAATTCAAACATAAAATGAGAGAAAGAGAGATAGGAGGCGTGGCCTCGACGGATATTGTTCGCGAGCACGTGCCGCGTGTCGTGGTCTCGCGCCGCGATCCTGCGCCACGCCGCGCCGGCCAGGATTTTCTACAGAAACGGAAGATTTGTGTCACCGATGAAATCGTGTTAATGGGTACCGCGTCGTCGTTAACGCGTCCTCGTGAAAAGCGGAGGGGAAAAAGATGCCTAGGCGACGGATAGGAGAGAGACGGGGAATCCTTCGTGTACGATTTTTACGACTCCGTAGACGTAGACCGGGAACACACTCGGATAAGGGTATACTCGTTACGTACCCGGAAATCTCTCGCACACACGAATCTGACTTCACATGTCGACTAGATCTTTCTTTTCGTAAAATGTCGCAATCTTATCAGCGGGAATATGTGTCTAGGAGAAAATATTTATCCAGCAATTACCGTCTTTTTCTTTCTTTTTTATTTTATTGAAATTGAAAAACTCTGATGGATGTGTATATACATATATGTAAATAATATTGTTCGCATTGTCTTATATCCAGATTTTTTTTTTTTACGATAGTATGACCAACGACTAATGCAAAATAAGATTCAATATTTAATAAAAGATACATATTTGGTTTTCCTCAAATTATCTGTGGCATTCAGCCAACAGATGTACGTGACGATTTCAAATTCTTCTCCGTTCCTTCTTCGCATCTTTACTTACTGGGCGTTAATCACCGAGTGAAAAGGGAAACTTTCTTATATTTTCTAGATAATCGCGCAACTAACGGCCGAGAACGCAATAAGGCTCGTTTGCATAATGAAGAGCGTCGATAAGTGCGCACTACGTTTCGATTTCTTCGATCAGTTACATGGCAAGAGTGACTGTGTCAGTCATGCTGTCGATGGACGTGTAGAGTTTTTTGCATTCTGTATCGTCGTGACTTTAACAGAAATTAATAATACGACTTTTTAGCGGCTTCTTTCGGGATTTGTGGAAGAATCGCCTCTGCATGCGCCTACAATGTACAAACTCGATACACGCCTTGTGCACCGCGGTCATTTTCAAAAGCCCTCCGATCCGGCCGGCCGCAGAAATGATGGCAAAATGAAGCATTTCCGGCCGTGAAAGCAGAAACTTGGCTCGGGAGAAAGGGCCGGGGTTACGCGAATATTATTACGCGCGTGTTTTCGGCTGCACGGACGCCGATATTTTGTTACGTGGCTTGACTGTCCGAAATCCGGTCTCTCTCTCTCTCTCCTTCTCAAGGCTTTATTTACGGGGACGCGTTCGTCCGTTCGTCTGTCCGTCTGTCCTCTCGTCGCTTCGTTCTTTCCAGTTCAATTTGCGGGCGAAGATGTCGAAACTTCCCGCGCTTTCTCCGCCGAACCTTACGCTCATCGCATGTCGACCTGCTTCTTCGAAGATGATCTGTGAGAAGTTTTGGTCGTTTGAAAATTCGCCTTGCCGTCGAATCAACTTGCATCTTCTTTATTAATTAGTCAATCGATTAATATAACCTTCAGATTCTAAAATGTTTCTTGTTTTCGCGTAACAAGCTCAGAGTGCTATAGTAACACGTAGAAAATTAAAATTATAGGATTCGCTAAATTAGAGTGTGATTAATTTAATTTAATTGCGACAAATAAAGGAAAATNACGGGACAATTCTCCAGTTGGCTAGCCAGGTCACTTTATTGCATTTTTATTACAGTCAGAGTCAGATGTATAGCGTGACAGGATTGCGTTGGATTTTCGAGAGCAGTTTTCGGGGATTATCGTGCATATATACGCGGCGCGATTTCGAGGCGCGCAACAGCGGCTTGAAATTCTTTTTTTCACCGCAGGCTCCGGGCTCTCTTCTCGTATCTCGCACAAAAAGATCGGCCGAACGCGCAACGCCGCGGCGGCACATTTCGAGAATGGAAGTCCCTCGGAAGAAAAAACGAGAAATTGCTCGGCGGCGCGATGGCCAGGCCGCCAGGGTAGTGTGGTGGTGATGGTNGTGCCGGTGCCGCTGCCGCTGCCGCTGCGCCGGTGTCGGTGGTGATGATGGTGGTGGTGGTTGATGCCTTTGTTGGTCTCCGAAGCAGCTGCCGACCCACACCGGGCCTTTCCGTTCTCATGCTCGAAACTCGATCGACACTCGACCCGCGGGAACAAGCGAGAAAGATAGAGAAAGAGAGGAACACGATAGGTAGGTCGCAAGAGGAAGGCGCCGGTCGCACGCGGCGACGAAAGAGAGAGAGAGAGAGAGAAAGAGAGATCGGGATCGAGTGAGTAGAGAAGTAGAGAGGAGATTAAGAGAGATAGAGACGGCGAAGCATCGGCTGCTGCCGGCACGAATTTGAGAGCCGCTGTGGGTTTCGACGTGTTGCCCCCGTCTAGCAGATGTTTATGGCGCATTGCCTGAAATGAGCGGTTTTTCTCGTTTTCTATTTATTTTGTCTGCCATGTGTGTGCGCGGACCTACCCTCCGGACTTACCGACCGGAGGTCCTCTCTTGTCTGCTAAACTTTTCTCCGGGGTCCTTGAGATTAAATTTTCTTCTCGTCGGCCGCTCTTGCGAGAAAACTGTTGAAATTATTTCTCGGGTGTCTTTTGTAGAGTGCTCTAGACCAGATAACAGACGTCACAACAAGATTAGGATCGTTGCGTTGTGGCACGCTTGTTACAACTGCTATTGATACCTTGTATTAATGATAACAAGTTGTAACGTAATGACGTAATGGTTTAACAAGAATGAAAAGGTTAACGGATTTCAGGCGGAACGACGCGATAAAGAAATTTTATGGCTCTTAATTATGCAGTCTGCATAATATGATTGCCACCGTTGAGGATTTAATCGATGCCAATACATCACGTGTGCTGCTGACTACGTGTATACCTTCGGTGGGGGTATACCCACGCGATCAATCATGTATAAAATGCGCACGTTTCCGGCAATCATTTTTTTTTATGTATCTAAAAGCGAATGCTTTTCGATGTTGAATTGAATTATGTCGCACGCGACTTTTATTACATACCTATCTCGAATAACTAACACGAACGTTAAACCCGCGCGTCTCGTCGAGGCGGCTGTCAATGCGCATTTATCATCCTCTAGCAATTTGGAAGCGAGTGAGAGAATTCGACCTTTAATAATCGCGGATCCCTTAACCCGGGCGTGCCTTTTGAAGGCTACGAAGAACCTCGGTCCAGGAAATTCCCGGAGAGTTCTTGACACCGCAGAGACGAATTTGCATTCCCCGCGTGATGATAATGAAAGACCGCGGTCTCCTAATCCAGCATGCGATGAATAGCGGGCTGTTAACGCTAATTAATGACCGGAAAGTTTGCGAATCGGGGCCCGCCGCGCGATATGTAAACTTTGCCGGTGTCGTCGATCAATTTCTACCGTGGCCGCGACGACCGTGTCCTGCGGGAGACGGGATAAGATAGAATTTCGCCCCCACGTACACGAGATATATGCGAGTGCCTCATCGGAAGTGGAGGACGATGTCTTTGTTTGTTGCGCGCTGCCAAGCGGGACAGTATTCGAGGATACACGCGGGGGATATCGAATATCCGAGAGAGCAACGAACACAACGACCGGCCGGTGTGTGTTCGCGGCGAGAGAGACTTGGCCTAAGAACCTTCCTCGCTTTTCTGCCGTCTCGCGTCCTTCCTCCTAGGGTTCCTGCCGAGCTCCGCTCCTCCTTTGTCAGGCCTCGGTCCCGGTCTCCGCGTTTCCTTTTCCTCTCTTTATCGCTCAGGACATATAGCTTGCATTCAGGACGGTGCACCCGCGGCGTTGCATATCGTCTCTGCGGAGTTCCATGGCGCTCGGCGCTCAGCGTGATTTTACGATTCAGAAAAAAAAGGAAGAAAACGCGTGACAAAGTAATTCTAGGCTATCAACGTGCAACTTTTAGTGCAAATATATATCACCTACTATAGGATTGTGTGTGACTGTATGAAATATAATTCAAAGATATTTCAAGGTCGAGAGAGTAAAATTAATTTCTATTTACATTGTTACTATATTTTCAATATAGAGAGGTGGAAGTAAAAGAATGTTTTCAAAAAGAAATTTCAGCCAGCTTGCATTCTTTAATCACTTGTTAGCGGTGACGATCACTATGTTATGAACCGAGGCGATCGACAATTTCTTACAGTCTGTCGAAACTGATGGCTCGCGTAAAATTGAACGGCGCGATGGCGCAAAAACTGCAGCAAAGTTCGGAGCTGCCGTATACGTGCACCGCGTGCGCGCGGGAACGGGTTTCGACACAGTTCGTGTGTGAAAAAAGTGTCATTCGAGCGTAAAGGGAACTCTTTTCTTTTTCACAACGGTGCACATCCTCTCCGCGCGGCGCGGCACGCACGAGTATCCGATTATTCCAAAGACCGAGCGTACCAAGAGGAAGTGGTTCGCACAGCCCACCCACTTCTGTCTCTCTCTTCTCCCCCGTCTGCGCATGTACACACGACTCTGCGTGAAGGCGTGAGTGTGTATTATGCACGGACGCGCGGGCGGCCGAGTCTCTCTCGCTCCATTTGGCCAATCCGCATCCCGTGTACTCTTGCTCGCAACAATGCGCTCGACGTGGCACTTCCGTCCGGACGAGGAAAGCACCGAGAGCCTCTGTAGAGCTCGCCTCGTTCCTACGAGGTTCCGTTTAACGCGCCAACAGCCGTGCTCAATAAGCACGGAGAAAAATGATCCCTTTCGATAAAGACGTCCATTTTCTCGCGCGGCGATTATACATTAGCTTGCAACGCGACATGCATTTTCCTCTCCTCAAAATTTTTTTAAGATTATGAACGTGTAATTCGACTAAAAATTCGTTAATTTATTCATTTGTCAAGTTGATTATCTTCAATTTCGTTTCAATGTCCACGTGCTCGGACACGCTGTAAACGCGCGGTGGGAAAATGTCGAGGAGTATGCCGACGGAAGCGCGCGTTTTCGAGTCGCCTCCGTGCATTTTTCCCCGGCTCAAGGGAAAACCTCGACCTCGCTCGCCGTCAGTCGACCTTTCTCTCTCCATCCTGCTTGGGAATCGAGTGCGAATGTCGACTAACAAGCGGTGCACGTAAGAGAACCTTCGTGTAGTACGTCGAACTGTGACGTAGTCGGCGGTGCGTGTCCTAGGTCAAGACTCAAGACTGTCTACTGTGCTGGCCGACCGCTTCTTTCTAGCCGGGGCTTCATCCTTTCGCTGCTCGGCTCGGCCTGGCTCGATTCTCGACGAGCTTATATGCGTGTGCAACGAACGTGCGTGCATTCTCGCGCACGCTCGTTACGTACGTGTGTGTGCGTACGCCTGCAGTGAGGAGCGGGACACTCTTCGCGCACACTCGCTCTCTATTCGTCTCTCGCTTTTTCTCAGCTACATGACTATGTTCTCTCCATATTCTATATCCTCTTCCCTCTTGTAACTCACGCGTCTTCCCACTCACGACCCGGTCGGTCCCTGTCGCACAGTCATCCGTTCACTCTCGATCTCGAGATGAGGCCAATCGGCTGTCCCAAACTTTTTTTTTCCCCTGGCGCGCGCCGTCCTAGTTTAATGAAATCATACGTCGCGGGCGGCGAAATCGAAATCAGTCTTCGAAGGTCAGCGCGCCAATTAAGCACTTTGATTAAAACCGAGCGTTCTAAGTCCTATTTATAGTTTATTCCCCGTATACAATTTACGGCTTTATATTTCTGTAAAATATTTTCCAAATAAAATGCGGATTTATATTCCTATAAGATATTTTCCAAATAAAATGCGGACGTTATTGCGAGGTGCCTCTATTATACGATTCTGACTATTTATAGTATTTATAGCTTTAATTAATGAAAGTAAATAATGCGCGAGGAGAACGCGCGTTGCTAAGCATTTAGATGAGGTTACCGAAAAGACCCTTTGTCCGTAAATATCACGAGAAAGCTGTCGTCGGCACTCGCGTGCGTGGCACGTGCTGCATGGCGGTTATACGTTAGATACGTTAGCCGGTCTTTAAGGCTTTTGTCACTATTACGCAATCGCAAAAGCCGCGGAAAGGGAAAGCAACGACGATGGCGGCGACAACGACGGCATTCTGGCCGCTCTAACGAAAGATGCACTGCCCTCGGCGATTCGAGAGAGAATGATGCGAGAGAAGGTGACGAATCGCGGCACTGACCCACTTCCGCTCCCCTCGCGCGCGGCTTCATTTTTTTTATTCGCTGCAGATAGACGACGGGTCATTAAATGCGTCTTTACACGAAAAAGTATTAGGCAGGAAGTTACTCTCTCTTCACCTTCTTCTATCGACGAGCAAGTACCGTTTACGCCGCCGTAAACATCGCGCAAACTTGTAAATCGCGTTGCAGAGTTGTATATAAGCATTACGCTTATATTACTTGGCCATTAATTTCCGTCTGTTTTCGAGTAATTTCCTAACGAAAGCGCAGGTTATAGCTGAAAAGAAAAATAAAGCTAACGTAATGTATCCTGTTTTCAAGCAATTTCTTAATGAAAGCGTTATATTGAAGAGAAAAAAAAGGGATAACGTAACGTGTTCTGTGTTGTCGAATAATTTCTTAATAAAAGCGCTAGTTATATTTGAAATAAAAAAAAAAAGATTACGTATTCGTTTGAACAGTTATCCTCCTGTCGCGAGGCGATTCGTTTTATCGTCGCGTGGCCGACGATGTGCGTATGTCTTTTTACTAGACGATTCAGAAGTGTAACGACCATGCATAATTCCTTCTTCGGCTTTTTTCGCGTGCCTTCCCGACGACTACGACTTAGTTGCGCAGCAGCAGCAGCAGCAACGACTACGGGCGACGACGGCTGCCGCGTACATACGCACATGTATATATTATGTGGCCGACGATAAGCGCGACTGTAAAGCCGAGCCTCGTGTTCCAATTATTCAGAGAGAAACTTTCGCTCTCGCGGTATTATTGGGACATGTAACGCGATCGGTATTAAGTTGCCTTTACGCTCGACATAACATTTTGTTCTCGACCTCCGCGCGAGTCCGCGTGCGAAAAACGCGCGATTCAAGTCTTTATTTTTTTTTTTTCATTTATGCTAATCATTAATTATTCTGAGAGACGTCGCGACTAGACTAAAGAATGTATACCGTAATAGCTCTAAACAAAAAAATCCCGTTTGCCCCGAATGTGTTGACCGCCTCAAAATTGCTAAATGTTCCTAATGAACGACTTGCCGACATCGTCGTTCATTAACGTAGAGGCACGGGTCAGAAAAAAGCTCTAACCCCGATTCATCGCTAATTGTTAGTGAGATACTAACGATATTAGAGCGACACATCGTGTGCCACGTTGCGCCACGTGTTTCGTCGCACACGTGTCGTTCTCAGCAGCTAGCAGCATTACCAGCATACTCCCAATGGATCGGGAGAGGGAGAGAGATCATTATTCAAATTCAAATACTTTTCCTGGATTATGAATGGGATTGAAATGGGAATGTGCAATATGCAATAAAGTACGATATGAGAATTGAAATTTGTCGGAAAGGTCACGTGAAGGCAACGAAATCGCGTGAAACAGATTATCGATGGTATTCTATAAAGATTTATAGTTTAAAGGTCGGTAAAGTATACCAGTAGAACTTTTTTTTTCCGGGGAAGATGTAGATTATATTAAACAACAGCATTTTGTTTCTCTATATCTCTCTCTTTTCCTTTGTTTCATATAATTCCGTAAAGTGAGATTTAACAACCTGATGAAGTATTCACGTAAACGGATTCACGTAAATATCGAGAATCTTTCCACTCTCTGAGTGAGTATTTGAATGATATTTCGCCCGGGCGAACCCGACGAACGAACGTTCTGGCGTCGGTGACCTCAAACTCGATTGGCGGCGAGGAATCGAGAGAAATATTATGTCGAAATTCGCAAATCGCTTTTTTCTCGGAACGAAGATCGGTCGAGATCGGCTTTCATGCGGCCGGGTCTATCCGACAGTTGTCGAAGAGCGTGAGAGGAACAGAGATCGCACAAGACCGAGGGAAATGATAACGGGGCGCCTAATAGTTCGCGATTCGGCGACGCTCGATCCTCGTAGACAACAAAGAGTCCGGTGGCGAGTATAGGAGGGGGGGGGGGGAGGTTNTCAACCTCCGGAGCGTGCGGCGGTCGCGCGATGAAGCACAAGTCCCGGCCTCGTGGACCTCGCATACCCGTTCCTTTGTCCGGCCTCTTTTGAAGAACCGCCGCGAAGGAGAGCAGCTCGCCTTGAGACAAAGCGCACGCACCTTCCGACGCAAGAGCACGTGTGTGGGGGGTGTACTACCTTACTACCCTCTGCCTCGCCGTACCGCCGCTGCCCTGTCTCGAATGTCTCTCCTTCTCTCCATCCCGCTTCGCTGTCTCTTCTCTTTCTCTCTCTCTCTCTCTCTCTCTCTCTCTCTATTATTATGTTTTTGCGATTTATTTGTGTCTGCATCGCGGCCGATTTTTAATTTTTTTTTTCCTTCCCGCCTACCTTTCTCCGCCTTCTTCGAAGAAGAAGTCGTCGGCCTCGCGCGCCGTGCCCTCCCGCGCACACGAATCTGCAGGTGCATTGGACCTCGCAAACTTTGCTCTTTCGAAAAAGAAAGAGTGAGAATGAGATAGAAAGATAACGGCCGCCTCGCACCTGCACGCGCGTGCCTATCTTTTGTCAACGTCATTCGCGCTGGAAAGCAGCGCGCCGCGCGTTAATCGGCCACGTTGCAGGACAAGGTGCACGAACGCACGTGCCGCCACTTCCTTCGGACAACGCGGGCAGACAGGTGCCCGATGTAATTAAGCCGACGACCTGGCCAGGTCTGTCTCTGCATCACCGTGCCTCCTCGCTGCAGTCGCGCGCGTGCGCGCGTTTCGTATTTCAATGCGCTCAAAATATTTTATTTCGCTTCGACGTATCGCATATTTCTTTCTTTCTTTTTTTTTTTTTAGATCTCTCGCGTCGGATATTCCAACGAATTGTGTTTAAAACCAGTATAATCTCGTCGAGTTCAAATTTCGACACATTGCAAACATCAGGGTGAGAATGGATTTTCTTTCAACGCTTTAGGGTCGGTAGCGAAGACAACAGGCGTTAGGTACGTTCTTGCACGTGTTCGCAGGACCGAAAACTAAATTCAAGATTTTTATCTCGGTTTTGAGGACTGTTACCATTCGCGCCGTCTTTCCACTTGGAAAGAGAAAGCGACGGATAAAACGGTTTAGCTAGCGTCCGTCCTCCACAGGTAGCCGTTGAAAGTGGTGCACACGTCCTTTCGTCGAGCCAGGACGATTTTTGGAATTACCGTGCGCCGAGGGTATATCCCGTAGCCTGTGTCCTTCCGGACCTGACCTCGTCCTCACTGCCTGTCGGCGTTATAATACCTGTCTTTCAACGGGGGGAGCTGTTATATACCTGCGTCTCACGAAGCTCCTCACCCTTCGTGCGGAACGTTTCGAACGATAATGGCCCGTGTCTAACAGCTGCGGCGGGCAAAAAGTACTTTGACGGAATTTTCCAACCAATAGGCTGCTCTCCCGCCGCTCTTTTTTTCGTTCACTCTGTTGCTCTATCTCCATAAAATCTTTTTACATGTTAATTTCATTTGTCTTCGATATTTTCGATTTTCTCCGTAGATCTACTTAGCCAGTTTAATAGTCGAGCCAAAAACATTTTATATACACAATTTTTAATACATTAGACATATTTCCGAAAAAAGAAATAATAAAAACTGAAGCCGATATAAGTATCTTGTATTTCGAGATCCGACAATACTGTCGACAAAGAATTACTCTCAGGACGCGCAGGCGAATCACCTGGTACATTCTTTCGGGGTAAAATCTCCAATAGGCAAGGCGGACATCATCGGCGGACTATAGTACTTCCTGTCGAGCCGGTGACGGAGGAGACTTATAGAAAGTACGAGGGGAGAAAAAAATTGGATGGCGTATTCGCCGTGACGAGAAGGCCGCCGCGGTGGCGACGATTGGCTGTGCTAGACAAGGCAGGACGAAGGAACGGAAGGTGCCCGGATCGTGCTTCGAATCCAAAAGCTTGTTGGGCTCGTGCCTCTTACCGTTCCTCCTCGGCCGAGTGATCATTTCCGAGAACGTCCATCGATTGATTTACAAGAATCGCGTCTTAACTCTCCCGCCTGTCTGCGCCTGATCCGACACTTATTAATGTCTAATTAGAAATTTTTTATCTCTTCTCGAAAATACAATTTAGTACGAAGTGCGAAGAGAATTTGACTCCTCGTGCTGGCAAACAATTTTATCGAAGCGCCGCAAAAGAGCAGGTTTTCTTGTCAAATTTCTCAGGATATCTTTATGTCACATCTTTTTTTGTCACAAGAATGCGTTGCATTTCGAGCGGGCTAACAAGCCGCTAACCCAAAGCAGATTACAAAGCCTCTTCATTTACATCTACCCGGCGTGGGTGGTACGAAAGAGACAACAGTGTCGGAGGAAAAGAAAGCGAAAATCCGACCTGGCCGGTTAACCGGCCGGTCGGCCTGTCGGCCTCATTCGTGTCGCTTTATCTCATTCAAACATCCTACTATCAGAAGTCTCCCGAGTTCGCATATCGCGTTCCGCAACCAACTTGTCCGTTTCGTCACTCTTTCGCCTTGTTCTCTCTACGAAGCGCCGCTGCGTTGAGCACCACTGAGGCCTCGAATCGTTGAACCACGGAGTGGTTCAGTGGCTCCAAGGCCGGCGGAAACCACGGGTGGGATGTGCGGGGCAGAACGGCCCTTCTTCGACTGGAATCGTTTCTCTCTCCCGTACAGCGGCGCGAGTGCGTCTTCCTTCGACCTCTGCTTCGTCGTGTAGCCTTCGTGGTCTCGCGAAGAAGGAAGCAGAATAAGACGAAGACGACGGGCGGCGACGAGGAGGTGGATGATACAGGGAGAAGGAAGGCGAAGATGAAGACGGAGGAGAACCCGAATTGGCTCCGCCGGGTGACAAAAATGCGCCGCGTGCTGTGCCCTGTCGTCGTCGTCGTCTCGTTCCGACGCCTGGCGTCGATGTGCGTCTTGTTCTCGATTCGTTCGTGGGTCCGACGGACGCGCCGCGCCGGTTCGTTCGCGGAAAGTGCAACGCGCCCTCCCGCGTGTCTATGACCTTTTTACCGCGTGACCGCGACGGAACTCGCATATACTCGTATATCATCACTCCGAGCATAACTTTTGTTATTGGAACATGCCGTTTAATCGATTGTTTAATTATCGGAAAAGTGTTTAATGACTTTGAGGAGGCGTAAATATCGCGTCCTTTAATTAGGAATTTTCGATTGCACGATATCACCCACCTATGATACCGATATTTTCATTGTTTCAATGACAAAGGCAATGTGTCTCGGCTTACTTCGTGGGTGATGGATTGTAGAGCGTTTAACATGGACGCGAATAGAGTTGTCCGTGTAAAGAACTCTGTTAGAGCGATTAGAGTTCAACTAGACGTAACGAGTCGAGCATGATTTGCGTTTTACATTGCGATAGTGATGCGAGTCATTCGAAAGTTATATCGCACGCTTATATTGCTCTTCATTTGCAGCGCGCCGTGTTTCTTTGTATATCGTCGTACGTACGCGGGACGAAAGAACGAGGCGTGCGTGCCACCGTCTCGGTGTGTCGGCCGAGCCCAGCCTGTTTAGTTCTCTCCCACCGTTTCCTTCTCTCGAACGACCCAGACCCATTTTAGGAATGAAATTTGCGAGCCCACCCCGCCGAGCGTGTGCACCAGTTTCGACGAGCAGAATTCGCGGAATTCTAAAGACGACGCGCGGCCGGTCATAGTTTCTCTTAGGAATCCCGCAAGACTGATAAGGACATTGTCGGATTTCGCTCGTTGATCTCGAGATCCTCCAGCCACGACGTCTCTCGTCCGATGATCTTAGAGAGGATCTTCCGAGATCTATCCTCGCCGCGGAAGAAATAATTCATCGTTCAACACCATTCACGACTATTGCGACGCGATATCTCGTTTCCACGGAGTTATCGCGACTCGCCGATAATCATGCGGGATTCCATGTCTCCCGGTCTATCAATAGCTGTGATTAATTTCAGTTTATGTTACGCTCGATAGTGATCGCGTTGACCGACGAACCGCGCGCGCGCGCGCGCGCTCGCTCGTTGACAAGTTGAAAGCGGTTTGATTTAAGTCGAAAGCGATTACGAACGTTAGGCACGCAATTAGAAATCGTTGCGTTGGCCAACGCGTCTTATTACTGAACACCTTTAGCTCAAGTATTGTGCAACTCGTGCCGTTCGACGACGCACGTCACACCATAGGCTAACACTTTTACGCGTTACCTACGCACACGATAGGTGAAATCAAATCTGAATTCTATTCCTTACCCCCCTCCTCCCTCCCTCCCTCTTTACCCCTCGCGAATCCGTCGAGCAATAACTTGAATTTTAAATGTCAAAAATTTCAGAAATCACAATCTTTCTCGCTCAAGAGGATTTATGAGGATTGTGTCGTACGTGACACATTTCGCGGGGGAGGGGGGGCAGATTACGATGTTCCGAGTTCGTTTCTCGCTCTTGATATTTTTGGACGATCTATTTCCTCCCATTTGGTCCTTCGCCGAGGCTCCAGGAGGCGCCGCGCTGTGTTCTGTCGGGCGAGCACGGCTCTCGCCGGTGGTCCGCGAGAAAGATCCACGACAATTGAGGTCGGCACAGCTGCTGGGTGTCCGTCGATCGATCGAATGTCAAAATACGAAGCAGCAAACTAGCCGAGTCCCGGCGTGTAAATCGTCTAAAAGCGAAACGACGCACACGCCGTTACTTCACTTTCCGTGTATCAATGATTTCCTGTTTATCTATCGCCGATTGATATTCGATGTATGTACGTCAAATATTTGACTTGCGTTGCGATCGTGATACTCGCGAGATTACGTGGCTACCGATAGCATTCTTGGCGAAAGTAAATTTCCGAGTTAATTTAGTCGTGCAGGTAACGCGTAATAATAGTTTGTTACGTGCGGTGTGATCGGTCTACCTACCTATCTCTCTCTCACTCTTTTTCCGTAGATAAACTATCGATCAACGCCTTTATGCGAACAGTCAGAGCTTGCTTCGCTCGCTGACGCGAAGAGACAATCGATAGCCGCGATATAAATATATCGAGGCAGTAGAGACCACGTAGTAACAATTATTTTTACGACGTAAAGATGCGGCTGTAAAAGTGGCTCGTGGCGCACCTCTTTGATTTTCTTGATATCGAGATATCGATTTCTCCGGCGGCGTGTAAGTGCAAGGAATCACACAGTTGCACCACGCGTGTTTACGCTCAGTTCGCGGCCGCTCGCCGGATTTCGCAATAAATTCAAGGATACGATTCGTCAAGGCTTCGTCTGCCTGATGTCTGGCCGCCGCTGCGCGGACTGTGTCGCGCGATCTTCGAGAAAAGATAATCACTCAGAAGCGCGTTTAAATTGATTTGCTGAATAGTCCTCACGATTAGACGAATATAAATAAAAAATGAAATACGCGGAGAGATCCATCTAGACTTGTATTTATTAAAAAACTGACATATATATCGTGTTTATGTGTGAAATGTGCGAAAGAAACCGCGAGAGAACGTTCCGAGAAAACACTGAAACGCATTTATCGGCAGCGTATCGAATACGATACACTGTGCACTTGAGATTTTAATTAACATCGATGTTTACCGCGCCACTCCTCGGCGTCGCGATACTGACGAAACCGGGTGCTCGTGAATTTTCTTGTGATATCTGACACCGTATTATTTCTCCCGGGTCGCAGAGAACTTGCAGTGTGTACTCGCCGCACGCAGGGTAAAGAAAACGGCGTCACGTTGGGGACCAGACGTCATCGTCGAAGCATGCACTCGCCTCGGACCACCGCAGCTAGAGCTATACTTTGCAGGAGTTGAAACTGCGGACCGCGTCGGAAAAATCGCGCATGCACGCGTGCTGATTGCGGATTCTCACGCACCGGCGTGATACGAGCGTTTATCTCGAATTAGCAATTTTCCTCGGAGGAAAATAAAAGAGTTGTTTTATGAGATTCTTAGATTCAATGATTCTTGGATCTTTGACGATTCTTGAGCATCTATTAGTCGCACATTGCATTTGCGTAATTTATACACTATTAGCGCGTAACGTGATTTATAATTGTAAGATCTCTCAAAGTTGATAAACGACCACTTTCACGGATATGTCAATTTCCCATTCGGCTCGGGAAGCCCGCGTTTATGGAACGAGGACGGCGCGTCATGCGAACGGTGAAATGTAGTCAATGTAGTCGAAACATCGACGGTTGTACCTACAGTTTCATCGAATTTTTTCAACTCGTCAAATTGTTGGGTCGAGTGGCCGAACGATTTCAGGTAGCATCGAGATTCGATTGTGTTTGTTGAGAGACCCCGAGATATCTGGTCGAGCGATCTCTTTTTGTCTTCCCCCTCTATTACTTATCCTTTTCTTCAACGAAGCTTACTGGAAAAAATTTGAAGAAATATTTGGAGGAAAATGGCTCATCCGTTTGTAACGGTTAAAGCGTCCTCCTAAGCATTTACAAAACACGTCCGCGCGGGCGAGGCGCTTTCTTTCGGCTTGTCTTTCGTGGCTTTGAGTCTACATCGGCCATGCGATTTTCTCCTTTAGGAAGCGTAAATGGTACGGATTGGTCCGAACTATCCCAGACAGGTCTCTATCCCTGAATAAGTTCCCATGGAAACCATTGGCGTAGCCGCTAATTTTTTCTGATGCGCCATTGGCAGACTGTGAGCATGCACCGCACGTGTACGTATATGTGTGTGTGTATACATATACATCTCGATCGAAGGGCGAAAGAAAACGAGCCCTCCGGAAAAACCTACTCGAGGCCAAGAAAGCGCCAAGATTAGTCAGGGACACGAAATTATTCGAGGCGTAAAATTGTCCGAGAATCTTTCGCGACAGCGGCGGCGGTCTCGTAATCAACAGCGTGATGCACTTACTCGCGCAATACCCCGATACAGTCTCCTCCCGTTGACCTGGTCGAAGGGGGTGTCAGTAAGATAAAGCGTGTACGGCTCCAAGACTTCGCGCACCGTTTTCTGCGACGGTCGCGCAACGGCGTAACGACTGAATGGGAGGACAATGAAGACGGTGCGTATCGTAGCAACGCTTATCGCACGTGCGAGATACCGCGGCAGCGCGGCACGGCCTCGCCACGCGCACCGCGAGTCGCGCACGGCCTGCGTCGCGGATATATGTATAATCAAATGAATTATTGACCACGGAGAGGCGACGACCGCCGGCCGTTGATCTAATCGGCCGTTTTTAATCGCGCCGGACGACATGAACGCGACTCGGCACAATTGCCGCGGTGAATAAAGCGAAAAACTCACTCGCGAGCATTTGCGCCGAGTATCGCACCGCACGCATTACATTGAATGTATGTAATATATATTATATATATATATAAAATATATATTACATAATGACTACACTGGTGTAGTATGGTCGCGGATGATTCACTGTTAGGTCAATATCTCAGGCTGGAAACACCGGTCGGGCCTGTTACACGAGGGCTGTTTCTGTGAGTGATCGATAAGCCACGCGTGTCTCGTCGGCAGCGTGCGTATATATGTACATATATATAACGTTGAATCGTGTATGTGCGCGCGTGCGTTTATGTGCCGTCGTGAGGGATCGTCGGTTAGGGTTAGACGAGGAGGGTTAGGCGACACGGGATGATAACCCCGTTGCGTATACGCGAATAATTAATTCAATTTTCGTACGTTTTCACCGTTCAGGGAAATGCGTTTTCGGGCGTCTGAGAGTAGTCTCGCAAGTTTTCCAATTTGACCGTGCACTGCCGACAATGCGACAATGTAATAATTGACGCAGTTTGTGCAACGTATGTCAGACATTGTATTTCCTTCGAAATAATCGACATTAATTCTTTTACTGATAAATTGGCGGGTTAGCGTTATCGCAGCCGGAATTATCGGACATCCTCGTCCTTAATACCATAATAATAATTTCGCAACAAGACCCGAGTGTGAAAAATAAAGCGAGCGACGTCGCGTTATCATATCGCGCTGAATAAAAATATATTTTTCCGATACTCCGTTTCTGTCTTTGTCTCTTATATAGGTATATTTTCTACTTTGTAATTTTTTTATTGTTTATTTTCTTGTTTTAATAACGATGAATGTAAATTGTATTTCTTGAATGAATTAGTAGACAGTGATTCTCAACTCTTTTGTTCTGAGTTCGCCTTACAGTTGACAACTTTGTTCTCTTATTTTATTGTCGAATCAATAACGTTTACATGGATCTAAATCTAGAATTTTCTGTACGGCAAATTGAACAAAGTGAGGAAAAGGCGTTTTTATTATTGTGCTGTCTCCGATTGTGTTTCGATTAGAAAGCCCTCCCCGCTTTAGCGTGAGTCACGATGATAACGCTCGAAAAAGAGGGTAGAGCATCACGAAACTACATATTTATATATGTATAGTANAGTACAGTACAGTATAACATAGTATTCTCTCGACACCCTCTACATTGTACCTTTGCGAGACGTGCGTTCTACGAATGTGTAACGCATCCGTTCGCTCGAATTCCCGGTGACGTAAAATCCAACAAATTAGTCGTGCAATATTAATATTTCGCAGGCTGCAG
This sequence comes from Tetramorium alpestre, assembly GCA_021460005.1. Classification (NCBI taxonomy): domain Eukaryota; kingdom Metazoa; phylum Arthropoda; class Insecta; order Hymenoptera; family Formicidae; genus Tetramorium; species Tetramorium alpestre. The sequence goes on along the minus strand of JAJVSH010000257.1, from coordinate 98,784 downwards.
TATGCCGCGGTTCGTTATATAAAGACGATAATTAATGCAGTCGAGCCATATTGCCCAATATCGATTCTCTCCGCGAACGGGAAGGTCGAGAATGAAAAAAAAAAAAACGTTTTATGAACGATCGCGTCGCGCCGACGAAATGGAATAAAAAAGCGTCGCACATCGAAGAAACAGAGATATTTATCTAGATAATTTCATTCACGCTGTATCGAATATCGTAAACATTGATATTACTTAATATCGCGCGGTATCTAGAAATCTTCTTGACAATAATGGATAGATTAATGAAAATTAATTGTAGAAGAAATTAGTATAATTATATTAGTGTATCAACTAATTGCGAGATGTCAGAAACGGAGCATTGTAGATATCGGTTCGCACTGAAGTGTCGCATTCGCGATTTTTTAAAGCCGTAACATTTGAAAATCAGGGCGGGGGGGCGTATTCAACGATCTTTGCTATCTTCGAAGTTTCTTTCGAGCCTTGTCTCGGCGCTCGATGAATGGACGTACTATACGCCCGTAACGCATCCGCGTAGCGTGTGTAACGCTCCCGCGGGACGAGAGAAAGATTGAGAGGGGAGAGAAAGATACGCGGCGCGACGGCGTGGGCCGGCCGGCGCGCGTTTTGACATTAAATTGGTTCACCCACGCGTGACTTTCTAACGTAGCTGCGTTTCCCAATTCGCAGCTCTTATCGTCTGGATTGCACGAACGTGCTTGCTAAATCTCTTTTCGGCTTTATCGTCCTCGAGCGTTTTCAAATAGATTCGACGACCGTGGAAAATAATTGCCGAGATAGTGGAAATTTTATTACCCGTTTTTAGATAATAGCGTCTAACGAAGGATACCTTCCTTTTAAAGATAAAATTGATCGTCAAATTTTATCACAAGTCATGATTTTCCGAACGCAAAGTTGCGTTCTGAAAAATATCGCCAAGCTTAATTTTTCCCTTGATTTAAGCTCCTAAACAATTTTTCTATATTGCAAACATTTTTGCTCAAATTATAGTATCCGAAAAAAATTTTTCCAAGTTATTAAATTTTAATTTTTAATTATTAAAAATTAAATTTTCCATATCCTATTTCTCAAGCTTCGTTGTCTTTGAACTGAGATAAAAATGAATGAACTTTTGTCGTTAATGGCGGAATATGCATACATGCTTTAGAGTTTACTATTGTAAATTCGCCCACAAGCTCTTTTTATCTTTCCTCTTCCTCTCTTCGTCATGTTCTCTCGCCTCTTTGTCTTTCGATCTCTTCTTTTTTTTTCCCCGTCCACCGTAACTCGCGCTAATCGTATCATATCGCGATATCGTATTACGTCAAACGTCTCACTGTGTTCATACAGAAGACGAGTATTAAAAGTGCGAAATTAATTTGCAAAAGTCTCTCCTTTTTTTCCACAATCCTTTGTCACTTCGCGGTAACGCGATTCATCCTCGAGCTCTTTTTCGCGAGAATCCTTTCGCTGCTTCCTCAAAGAGAACGGTCGATCTCGTGCGCCGTATAAATTGCGTATCGCGACCTTGTTCCCTTAACGAGGTGACCCGACACGTTCTCCGCTTCGCGTTCTCATCGAAATAAATTTCGCATTCGGTCGGACAAAATTGCCGCGTCAATGTCGCCGGCCGTCCGACCGAGCGAGATGGAACACATTTTATGCATGACCGCGTGTCGCGTCTTTAAGCGTGGATCTAGAATATTCCTCAGGCACGATCGACTTCGCAATTTTCTCCAGATCGTATATATCCCAGTTAAAGAGTTAAACAAATGTACTGACGGTCGCTGCGTAAGATTGCCTCCCCTCCGAGGGATTTCGCAATCGGTTCGCGTGGTGCGCATTATTCACGTTTCTCGAGCGATTTTCTCCGCGCGTGAACCGGTACGCGTCTGTGCACAAACTCGTCGCGGCTTCCACTCGCGTTACTCTCAAAATAAATAGACAGGCTAATTAATTGACTCCGACTGTTTTCCAATATTATCCCTTTGGATACTTATATATATCGATTTAAAGTTGAAAGCTCCGAATGAGAGCAACGAGAAAGAGAGAGAAAGAGAGGAGGAGGAGGAGGAGGTTTCGCGGAATAACCGGCGTAACCGATGCCCACACAGTTGAATTTATGAAAACGGCACCGTGAGGACATAAATTAGCAAAGCGGCGGGGAAACGCGAGAATAATCTCGCGCTTCTACTCATTGGCGGTTGAAACAGGAAATGCTAGTCGTGCACTGGGAGCCACGGCGATCTCAGCCGCTCGTGGCGTTAAATTATTCTTTTAGCAGGGATTATTTATGGGCCCGGTGTAATGTTGATTCCCTGCGCGGCGCGTTTTTTCGACGCCGGCTCGAGGGGGTCCCTTTTCTTCGTCGCGATTTTACGCGACCGGTAGTCACCACGGCGGACTCCCTCCCTGCGTGTGCGAATATGCGCATGTTTGCATTCGGGGTTGATTTTCACTCGATAAATATAAATCCCATGTGGATACGCGGGTTATCGCGGTGCGCAAACGAGAGTCGAGGTCGAGAACGCGGCTCTCCGCTGGAGGCGGGCGAGAGACTGTAATAATCTGGTGGCGTGTTGGCAAGGTGAGGAAAGAGAGAGAGAGAGAGAGAGAGAGAAAGAGAGAGAGGACGAGATAAGAAATATGAGGAGGAGATATAGAAAACTAGCGAAGAGCGGAGCAGGAAGCAGAGGTCGCAACAGAAACGACGAGATGCGACGCAATGGGAATCGAATTGTACAAAGAGGCATTCGCGTATCTTCCGATATCGTCCGGAGAAATTTTCCTGGAAAAATCGACTCGATATTCTTTAGAAAATTTACCTTTCTTTCTACCGAAGGGCGAGCGCGACGAATCTGGAACACCTTTATATATTGTCTCTCATTTTTCGGAACGGTCGATTGGTCACATCTGGTGCTGAATTGCGTAACTGACGAGATCCGAGGCATTTCTTTCCTCGGCGTTTCACGGCTGGAGCTTTTCCCGGGTATTGTCCGCTCTCTTTCTCTCTTTCGCTCGGTGGAGTTTGAGGTAGGTCGATCGACGAATGACTCACCCTTTGGACTCGGGCAAGAGGGACTCTGGGCGGAGCGGCTTCCACGGTGGGCAGCGCATCCCATTATATCCACACTGCGGCTCGTTAATATCGTGACATCCAATATCGCGTAATTATATACGTACTGCCGCGGCCGCATAAGTCCCGAACGATGGCGGTTTTCTCGCTAACTAATAATGAATCATCGGGAGTAGAATAAATGCGCTTCGCTGTTGCAGCGCGCTTCTTTTCCATAATAATATTCGCGCGGTAATTCTCGCTTATTTCAGCTTATTTCAGCTTCAGTAAAGTTTTATCGTGTAGACTTGTAAAAGATATATCGCTCGATATGCTTCCGGAGACACCGACGATCGTGCGCCTGTCGTCCTGTATGGCTCGAGGGTGTCCTTACTCTCTCTTCAAAGGATCATCGTCTCTCTACATTTCCATAGAAGATTAACGGCCTGGCACAATCTACATTTTTCATCGTGAGATCTCGACCGGACTCTCATCGAGAATCTTCTCGTACGAACGAACGTATTATTGTGAGAATTGCTGTTCGAGTCCGAAGAAAAAGAATGCATGGCGTGTGATCAGAAAGAGAAGCGGAAGAGAAAGACAGAGAGAAAGAGAGGGGGAGGGAGAGACAGTGGGAGAAAGAGAAAGAAGGAAAGAGTAGGAGAACAAACGCAACGTTGGGCCGCGCAGTGTCAGTGGAGTTCAATCTTAATATAGTATGACCTCCACTGCCATTCGAGACAGTGTCGGTCGCGACGGCAGTTGCAACTGCGAGCGAGCGAGCGAGTTGCGAGCGAGAGAAAGGGAAATGGGGACCGACTGAGAGGGAAAGATACGGCGACAGAGCGCGAGAGTGATTAAAGAAGAAGAAGGGAGAAGGACGCGAAAAGAAGCGGGGAAGGAGGAGTAGAGAAGAGACGTGCTGGTGAACGCGTGCGTGCGTTGCACCTTATTCCCCAGTCCGATGAGTGAGCCTCGCCTCGGTTATTTCAGAGACATCAGTTTCGAGAGAGAAAGAGGAGAGAAGAAGACAAGATACGGAGAGAATGCGCGTGGCGAGAGAGACTATGCATGCGTGCGTGCGTATGCTTAGTCGTCGAGAGTGTCATCGATCTATTTCGAGAGGAGGCTGGAATTTCTGGCCTTCGCGAGGGGTCAGTAGAAGAGATAGAAAGAGAGAGAAGAGTGGAGAATGGAGAGGCTGAAAAAGATAAAGAGAGAGAGAGGATATCTCTCGCGTAGGGGGAAAGAAAGGCGAGGAAAGAGAAGAAAGAGACGACGCGACGATGGACGGATGGATGGGCGAGCGGGTCGTTACCACACCTGCGCGCGCACCCGCCGATCTGGATTGCCCGATGGTCAACGTACGAATGACTGCATGCTCCTACATCTTCCTCGCCCGAGCTACCCAAAGAAGGAGATAGAGAAAGAGAGAAAGAGGGAAGATGGCAAGTCGCGGCGAGACTCTCGAATTGCGATGCGCTGTTATGCCAAGGGAACATTATTTCATTCACGCAGTGCCGCTTCAGCTTGAGCAGTTTTTGGATAACAAAATTGGATAACAAAAAGTGTTAATCCTTTGATGAATATTTCATATATTTATAATATTTTATATATAATTTTTTTATGAATATTTCATATATATATATATATAATGTATTATTTTGAATTATATATATTTGCCATTGTTAAAAGAAACCATGGTCGCCGAATAATATGTACATACAACTTTCCGAATAACAAGATTTCTACTTTTGGTATTATTGTTTTCATGAAGAATGGCCTGGAGTTTTGGGAATTTCCCAGGTGCGGTGTGAGAAATGAGGTAAAACGAGAGATGAAGAGATGATTAATCGTTTCCAGCGCGATAAGTCCGCTTTGCGGGAGAGTATTTGTACAGAGGCGGCAGCGAGTTATCGGCGAGTTATTGGAGTTTTCTCGGCTGTATAAGCTCGCGCGCGCGTGTCGAGTGGGGTTACGTTAGAAGGGGGCGACGGTGGAAGAGAAAAGGGATGGATGGCACGCGGGAGGAAGAGGCGGCAGATCTAACGATATGGTGGGGGGAGCGGCGGTGGTGCTCGGCCGTTGCATTGTGGGGGTGTTGGCCTTCAACTTGACGGCGCAGTTTCACTGACCTGCCTGAGAAACCCGCCAGCTCCGTGTGCCGAGGACCCACGGGCGCATCCACGATGCCAAAGGGTACCGCTACTTAAGAGTCCATCGAGCCCTAAACAAACCCTGCTGTCGCCGAACGGCCGGGGAAGCCACGCATTCGAGATGTTAACTTTGTAGCTTCTCGATGCGGTTTGACGGCCGGCACGTGAAAAGCAAGTGTTTCTAAAGAATTTCTTACCAGTACGAATTTTCCAAGAGAGATCAAATACAAAGGTTGATTATTCTTGGCTGCCACTCAGTTAAAATGTTATACTCTAATAAAAGGAAAACTAAAAAAAAAATAAAATTAAGAATAATTACAGTATATTTCTCTTTCTCGTTTATACAATATATTTAAACAATTTAGTAGCTCGATTAGTCGGCCCATTATTCTTATATCTTTTTATAACTTGAAGACAATATTCAAAATTAACATCTCGATGATTAAATTGAGAAAAGATTTCGTTTTTTCGCTCTAATTCTCCGTTGAATTTCTCAAGTAGATCTCCAAGGAATAGTCTCTCTCCGTTGGTATATTCGGTGGGCGTAATTAAAGCAAAGACGAGCAGATGGCCCATGAATGTCCCAGTCGGATCTTTCCTCCGTCGAAACATGTTACTTTGACCTTTCCAAGAAGTACAGTAAGCAATAAGAATTAAACTTTCGAAAAATTCACTAAAACGTCTATAATATTAAAATAATTTTCGATCATCGCTTTCGATATATAAATTTATTTTGAAATTATCCAAATGAGAATTATCAAAAAGGAAAGAACATCGATATAGAATGCAGCACAAGGACAAATTTAGAAACGTCGACGCAGCCTATATATTTGACGCCCTATGCACTCGAGTTACACGGAGCGTCTATAATGCAGCCACGAGGCGCGTGGAAGCCTGTAACTATTGATCCTGCAGCCTTTGGGGAGCCGCTGCTGCTGCTGCTGCTGCCGGCCGCTGCTGCTGCCGCTGTCGTTGTCGTTGCCGTTGCCGTTGCTGCTGCAGATTTTTAGCAACGTCATTCAGCCGCGTGACGTATCGTGGGAATGAAGAGACACAGCTCCATCGAATAGCATTCGCATTGTACTCACACCCGGGAACCAACGTGTCTCGTGTGCATCAGTCATGAATGATAAGCCTTCTTTAACGGACGGAAAAAAGAAATTTGCCGTCATCCTATTAAAATTATTTCTTAACAATGACGAAAATCTTGCCGAATCCTCCGTGAATCTCCGTCGCGATTGCGTTTGAACAAACTGCAGTGTCTAATTGTGCGCACTCGAGTTGACTTGAGGTCGAGTTCAAATTCGAATCCGGATTCGCTGGCCTACGATTCCACGGTACGTACGAAACACGGCGCGGCGGATCAAGAAAGCTCGACCGAAAGGCCCCGGACTCGTTCCTTTCGATTCTCTCTTCTCGTCCTCTCTCGTCCCTTAGACGAGGCGAACAAAGCAAAGGGTCCCCGAGCAAGCAGCGTTCTCTCTGACGGACGGGGCCTTCTTTCTTTCTCCTCTCTTTCCCTCTTTTTTCCCCCATCTTTCTCTCTCTTTCCTTTCCTCTCTTTTTCCCTATCTCTTCGTCTCGCCTCACCTTGGCCGCGGCCCTTCAACTGTCTACGACCCACGCCCCACCTCTTCCTCTTTCTCCGTTTGTGCCACCACCATCGGTACCATCGCCAACCACCATCGCCACCTTCCTCGAGGTTCTACGAGCACGCCAACCTTCCTCTCCTTGGCGGGTCTTCGCTCTCCTGCCGCGCGTATACCTGTGCACAAGTTCGTCTCGCACGCACGTACGCACGCATCGCGCGCGCGCGCGTCCGGNTATTCTCCGAGAGAGATCCACCTCGTCCACCTGCCTCTACCTCGACGCGGAGTTATTTAGCCGAACCGAAGCCGCTCCGGTTCGCCCTAGGCGAATTTCCGGAATAAGGGAGAGAGAGAACCTTCGCGAAGCGGAAACTCGATTGGCGAACGAGCGAACACGCGGTTCAAATTGCACGCTTTCCTACTTGTATCTAGGGATACAAAAATTTGATCTCTGACTCTTAAATGTCTCCGAATAATCTTAAATAGTCAACATTAAAATAGTCAACATTATAACAAAATTAAATAGTCAACATTAAAGAGAAAAATGAGAAAGTATTACTATCCTTTTTCCATAAAAATATATTTAATAGATATCTATTAATATATGCACGAATAATATACGAATTTTGTTGAGTTCTCTCACAGCGTCTCGCATGATATGCAATATGAGTAAATTGGGATTCTAACAGCATTCATGACCTCGGGACGACTTTACGCTGTTCTCATACCCTCTGACAAGTCAGACAATTACTTTGCCGTACATGTTGCCAATTGTTCACCACCACGTACTGTTTCGTATCGACGTTAAGATTACGCTTTGCGGCGCATGGCGACCCTGAAGAAGCGGAAACATTGTCCATGACATTGCCGCGTGCATGTCGCGCTTACGCAAAGATATCTCTAGGCCTCGGGCGCCCTTCGCCTAACCGGCAGGCGAGTTTCCAAGCGCATTCTATCCGCGCGCGCGGACAAAATAATTCTCGAGAATTTATTCGTGGCCTTGCTCTCGTCCTCACGCTCTTTTGCCCTGAATTCTGCTTCGTCGCGTTTCGCTTTCTTATGCCGCGTGGCGCGCGTTGGAAAACGCAAAATTTGATTGCGTGAGATCGACGAAGGAAGGGGGGAGGGGGACAGAAAGAGAGAAAGGGAGAATCGTATAATGGTTCTGCTAGGGAGAGAGAAAGAGAGAGAGAGAGAGACGAAAAAGCTGCGTGGTATGCGATGCAACGAACGTACGTCGTCTTCTCTCCTTCCATCGCGACGAAGGAGAGAGTGAACTGAATGAAAGGGAGGCCCGAGGGGGGAGAAAGAAAGAGAGGAAGATAGAGCGAGCTCGACAAGGATAGAGACAGAGAAAGAGAAACGGAAGGTTCCCAGGATGAGCGCGAGAAGGAAACGACGGAGAGCAGTCAGGAGCGAAGGAGGGAGGAGTGGTTCACCTGCATTGCTAGCATTGCGCTGGCTCAAGGCCAAAGAGTCTGCGAGACCGAGGACCAGACCGGGTCGGGACCTCCTTCCTTCCAGTTTCCTGCACCCTGCTCTCTCACCGCGCCGCGCTGCGCCGTTCTCTTGCATCGCGCAGCGTGCCTACTTCGTCGAGATCTTTCTCTCTCTCCTCTTCTCTCTTCTCATTCCATCGCATTGTACCCCTCTGTATGCAAACAATGCATCATGGACGCGCTGCTACTTTTGAAGGTTTATTACACGCGTGTGGGCGACTTCGTGCCCCGGCATGAAACACAAGAAGTGGAAACAATTGGGTGCATAATAGCGTAATAATTATAATCAATTTCCTCTTATTGCACCACAACACGTAATATTTTTTTCAAACGTTTATTCAGTTGTATTTAAGATTGGAAAGTGTGAACAGATAGTTCTGTTAAATATTTAATCTTTGAACAAAACGAAAAGTATCCATGCAAAATAATGAGCGTTTCTTTCTTGGTTTGATTACAGGCTGCAAGATCAAAGCCCTTCGAGCAAAGACGAACACCTATATCAAGACGCCGGTGCGTGGTGAAGAGCCCGTCTTCGTCGTCACTGGTCGCAAGGAGGACGTGGCCCGTGCGAAGCGTGAGATCCTTTCGGCCGCGGAGCACTTTTCGCAGATTCGCGCGTCGCGCAAGAGCTCGTTGGGCGCTCTCCTAGGTGCGCCGCCCGGACCACCCGCGACGGTGCCCGGTCACATAACGATTCAGGTACGAGTGCCGTACAGAGTAGTGGGTCTGGTCGTGGGCCCTAAAGGCGCGACTATCAAGCGAATTCAGCATCAGACGCATACCTATATCGTGACGCCCAGTCGCGACAAGGAGCCTGTGTTCGAAGTGACGGGACTGCCGGAAAGCGTTGAAGCGGCCAGACGCGAAATACAGGCTCACATCACCCTGCGGACCGGCACTGCACCCGGCGTCGTCGACGATACCGATCTGCTGGGCGCCCTCTGCCGTGGCGGACTTGGCTCCGTTCTCGGTATTCAAGGTATCGATCAACCGGGATCCAACAGCTCCAGCAGCTCTAACGGAGCGTTCTCGAGTAGTGCCAGCTGCAGTAGCTCGTCCAGCAGCTCCGCTGGAATGGGGATGAACGACCTCGTCGCTATTTGGAGCGGAATGGAGAGGGACGAGGGACTCGGCGAGTCGCCGTCGTTCGAGTCGCAGCCGACCTCGACGTCGTCGATCTGGTCGTTCCCGAGCGTCGCGCTACCCTCGAGGCCGTCGCCGCCGGCGACAGCGAGCCCGGCGTCGCCCACAGACTCGCTTCTGGGCGGCGCACGACGGGACTGTGTCGTATGTGGCGACAAGGAAGTCACCGCGGCGCTCGTGCCCTGCGGACACAATCTCTTCTGCATGGACTGCGGCAATCGGGTCTGCGAGAGCCCGGATCCAAGCTGCCCGGTGTGCGCCAGACGTGTCCTGCAGGTGCTCCGTATTTTCTCCTAAGAGGGGCCCCGCCGAGCCGCCGCCCGTCAGTCTCCCGTGTCGCGACGCCCGGTGTACACAGCGGCTACAGCTCAGCAATTTACTTTCTACCGCTCCTCGAGTATGGCCGGCTAATAACAGTTCCAGCAGGCATGACGACAACAAAGTTGGACAACAACATTGGCGCCCGCGCGACAACGACGCGGCCTGCGCGCGCGAAACCTCTCGGCAGTCCTTAAAGTTGGCCTTTTTTCTTCGCCTGTCATCGCTGTCGTCGTTGTCGCCCATCGTCATCGTCATCACCATCATCATCTACATCATCAACATCAACATCATCGTCATCCTACCATGCCGGTGTGACGCCGTCGTCGTCAGGGGACCGAACGCGCACAAAGTCTCAATTCCACGGCTGCCAATAATCTCTTACGCGACGGGGATTCGCCTCGACTTCGAATCGGTCTCATTCGGGCCCGATCGTCGAGTCCGTCGAGTTCCCGCTGACCGGATACAACGAAGCCAGCTTTTAAGTTCTACGAGATATATATTTAAAGAGACACACAGAGATAGGGATGGAAACACTCACCCACATCATCGCCATCGCTTCCCTCCCTTTTACCCTCCCACCCGCCTATTTCCCCTCGCCCCCTTCCCACCCCTTCTCCCCGTCCCTTGACGCTTGCATAGATTGGGCTCGCGGCTCGTCGAGTACTCTAATAAGCCTCGAGGTATGAGAGAGACGGTACGAGGGCACCGAACGAGTAACTCTCATCGTACCGTCCGGACTAACGCGCGAGAAAAAAAAAAGCCTCTCTATTGCCCGCAAAAGATCGACGCTGCGATATTCTGCGACTGATATTACTAGTAGCGAGACTGATGGTTACCGAGACGCTACTCTTTTCTTTCCACCGCGGAGGCTACGGTCCGCAATGAATCGATCGAGTCGTGGACCGTGGATCCTCATCGCCGAACTTTTGACTACACTCAACACCGCCGGTGTGTGTTTGCTGTTTTTTTAAAACTCTCTGCTCGTTCCTGAGATTTCCTCTGGGTCGAACGTTTGCTGGGAACGGAGGCGGCTTGTTTAGCATGGTGGATCTTAGAGCTTTGCCGTTTTTCCTTTTCATATATATATAGATACATATATTTTTTAATAACTGACTGAATGATAAATCACGTTCAAATCACGTCCAAAGAAATAACTTTCAATTTTCTGATTGCTTCTAAGCTTCGTACATCATTCGATCAAAGCATGCTTACATTCGTATCTTCGACTGTCAATCTTTTTAATCGGTGATGAGCCAAGGAGAAGATACGTATCTAACGTTTTATTTGTCTAACCTGCGAATTCTTTATTTGTGCCAAAAGGGCTAGACAAAAGAAAGATTATTGATAATTTCGCAACAACGCGCACTGGACAACCTTGCGATTTTTGTAAGCTTACCATATTTTTCCTATTTTTCTTATTTAAAAAAAAAAGAAGAAAAGCGTACAATATAGTTTTGATCTCAGCGTTCGCTCAGAACGCGCGTAGAAAGTGTTAAGTTCATCGATCCAGAAAGGGGTTTTCCGTTGCCGAGTGTACAATTACGAACTCGACGAACCTGCGAGCTGCGGTCGCTAGTGCGACAGCGAAGATTACCGAGAATTATCTACACGTACACAAGTCGCATACACGTACACGCATACCCATGCGCATACACATTGGACACACTGATAGATGATCTCGCACAGACATCCTACACGTGAAAAAGAGAGGGAAAAGAAGAGAGGGTCACGGGCCCCTCGATTCGCCACGAAATCACGTAGTGAATATATAGCGGACGGCGCGTTCGTTCCACCCGGCTTCCCTCGCCATTAGAGTATTATCTTAAAATGATATCTCTCTTTATATAAGCGAAATATGGATAAAAATAATAGTTCTAATATATT
>JAJVSH010000257.1:61367-84311 GCA_021460005.1 Tetramorium alpestre | reverse complement strand
TTTAGCATCTACGTTCCGAAAGACGCCGCGCAGCCGCGAGCGCGAAAAAATTGCAGGCAGTTGGCATACATGTGCGTATATATTGTAGATCGTATCAGGTAATCTCTCATTAACTTTGCTACGATAAGTCTGAGAATCCGTTCTGGATCTCGCGGGCGTTGCGCGTGTGCGAGATTCGGGAGGTGATGAAAGGAAGAGAGGGCAATAAAAGTGGGCAAAGAAGGGAGAGATGGACAAACGCTGATGAAACGACAGTTTCTAAATCATCTCTAGAGAGACAGAGTGGGAAGGAAATCTCATCAACGTATATATGCGTGCGTTTATACATTTCGATTAAATCACTGGGCGTATGAAGAGAGAAAGATTACAATAATATATATATATATATAAATAAATATATTTAAATTAGCGATTTCGAGAAAGAGAGAGAGAGAGAGAGAAAACAAGATGCCGATAATACTTATAATTCCACGGCGAAAATTACGTTCCCTATGGGCACGCGAAGAGAGAAACACACGCGGGCGAAGAGAGAGGAGCGTGAGAATTTTCGGAAACGGACCGGCGGAAACTTGGAGTTTAAGAGTAGAAAATACGTAGAGGGTACATAGCGCAGGAAACGATAGTAGGTTAAATGGGAAAGAGGAGAGGAATGTGTAGGGTGTAGGGTGGTTGCCAGAATTCGGAATAACGCCAAAGTTGAACGGAAGAACGGCGCGTGTGTGGGCAGGCAGCTGGAGAGGGGACACGGAAGATGGATCAAGTTTTTCCTCCTTTTTTTTTTTTATCCGATCGCGTCGGATGCTGACCGATGGCAGAGTCCGGGAGCTTGAAATATCGATATGAGGCGATTCCGACACATCCTCCGATAGGCAAATGTAGATCGCGCGAAATTTGAGCCCTTTTTAATTATCCGTTATCAAGTGGTGCTTTTAGAGTATGGAAAAAAAAATCGAAATGCGAAGAAATTAAACCATGGCGTGCGTTATGAAAATCAATCGCATGTAATTTGATTGCGTCTCTTTCGACCATTCGAAGTTCGGTATCGAAGTTTGATTTTTATCGCGCGTTGAAATTCTTCGAGGGACGCGTCGTTACTCAGTCTTCCTTACGATCGGTCCGCGTTAGGTCGCTCGTGTTTCGGCAACTCTCGAGAGTACTCTCGAGCGGAGGAGGAAAGTTCAGACTAAATCGTACGGCAGTCCACGGGGGCGAGTGGAATGGACATCTCGCCGGACGAAAGCCTCGTCGAGAACCTCCGCTAGACTTTGGGACAATCCTGCTGTAATTAACACGTTAACCGGAAAAGAAAAGAATACACATACACACGCGCGCAGGAATGTGCGCGAGCATTTAGGTAGTCTTCACTTTGGCCGAGGTTCCGACATCGCGCAGGGTCGTCGGTGTTATCATTGTCTCACGATCAGCTTTATCATACGTACACGTGCTCGTCATGTATACGCGTCTCTTTCCCGGCTCGGTCGAGTTGACACCTCGGCACTAAACGTCATCACGATCCAACGTCTTGAATTTCGATCGACTCGGAAAACGTCGCGTGATCTCGTTGAAGCTGCCGTTCACCGCGAAGACGTAGGGCACCTATGATTGTCGCTTCATCGCCGTTCGCTATCGACATCGCAGCAGGGAAACGAAGGGGGCAGATGTAATTTTCGCGTAATTTAACATAGTGCCATACGTAAATCAAAAGCTGACCGCGCGCCGATAAGTGATAATAAAACTGGCGGTAGTTTAGCTAATCGTCAATGGTAACGAAGCGCGAGTCGGGGAAAATCGCCATGATTAATTTCGCGGCTGTCGATGGCGAGAGGGGGGGGGGGAAAGGGAGAGAATTCTTGACATCGCTCTCGTTTCTTCGAACGAGCGTTTACTCCTCTTCTCGCGTATTTATGTACGTTCATTCGTGCACCTGTACTCGCTCGTCGCGTATGATGCTGTCGAAACACGCACTCGCGAACGTACCGATAATATGGTAAATAAAACGGGACGTGGCGCGTCTAGTTTTAGAGGCGTTCTATAACGAGTAACTTAACTGATAAGATGTCGCGTGACGTAAGATTTTAATAATTGTAAAATATTAAACTTTAATGATTATAATATAGCCATTGGCTGTGACCGATAACTGCCATTTTCTTAATCGAGAAATAAAGGAAAAAAAAAAAGAGTAATAAACGCGAAAAAAGTAGTAAGGGGTACCGTACTCGGGCCGCAGACACACACGATTATTATGCACACACTTGCGTGAGAAGCGACTGGTATACACTCACATATATACATGATATACACATACATGAAATACGTTGTAAGGAGCACAAGATGCTCTCGCGCTTACGATCTTCGCGAGAGGAGAGACGCGGAAAACGTTTTGCGAAAACATGAACGCGATGAGTATACGTATATCGAGCAGGATAATAAGCAGGGAGAAATCGATAACGAGCGTATCGTGAGCATGATCTGACGACAGTGGAAACGGAAAAAGGTCAGTTTATCGGCGACGGAGAGGAAAGGGAATGAATGGTTATCGTATATCGAGTACACGAGCAAGCTCCGCGCGAGAAATCGTCTGTCGACCCCTCTCGGCTTCGATCCAGGAGCAACCCCTATTCACCCTCGCAACGTTAAAAAAACTCGAGTAAGGTAATAAAGCGTATTGTTAAGGATGTAAGAGAGAGAGATAGAGAGAAAGCGCAGACATACACACATTTTAAACACGACGATACATATCTCCAAGAATAATAATTAAACGTAAGAAAGATTATATAACTTTAGTAGATGGCAGAGTAATAAGGAAATTTATAAAAAAGAGATGATAATTTAACTATAGGAATATATCGATGGATATAAATAGATATATTATATATATATATATATATAAATATATATATATATAGAAAGAAGAAAGAGAAAAAGAATAATGATCGTTGTTGCTTGATTTAACTCTATTTACTATATGATTATATTCTATTGAATAGGTATATATAGCTGATGATTAATATTATATGCTGATTATATTAACATTATTATTATTATTATTATTATTATATTATTAATAAGTTTTTATTGCTTCGATGCTTTTTTATCACATGGATATATTAATTATTAATATTATTATTATTATTATTGGTCGATATATATAGTATATATTTCATGTAGTTTTTGTTTGTGCATAGTACGTCACGCAGTATCAATTCTCTCGCGGGATTCTTTACGGAACGACCAACGATCTTTCAGCGAGATTGTTTTATTCGTTAATTTTCCGCGCTTTCTTCGCGCCCTCATCTCGCCCGTTTCTCGTTCGAGCGCTTCCCAGCACTTCTCGCTGCGAAGGAAAGAATTGACGTTTCTCTCAGCCTCGCGCCCGTTTTGTTCCCTTTTCGATCGCCCCCCCCCCCCCACCTTCTCTTCTGTTTTATCGTTTCATGACTTGCGCGAACTATCGGCCGGCGACGATGGATAGTGATTGGACATGAGTGAGAACGGTTCAATATCCCTAATATATTATATATATGCGTATATTATAAAAATATGATATGAACATACACGATATATACACATACACACATCCGCATGTAAACACAGCGTACATAATTTCTACGTCGCGATTACCTACGTCTGAAAGAGACTGCGCGTTCGAGAGCACAGCTTTTACGATCACTATGGTTAATTGTTATTCCTGCATTATTGGGAGCGTGTCGCGATTCATTTAGGCCGACCCGTATACTCGGAGCGTCGGGGCTCCAAAATAATCGCGGATCGTGTGAGTCGCCGGAGATTAGAGATAGGCAACGCTCGTGAACGCGCGCGACCGCGTTTCCTTTTAATTACTTACCACGTATCTACTTAATTATCTTAGTATGTAGCCTGTGAGGTCCGGACGGGGCCACGTCCGCGTCAAGAGCGCGTCTGTTTCTCCCTAGACTGCAAAACATTTATTAATTAATCGCGCATATGAAACGCGTGTGTTTCTCGGCCGATATGGAGAGTCCTGCCGATTCCGCGATCGTTCTTATCGTCGCCGTCACCCGCTGATAACGACGACGATCCGATCGAGGAGGACGTATCGTCAATGCGCGGCTGCGTTTTCAGTTCTCAGCCCACAAACTCGATCTCAGAAACGAAATATGAACTGCCCCCTTCAGTTTTTTGAAGCTCTCTCTTTCTCGGTTCGCTTGCTTCTTCATGTGATTTCGTGTACGCGGTATCGCGTTAATTGGCGTAAATTCTTTTTCTTTTTTTTTTGCGTTCGCGCTAATGCGACGTCTCTTCATTCCTTTTCTCGCGCTTCGTTCGTTGTATGCTTTACTCGTTTCGCGCTTTTCTCGTCGGTTTTACGCCAGTCTTCGTCGTTTTTTTTTGTTGTTTTACATCTATATAAAGAAATATATAAGTTAATTATCGCGCGAGGAAAAAAATCAGGGGGTTGCACTCTTTTCTCAGGTTACGCGGGCGTGAGGAGTTTTTTAAAAGGCAATAGGCTGTGTGATGCGAAGGGTGACAGTGCGAACTTTGTGACGCGCGACCCGAGGGAGGCAACCGCCCCTGAAACTATAGGAATCAGTATTTCAGAAAAAAGATATATATGAATACGTATATTGCTATTATTAATATTATTGTAATTGATATATTCTTATTGTCGTATACAACTAAAGATTGAAGACGTCTGAGCCTTGTTCCTCCGACAAGTGGACATAAGCGTGAGGGAGAAATTAAGCTGCACTGAATAGTCGTGCAAAACAAATCAGATTGTCGATTTTATTATAGTGAGATATTAGATTTGATTATAGTGAGATGAGAAGAAACGACTAATTAAGACAAATGTTGAGGTACATTCGACTGAGAAACATTTAAAAGGAACAAATGCATTTTAAAAGGAACAAAAAACAAAGGGAAGAAAGAGCAAGGGAAATTGAGATGGGAAATATAATTTTGACTTAAAAATAATGACATTAGGAAAATTCTTATGGCGCTCTTTAATTAATCTTTAATTATATAATTATTGTGCATGAAATATATAAACGCATTATTGTAGTTATCGCATTATTATGATTACGATTATTATATTATTATATCATATATCATATATATTGAATGTTGTGCTCAGTGTTTTTTTTTTCGCGGCCCCTGCAATGCGACGATGCGGGGGTTCGACGGGAGGGAGAGAGAATGAAGATCTTTTATCAGAGAGATTCTTAATATATGTAACGCGAAGATATTTTATGTTCGATGTTTTAATTTCAGTTCAATTGTGTATCTATCATTTAAGTATGTGTAACTATTACTGTGCTAGTATTCCCCGTTTCGCTTTTTGCCCATGCTATCAACGGTCCCTTTCTATCTCTCTCTACTCACTTCTCTTTTCCCTGTGTTCTTATTCCTCATACCGTTTCTTTTGCCTCTTCTTTCTCGAACTACCCCTCCTATCGATGAAGGGCCGCTGATGGTTGATCGACGAGCGCGCGTCGATCGGTTCATCGCGGCCGGATAATGCAGAAGGGAGAGAAACGCACTATCGCAAATTGTCTGGGCATTAGGCGTAAATCGCGAAATTAAGACGTTTCGCTTCTCTTCCCTTCATTATTGCTGGGGTTGTCGAGAAAAAGAGAGACAGAAAGAAAGAGAGGGAGAGAGATAGAAGAAAAAATATCACACGTTTCACAGGGGAGCCAGGTATTTCGTCGCGCTGTCACAGTGTCGAGGGACGCCGCCGCTCGCTCCTCGACGATAGCTATAATCAATCTCTCCTTGTAATAATATTAACTAAAGCAGCAATAATCCGCGACGGCGTCAAGTGCACTGTGGCGGCAAGAGTGACCGGTCCTCCCCGACGTTCTACTTCCCCGCGATCGCGTACAGCGTACATGTGAAGAAAAGGGCGACCATTTCGTGGCCGATGCCCTTAATCTCCAATTGAGAACCGTCACACTTGATGGACGCAGGAAGCGCCGAATTAGCGACATTCTTCGCTTCTCGTGCGAACGCGTGGATGTACACTGTACGCGGAATAATGATATTAATTAAACGATCCTGAGCCTACACTTTTATCCCGCTCCGCTGTAAACGAAAACGAAACATACACACCCTCGTACACAATCGCAGCAAAACACACGACATATATGTATACTAATTATAATTACGACTACTATTATTATTCCGGATACATTAGGATCCTAAAAGCCACGAGCGCGCGCGTGCGCGCGCGCGCAGAGGCGAGAAAAATGACAGAGACACGCGAGAATTATTTTTTAGAGTACTGTACTCAAATCAATACGAGAGAGAAAGAGAGACAGAATGAAAGCAACGAGAGAGCGAGCGAGAGAGAGAAAGAGAGAGAGAGAGAGAGAGAGAAAAGATGAATTATAGAAGCAGCATTATTATTTTCTATATTTTTTTATGTAATTTTGTGGACGCGCGATAATATATTACAACAATTATTATTATATTATGAATATTTTAATATATAATATGATTTTTATATAATGTGTACTTATGTTTTCTTTCCTGTGTTCTTGTCTGGTTGTTTGGAGCTTTGTGTTTGGTTAATCAGTTGTTGCTTTACGAGCATCAGAATCGCTTGATTACGGGTTCTTCGTTAAGAAAATTGAATGATTTAAAACACTGAAGCAATCAAACACACCGCGCACAACCGACTGTCCTATATTAATCAACATTACAGATATATGTATATTTCATCATATTACTATTATGTTTCTTATTGTCTTTTACGATATATTATTTTTATTATTATTATTATACAATAAATATATTATAGAGGATGTTCCATAGCTATCGCTATTCTGTCAAGAAATTTTTAACCAGTGCAGTCGATTCCTCGTTAATGAGAAAAAAAAGGAAATTGTCAACATCAGCTCTCAATGACGAAACAATCGTAATTTTCCTCATGTTTGTACTTTAATATTTTATGGTATTTGACAGTAATAGAAGGGTAGCTCTGGCGCAGCTTTGTACAAATATGCGATTATCATCGTTCACGAAAACAAATGTCTACAATGAAACAATATTCGATTACTACATCGTAATGCATACTCTGATACATTTCCTTTTTTTCCTTGAATTATATTTTACGTTTATACATATAGACGAACATGATATTGCGACGAGCATTGTTTCTCAATAATATTTGCCGTCTCACGTGTCAGTGGCGCCGGATGTCGTTTCACGCGCATTATCGATATACCCATCGACCATCGCTCTATCGTCAAAATACGTTTATTTTTATACGATACGAATTACACGTTGTTCACTGTAACGACGAGCCGCAATTGTGTAGACTGCATTTTACTTCGTGACGACTCGAATGACGAGCAAAATGGAAGAAAAAAAAAAGAGATTGCCGTTTAATATACATATATTTAAGGATTCCTACGCAAACCCGTACCAAAAATATTTTATTAAAAAGGAGGAATATATGAGTCTAGGAACGACGCGTACACTTGCATATATACCTACTGGAAACAAATTTAATAAAATGTTACGTGATTTTTATACATTAATATCTAATTTCTCATTATTTTTTCTGCGTCTCGCGTTATCCGTACCTCTGTTATTCGTTACCCCTTTTTTTTCTACCTCCTATATTACGTCTGTTCCACCCTTTATCACTTTTCGGTATCTATCATTCACGTATATATACAGGCTTGCATTTCTGTAAATTGTAAATCTTTTATTTTATTTTTTTTATTTTATGCCATTTTGAGTGTCTTTATGCGATTTCGGAGTGTACCGCCGTCGGCTAATCGCGCGTGCACAATTTTTTAACGATGCGTCATGAATACGGAATTTTGAGGGTGGAAATATCCATAGTTCCATCCCGGCTTCTCGATCCCGCTACTGACGGTCGCGTGTCGAAAGGCGACCGGTCGGCGGTACGATACGCAGGAACGTGCCACGAAAATCTGTCTCGACGGCCCCTTGGGCGTCTCGGCCGCACAAGGGCTGTTGCCCGTTGGGATGGCAACGTCGCATTGCAGCGTTGGGGTTGCGGTCGATGCCGTCCTCGTGATGGTGGCCGAGGTTACCGTTTCACGGCCCGACGCTCTCTCCGATTCTTCGGATATCGAGATTATTACTCGCGGGGAGAGAGAGAGCTCTCGCGTTCCTCTTCGGGCACGTTTATCCCTCGATTTTTCGTGGTTCACACCCCCGCTCGCGATTACAACTCTTTCCGTTTCTATCTCTTGAACCACCTTTCCGCTCAAGGCGGCATCGTGCGGTATCTTCGGGGTGCGAAAACATCTTCCGGAAAGAGTATAAGAACTCCCCTACGCCCGTTCCCGTCATTAACGGCGTAGAAGCGTACGAGTCGCATGCGTTTTAAATGCGCGTCGTGAGTCATATTGCATCAACTCGCGCGATGATGATGGCAGCGCGCGGCGCACTTTGTCCAATATAATACGACGAGCAGTCGCCGGCCCGCCGCCACTGCCGTCGTCTCACGCTTCCTCTTTCTCTCTTCGCCGTCCTCAACCCCCGCAACATTTCGCGCGCTCTCTCGTCAGCCTCTATTGCTCTGCAGTAGATCGATAGCTGGAACGGCGCTCGCCTCTCTCGCACGGCTCGCGCCCTGATGTATGTATAGGCCGGCATACGTCGCCGCTGGAAAATCGCAGCGAGCGCTCCGAGCGCGAGGGGTTGAAAGAGAGCGCGCGAGAGGGTGAAACGGCGGAGAGGGAGAGGAAGAGAGAAAGAGACAGATAGCGGCCGATTTCAGGCTCGTACCTTATTTTATCTGTGCCACGTTTCTCCGCGTCGATCGTCACGATCTGACCGTAACGCGACATTTCGCTTCTCATTGGGATAGATTTCGATATTAGATTGAGGAAACCGGAATAAAGTTCCAGGAAAGGTCGTCTCGTTGTTATCAATTCGTGTCTTATTGAAATCGAATCGGAGTTCATTTGAAAGTTGAAGGGGCGTCTCGGTTAAATTGTGTCTCGCGAATTTAATTTGTCAGCCGAATCGATCTCTCTGTCCGCGAAACGATCCTCTCGCTTGACATTTCCCTAATTACGACAGTTTCGTTTCGGAACAATTAGAGTTGCGCCCAAGAGAGAAAGCTGCTCCGCGGAGATGGGACCGCGATATTCGAGAGCGGCTTCAAGTATTCAACGCGGCTCTGCAGGGATCTTCGTCGATCGATATCCCTGGTTTTCTTTCGGAAATTCCTCGAGGAAGAAGAGCTCCATGTATATATACATACATAAAGTGCTCTAGGCAACAAGGGCTTAGGAATAAAATTGTATTTGCTCAAATTTAATTAACGAGAAATTGGATGGTATTAATTTCGAACGTCTCGCAGCAGCGAGGATTTTTTCCAATTGGAGAAGCGGAAGAAGGTGTCCAAGGCTCGAGTTCCGCAATCATGTCCCGTAGGATGAAATCTTAAAGATGAATGAGGATGAAATCTTCGCACTCCCTATGCCGTGTCTCGCCAGAAATTCTTTTCAACGTCTCGAGATCCGCGTCCATTGCGAAAATCTTGGAAATTTTTTCAAATTTATTGATACCCAAATTGTTTTTCTTCATCTCCGACGGCGCTTTCGCGCCGCTTTTCTGTTTCTTTCCATTCTTCTCCCTCTTTCTCGCCCTCTCTGTCTGCACTGCGTCGCCTTCGACACTCTTTCTCTCTTCTCTCTCGGTCGATAGCTCGTAGGGGTCGCGGAGACGCGGCGACGCCCTGCCCGTCCATCCCCTTACGACTTTGCCAGGGGGTCTCAACCTTGATCAAAATATTTTGTGATCTCATTGCCAGACAGCCGTAATGGTCGCACGACGCTGCAGCTGGCTCGGCACCGCCGTTATTCGCTTATATTATTGATTATCTCGGCGGCTCGAACGCCGAATATCACGCGACGATAAGCGCCGATCGTGGCGCTTTCGAGGCCGCTGATGTTCCATTCGCGTGGAGATTGGCGTGTATTATGCATCGTCAGAAATTGTACCACTTCCGGTTCCTCCGACTCGGTTTCACCATCTCGCCGCGTTCCTCACGCGCGTCTTGTCGCTGAATTCGTCTTGTACGGCGATATTACGCCAGCACGGATCGATGATACGAATATAAACAGCCTCCCCCCCCCCGGTTGATCTTTTTTTTTTCATTACTGCGGAATGCGCAGGAGTAGACCAGTTAGACAGATTCCGATAGTTTTCAAGACGAGCTGTCAATACTTCTTACTTCGTATTTACGATGAGTTTTAAGTCCTTTTTTACCTCGGCGAGACTAATAGATTGCGTAGACGGCTGGAGACACTAGCGTGTATTTCAAATGCATTTTAAGGGTGAGACGTGTCGCATGCATATGACGTTCGATAATAGATATCTGTCGCCAGTGATTCTCAGCTGTTACGTGCGACGGGAAGCAATGCGATTGCAAGCATAATAATGCGATTATCAATATAATGATATAGGCATATTGCACAAACATTATGCCGTGCTCATCACAACGCAATACACACCGCGGATCGCACAATTAATCTACATTTTCTCCGATTCAAACGGCATGAAAAATGAAATGGCTAGATTCTGAAACGTTGATTTATTACGTGCGGCAAAAGCGCATACCTTGTACGATTAATCATTCCCGAAAATAGAGGATGCGCCATTATACCGGTTTATTTTGCACGGAAGAAACGACACAAATTGATGGAAAAATGACAGATTCGAAGGAACAGGCTTCTCTCATTTAGTTGTACACGGCTAATACGTATATATCTGCGAGCATTATTAGATAAATATGACTTAGTTCCCGAGTACACAATTCATTTCACTCGTACAGAACAATCGCGTGTGGTTTTAGAGCCAAAAGGGAGGACATGAAGGACGTAGAGTCTTTTAGTGGCAGTGCAGCCAGATATATCTCTGAAAAGGTGCGATAAAATTACACACATAGGACTAAGCGAGTATAAAAAATATATATAAATATATTATCTATATATATATATACATATATGATGTATGTACACATTCTAAGGCGCGTATTTGCATAGATATTTATATATTATATATTATATATATATATTATATATATATGATAAAAAATATTATATATGATAGCATAGAGCCATGACCTCTGATAAGAGAATGGGGGTTTTTTCTATTTTATTATGATAGCGATTCTTAGGTGGTAGAGCATTTTATCTATACGACACGTTTCGACGAGAGGACGAAAAATGAAAATTATATCCCTTATATCTACGCATATTATTATTGTATCTGTCGAGTATGAGAATACACGCGTACATATATACATGCATATATACATATTCGTGTACACACGCGCGTATATATATAATATATATAAATATAATTAAATATATATTATATATATATATATATATAAAACATATAGATGTTGGAAGAAATGTCACGTAAAATCTTAAAGGATGCGGCTGTGATTTTGCAAATCGCGACCGCATCACGATAATTCAAAATAATATATTTAAAACGTACAGACGATGTTATTGAGAAAAATATTTAACGAGGGAGAAAGCTTAAAGTCAGAGAGGCAGAAAAGAGAGAAAAATATAGATTAAAAGAAAAAAAAAACAGCCGAATGGCCAGCACACGCGGAAGCACAAAAACGAGAGAAATGATTATTAAACCAAAACTGAAGGGAAATTTGGAGAGAGTGTGAGAGAGAGAGAGGAGAGAGAAAGAGAAAGAGACACGAAAAATAATGATAAAGAATAATTAATTTTGTACTTTTTTGTGCGCGTTGCGAAATGCTCAAACAAAGAGAAATCTTATCTAACGTAATTAATAAAAACTGGCGCGTATATGGCTGATATATATTTGGACGCACGATTCGTGTTGGGGCTCAACGGAGAATGCGATGCTCGGCGTTAGGCGTCTCGATGGACGATTAATAAAGATAGACCGTGAGAGATGCTGCGAGTGTGATGAAATTGTGCGATTATGCGCCGTTGATCAGCGTCTTAACCCGCGCTGTTGAAATAACTTACGGTCGGCGTGCCGCGAATTTGACGATTGCTTTTCGTAATCGCGAAGGGTATGCCGCTTCAGTTTACGATTGTAAAGTATCCGTTACGTGTCTAATTAGTCGCGAAAAAGTCCTGAGAGAGACGACTAGGCTCGATGGGGATTTGAACAATAGCACAAACAGAGACAGGGACGAAAAGTTTTCTTTCACTCGATGTTACGAAGATATACGTTTTATCGATGTAACAACGCACAAGCTATTACTAATATTTTTAGAGACAGAATGCTAGAGACCGTCTGAGAACTTCTTTTCGAGCGATACTTTCTGGCACGCCAACCATCGTCTCGCTCTTGCGCCGAAGATCACGAGAATACGAACGGAATGGAGATCGCTGGAGAGCGAGAGGGGATGATGTAAAAAAAAGGAAAGAAATAGAAAAGGCAACGAGAGTAATATGAATTGTGCGACGAATGAGAGAAAGGCGGAGGAGAAGCTGGCGGAAAGGAAAAAAAATTTATTGATACAAAATATTAATACCTA
The DNA here is from genome assembly GCA_021460005.1 of Tetramorium alpestre. Lineage (NCBI taxonomy): Eukaryota > Metazoa > Arthropoda > Insecta > Hymenoptera > Formicidae > Tetramorium > Tetramorium alpestre. The sequence goes on along the minus strand of JAJVSH010000257.1, from coordinate 71,800 downwards.
AATGCCCGGTTTATTTTTATATTTATTTTTCGATCTATATGAAACGTTATAAAAGTTTAAAATGATATTTAAATCTAAATATATATGACGATAAATACTATATACTTATGCTCTGTGTATGATACATAAAAAAATATATATATATATTGTAATAATGGATGATTATATAATTATATTGTCGACGACATGGTTCATCGTATTCGCAGATTGTACGATTGCCATTACAGATTGATATTTATTATTCACGCAACGTCTCCGCGCCTCAGCCCCTCCCCCCGCCCCATGTAAGACGAAAAGAAGATGCTAAGAAAAATGCCATATAAGTCTACCGCAATTTAATTACCTCCCTCTTAAAACTCCAAGTACGAATTATATAAACATCGACTCACTCATGTAACATCCCCGTCATAAAAACTCTCTGTACTACTAGTTTATAAATCCTAGTTTTGACGTAAATACAGGTACCACGTATATATATATATATATATACATATATGTATATATACACACATATATATTTATATCAGTGTAGCATATGTTAGCCTTTAATGGCGACAAGTAAGACGGGACACCATAGATTTTTAATTAGCGTTACGAGATTATCGCGGGACGTCTTTCAAATGTGATCGAGACTAGCGTGGCGACGCGTCGTAGCGATATTCAAGCAAGAATATACACGAGTGAAATTACGTGGAAATGGAACATGATAGATCTGATGGGATCCTAGAATGCAACAAAACGCAACGCAATGATCATCGAAATACACGAAAGGATAACAGATTGGGAGAGACTATGTGAGTACAAAGAAATGCAAAACGTTGATACTCTCGCACCGAATCTTTTATATCACTCATTCGGTACTTCCTCACTGGAATCCGGAATAAGAGAGAGAAGAAATAGGCATGGGGGAGGAAAGATGCTACGACGGCCACGGCCACGACATTCGACTCGGGCGTCCCGCGAGCGCACCATTTAGGCGAGCAATTGAAGGAAAATAGACGAAGGAAATCTCATACTGCCCAACGCTCCTATAGCCTAGTTACTTAAGTGTGGCTGCGCACACGTGAGAAAGTTGAATCGCCACGAATTGAGAGAATGCGTGCCACGCAGAGGCGCGAGCTTTCGCGTGGCGATAAAATGGGGTGTACTTGTAACTACAAATCTATTATATTTCATAGTCGACTATAGCCGCCGGAAGATATCTCACTGTCGGCCGTGTTGTGTGTGTTACTGTCTATTATCGGCAATGTGTGTGTGTATGTGTAATACGGGCCAAAAAGGGAAAGAGCGACGGGGGGGGAAAAAAGGAGGAACACGATAATGCGGGATGACGACGGAGAGCGGAGAGCCAGGATAAAACGTATGCGTCCGTCGCGAGATATGATAATCGGCGCGTTCCATCATTTTCAATCTCATCAGTCTCGTTCATTCGCGAATCACTCGTTCGCTCATTCACTCACTTCGCGTTTGACTACCTAAAGAGAATAACGGCTGAATAACGCGATGGATTCGTGCAGAAGTGATATATACTTATACACACACACACACACACACATATACATATATAGTATATATTATACATATTATATATGCAGGATGTTTCAGGTTGCTCGTATTTCTTCCCTTTCGCGGATCCCTTGACAAATCTGCAGTCGCTTCCTCGCGACAGTTTTAACGAGCAAATATTTCTCTTTGCACGTTTCGATTATTTATTCTTCGAATTAATATCCATATGGAAATGAAGTAAAGGTTAAAATTGGTCTTATCTGCTCGCATTTTTGAAAATTTCTGAAGACTTAATACTCTGAAATCACTTTCCCCGAGACATTAAATAAAAAGAAATTTATGTCGCAAGTCGCTCGGAGAGTCCGCGAACGGAGAACGAGTCGTAGAAACCGAGAGACACCCTGTTTATATACATATATTTATCGTTATTCTGTATATATATATTTATTTACATACGTATTGATATATAATGATATGTACTTTACGAGATACCGCGCATAGCTTTCTGACTGATTATCCGTAACGCGAGTAAACGAAGAATACCGCAGGAGAGATACAATACAGAAAGTAGGTACACTATTATATTTCCACCTTCCCCACTCCACACATACAGTGGCAACGTAAACAAGCAGCAACACCTCCGTGAATATACAACGGCGTAGTCGCGCCGCGTTGTGTCGAACCAAATAACGTTGCGTGTATCCGGTCCGCGGTCGTCTCGCGGTCGCCGGGATCCGCGAAGACTCTGCAGAATCCCAAGATCCTCCCAGGGTGCGCGTCAACGTAACGTCGATCCGCGATGACACGCCGCCATCGGCAGTGAGGAAGCGCGTCCTATAAAAGCAGAAATAATTCAAATGCAGTCTTGCGTGCCGTTAAAAAGAAAAAAGAAAACGAGGAAAAAAGTAACGCAGAAAATGGAAAAGAAAAGCTCTGTTCACACTAGCGGGACAATTCGTTGGCATCGTTCGAATCATTTTGACGCGTCCGGACCAATGTCGAAGAAGTATTATTTAACGATAGGTTTCCAATAGCCAAAGTGCTGAAATAATGATATATATATTTTTGTAAAGACACTATAGGATATTATACAAATGTCAGACGATATAAGGATAAATAATGATAATTCAGTGTTAACGGTGATTCGTTCAGCGATTTGTTGAGAGGATGAAACGCGAAGAGAAAAGCAAGAGAGGGCAGAAGAGAGGAAGATGCGAAAGGAAGAGAGAGAGAGAGGGGGGAAAAAAATGAGAAAATTGAGCGGGGAAAGAACGAAGGTACATTATCAGCGTGATCCTCAATGCGGTAGCGATCTCGCGGACGGAGAAGACGGAAAATCGTCGGCACCGTCGAGATTGCCGGTCGGCACGTGGATTCGGGCAGATCCAATTAAAGTATCGGCATTTAACGAACGAGGCTCCGAGGGCTCCGTTATTGACGTGTGCAACGTTGCATAATGCCGGGTATGCTGGGCGGGAATTTTCACGAAACATTCTCGCGCAAAGGGGTGCATCGGCGAGCTTGCGAGAATTTTGCAAAATATCTGCGACAGGATCGGCCCTTATCGCCAAGCGGCGCGATCCGATGTTTCGGAAATCTCTTGTCCACCTGTCGGCCACCGGGGTTCCGGAGCCTGTTCGGACACGCGCGAGTGGATGCGATACTAGTCTCGGGGAATTGTCACGAGATAACGCTTCTACTTGCGTTTCCGCGTACTCCGCGCAATGAATAATTAAGGCCTAAGAAAATTGAGAAAGAGACACAATGCGTGCGTGCGCACTCACATGCTCCACGCCAGTCGCACGGATGCTCATCGTACATACGTATACACATAGCCACGCACACGTTTATACTAAACGCATACAGAAACATAAGTATAGATACGACACACACACGACAGAAATATATATATAAATAGTTATATATAAATATATATATATTAATATAGTATTTAATACACTAATAATCTCTATAATTTTTACATATGTTATGTGATGTCATTGTCTACTAGTTATCTAATGAGACCTCCCTCCGCCCCGCCCCCTTTCCCGTGTGAATATCCCTTCGAGTCCTAGACGTCCGTAACTACCCCAGCCCCAACTTCCCCCGATTTTCCCGTCCTGAAGAGACCCCGTCACATAATCTCTACCATGTTTTCTCTCGGCTCCTAGATAAAGCCGGTGCGTCTTCAATACGGAATTACAAAGCAATAAAGTAAATGAGACTATTTAAGATGTACGCAAGACGTGTGAATGGGGAAGAACAAGGAGAAAAAAAAAATCGACGTTGATCTCTTTTATGAGAATGAGTGATGCGGCGCGATCGCCGCTCGCTCGACGGCGATCGCGCGCGGAATTTCTCGTATCTTCTTTCTCGCTATCTCGATCTCCGCCATTCTCTCCTCTCTCTTTCTCTCTTTCTCTCTCTCTCTCTCTCTCTCTCTCTCTTTCTCTTCCCCATAACAGTAACTAAAGATTTAATTTCTTCCATCGAGCGCCTCTCCTATTTTTGGATTGTAATATTCATCGTTCCTTCTTTCCGGAAGCAAGAGCGGTCAATGTGGAAGATCGAAAGATCACCTTTATAAGTTCCTTTATTCTCGTTCTTGATTATTACCGAATTAAATATTTCGTGCGATAAATTTGCTTTCTTGGTCATCAATTTCTCGATTAGAATCGTATATTTGACTTTCCGTACGTAGTGCAGAGAGAAATCGTCGCAGCTCTCTCAGGGAGATCAAAGTTTAATGAAGACTGTATATATGATAACGAGATTCAGATCGCTCTTGCTACCGCCCGTACACCGCCGCATCTGCCCATTTTTCCCGTTTTAGTTACATCTTTAGTTCCCTTTCCGGATGTTTTGGAGACAGAGACGGAGAGCCTTTGCCAAGTGTTAACGTTTCGCGATACGAAAAAAATTGCGCCTGAGAGAGAGAAGTAGATTGCTCGTTCGGCGAAACTTTTTTTACTTGACATCGTTTCAAGCTTCCTCCTTTTTAAGTGTATAATGCGATATATAGACTGGAACAGGACTATGATATATCNCCGCAATATTTTTATAATTTGTCGGAAATTGTATATTAGAGAGTATAACGTAATATATATTATATATACATATATATGTATATATATTATATATACATATGACATATATATATATATATATATATATATATATATATATATAATATATATATTTATGAGATATGCCGTAGGGCGAGCATGGCAACGGATATTTTGTAAAATTTCTTAGTGGTCGCGAGAGATTCGCAACAGATTTAAGAACGAGTCCTTAATAGACATTTCATATAAAGAATTGCATAAAGTTGCATATCCTGCCTGTAATAACGTATATGTGTTATAATTTGAACGATTGTGTCATATATATATTGATGATATATTTATATATTGCTTTATGTATATGTAGGATATATAAATATATATATATATATATATATAATATATTGAAAGAAAATATATATTATCTTCTACAATACGGTGTAAAGTTATTTTCTTTCTTTTTTTTTTCGCCGCACAATAATCAACCGACGCAATCTATTTCTCTCAGCTGATCATTAAATCACTTTTTTCACTTTAATTTATATTTTGATTTACATTTTGTAAAATTGACTATTCAAAAAGTGTTCCACTGGCATATCTTATTTCACGCATAATTTTCGATAACGAGGCTCTTCGTATTTTTACTAACGATAAGTAACCTTTCACGAATCTCATGTTATTTAATATCGTTTCTCATATAGCATGTGTGTCTTTGCGCTGTATCATCGCTTTTGTTTCGCCATTGTTCACTTCCGATCGTTCATGTATCTCGATCAGCTCTCATACATCAGTGCACGCACATTATATACGAAAATCTCGTAGTAGCAACCTGCCATGACTGAGTCGATTCTTCTAACGCGAGAGATAGGAGATCGAGAGGAAGGCGAGGAATTCTAGTACGTTAAAAAAAAAGAGGGAAAACTAAGAAAAAGAATATCGCGGAACACGGCAAAGGCATGATAACGGAACTAAGTATTATATACGTATATTTCTCTAAAGATTAATAGGATGTTAACGCAAAAGACTATCTACGTAATGTGAGGACGGACAAAAGGAGGAAGGAATAAAAAAACGATACAAGAGAGATTTTAAGAAGCTAATTAATATTTAAAGCAAAAGCGAAAAAAAAGAAAAAAAAAGACAGATTATATCTAGTTTTCGATGATATTTCGTAGCGGGCTCGTGAAACGACGAGAGCGGCGGAATAATGCGCGCCACAGAGAGACCCGGAGATGGAATATCGATGCGCGTTTCGGAAATGTATGAAACCTGACGCTCTCGGTTTTCGGCGTCGCGACGCGCCGGCGGGAATAATTCGGCGGGCGCGACGACCGAAACGGCGAGGAGAGAGGCGAGAGAGAATGCGCCAAGATCAATGGGAAGGACGTACGGAAAACCACTCTCGAAAGGTCCCGACCCGCGCCGACCCTCCTTCCCCCGATTCGTTCGTTCCACTCCGTTAAATATACATATATGCGACTTTAGGGGATTTTATTATCATATATAGACATATGATAATCTGTACGTACATATATATTTTTTTGGATTGCCAGTTCCTGAACACAATTAAAGATCTCTCTCTGGCCTAGTAGGTAGATCTTACTCGATCTATTCCCCTATCCCCCCTTTCCCTTCCCCCCTTTGGTTCCACCTGACCCCTCCATCCTCGCGTTTTTCGCCCCGTTTTGTTTCATTCATCGCCACTTTACTCGGGATCGCTATCACTTAGGAGCATATTAATCGAGTCCCTGGTATCGGTTGGGATATTCCGGATACGCGCGCCAGAGATTCCAAGCGGAAATTCGTTCGATCGGTGAAAAACTTGGAGTGTTTACTTTTTAGACGGATGAAATGGATTTACCGAGGCGCGCGTACGGATCACCGTTATCCTCAGATTGCTTAGACGAACTGGAGATAAATCGATGGAGATGAACGGATTTTGCAAAAATCGACACGATACTATTGCTCAGCTCTGCATCGATTAATTCGAGTTTGAGCACCGCTGAGCGCGAACCCCTTCGATTAGCCGAGGGTGCTCAATCGCGAGTTTGAGTTTTCATCCCCCCTTTTTCACGTCGGACTCGTCCTCCCTCGGTTTCTCCCGGCACTTTGGATTTAGATACAAAGTGTGAAAAGCGCGCGGTAATAAGAATCAGCGACGAAGCAATCAAAGCACGGAAGACGGAGGACGGAGAAAGACGTGAGAAAGCCGCGAGAGAGGATCGAGGTAGTGGGACGTCACAAAAAAATCGGTGCCAAACTCTTTTTAACGTTAACGAGAGGCAACTGAAGGGTGTATCCTAAATCACGCTGCGCGCGGTGATGATTTACCATGCTCAAAACGAGGAAAAAAAATATGTGGAGGCGCACAACGCTCAGGATGTTAATCGTACGTCTGAGAGAAATGGATTTATGAATAAGACACGTGTATTCGGTGTAAGCGATAACTATAAATATCCCAGTAAGCGAATATATTAATCTCTATGTAATGGGACGTAAGTAAGGAGAGAGAGAGAGAGAGAGAGAGAAAAAGAGTGAGAAAATGGACGTGAAATCCGCGCGGCGGAAAAGGCGTAGGAAGGAACGGAGGATACCGTTTTGCTAAGAGATTCATAAATTATGTAATAAGGAATAGTGTGGCCCTCCCCCGCGGCTCGGGGCGCTCTTTTATCCCACGGGGATAGACTGATAATCATTAACGAACCGAATCGACGTTCGTTAACGGCAATGAGGTAAAAAATTATTAAAAGGAGAAAAAAATGAGAAATTTCGCCGATGATCGGATAAGTATTTTTATCAAATTTTGTAACAATGAAAGAGAGAGATGAGCCTACGCGGCACGAGATGAGGACATGGGTTCCTCCAATTCCCCCCCCCCCATCTCATTTCCCTTTTCTCGAACTATCGCATTGTCCATTCGCCTCAAATCGAGTCTTTTTGATTCTTATTAACGCGAACGTCATCGCCGGTACGTGATGACCGGCAATGAAGCGATGTCGCGCAAACTCACAGCAATATGTATATCCATCCTCTTTCCCCTTCCCCATTATCCTCCTTCCTCGTCTTGTAAACTCCTTCGATATCTGTAATCTACATTTTATCGCGCATTCGTATCATAGTAAGTGAGTATTTTCAACGAGAGTCGCTCACATTCCGAGCGATAGTCTGTTTCTCTCAGCCCTGCGACCGACTGATGTACTTGGGCGCGCGCGGCAGGTCGGCGAACGATCGGCGGCGAACGGAAGGATACCTCCTCGGCACCGAGTCAGTACCTGGACTGTCACGTTGCTCGCATTTATCGCGAAAATCGTTTTGGCGAATTTCTGTAAGGCGTGTCCGTTACCGCGTAATTAATGATCGTTCACTTGAAGCGGGAAACGAGATCTATTGTCGGTACAAGGAAACAAAGTCCAATACAAATACATTATAAAGAGAGGAAAGAAAAAAAAAGAGAATAGCTAAAGTCTCCCTTCCCGTGCACTGTTGAATCTCATAAAATTAAGAAATATATAAAGAACGCCTCTATAGCCACTTTTATAAATGTTGTGAAATATGTTGTAAAATTTATAAAGAGTCTAAAAATGTAAAAGGAGGATTCCTTTTAGTTTTGCGACTGTCGCGCGTCTCTCTCGTTTCCCCCTTCGAATCAACGATACTCGGAGAACAAATACAAAGATACGTAAGCTCCCCCCCCGACGGGGATCACCGATCCCCGTGATTCACACGCGGCTCCGTCAGGTACGTTCCGTTCTTTCGCAAGTCGATCTCAAGCGCGGCTCGAATCTCTCATCCCGATCGGTGCATCGGCGATGCGATCACGAACGCGGCGGCGGTGACGGTAGCCGGCGGTGATACGATAATATTGACCACCCGGTCGAGCCGGCACGTGCCGTGACCTTTGAAACACCATCGACACGTGGCGGCGGCGTAGTGCTGCGGTCCAATGACGCAGATCTCGTCCAGATGTGAGAGCACTTACCCGCACCCTTGATACACCTGGCCGACGGCGAGCGCATGTTGTTGCGAGGGTCAGGGATTTTCGCCGCTGCCGTCGTCGCCGTCGCCGTCGCCGCATCGCCCCCAGTATCGCCGTATACGCGTAACGAGCGTTCGCGGACCGTCGGACCGAGAGGAGAGATTGTTCATCCCCCGAATACTGTACGACGTGCGTTCAACCCCATCGAGTATATCCATTGTGACTCGTGCTTCCGGTTTAATTAAAACAGATGCTCAAAGCTATTTTTTTCTCGCCGCCGATTTTGGGGGATAAAATCGTAGGATAAATCACGGGGCCGTCGAGCGCGTAACGGCGTTACGCCTCGGCAGCCGGCCAAACATCTCCGCTCGGTCCAGAGGTCGCACACATCCTCATATTCCTTCGGTGTTTTATATATATCTGTCTGTTTGTTCGTCTGCCTGTCTGTCTGTTTGTCTGTAAAAGTGTTAAAGACTGTACCGCAAGTGTGTTTTAGGCGGTTAAACGTGTTTTTTCTTAGTAAGGGCTAAGAGTTTCGTCCTCGAACATGAGCGTGCGTCTCCGCGCACGGACATTTCTCGCCGCTCGAGGACAGGTTGGGAAGTGGACACGGCTGAACTGTACGAAATTCGGGCCGGTTTTCACATCACGAGTTTATATTCACGAGAAAATCTATTTTTGCAATATTATCACCATCGTACAAGACATCTCGACTGGAAGGAGCGATCCGTGGTCCACTCGCGCGAGCGTACGCTCGCGCCTTTTTTTTTTCTCTCGCAGCCTCGAGCGGTCTAAGCGTATGTGCGTTTGCGACAGGCCTAGATTAGTCTTTCCGATGGGAAACGCGATTTTGTACGGACGCTACGGGAAATTCGGCGCAGAAGTTAAATTAGCGGGAAGCGCGGTTTTATTTTCGAGCACACTTTTAGCGAGATGTTTGAATTCAGGGGAGATTGAAGAGGAGCGGAGATTCTGTGCCAATCATCGCGCGATAATAGACTATTCTCCCCTTGGCATTCGCGCCGAAGAGGACTGGCGAGACTGCGATCGTCGCTCAAACGTGATGGGAAATCCGCGGGAGGTTCAATGCCGCGGATTTCCTTTAATCCGGGCCTGTCCGCAGAGAATGTGTGCTGTGCGAATCGTGCGAGTGTAGGGGCAGGTCAGGATCGGTAAAACGGCAGTGGCCCTCTATCGATCACTTCCACGGGAGTCCTCTTGTACTCTCGGGTACTCGTTAGAGAGGCGACCATCTCTCTTTCCCATCAAAGAACGGCAGTCCCCTCGCGCCTACAGAAAAGGATGATCAAAGCCGGGATTATGCGCCGAGAAAAAGTACGCTTGAATTAATCTGAATAATTATCTCACGGCGTCGGGGCCGCGGCGAGCCGATTTGAATGCTCGCCTTTCTTAACTTTCGATTCCGCCGGCGCATGCGAGCCGCATCGGCAGCGCGTCATCGACCGCGTGCGCTTGTTTTTTTTTTTTCATCTTTCCTCTTCTACGCTTCTACTCAAGATTACACCCTGCCCCGCAACTTTGCGCGTTATTCGCATCGGCCACTCGCATCGGCATTGCATTTCTCGAGAGACGATACGTCGAGTCAAACGTGTTCCAGGAGACGGTTAGTCGTTCGACCGTACCGTCGCTAAAAAAAAATTGTTATTTAAGCAAAAGTACGCGTGCGTGATTGTGCGTGCAAGAGAGAGAGAGAGAGAGAGGGAGAAATAGAAATATGTATATGATACCGAATGGCAGAAGGGATGCGCGACGAGCTTAAGTATAATACGTACGCGAAACACTCGGCACTCGATATGTGTATGTGTATCCTACGAACATCAGATATACTATTCATGTGCGAATGATAACGGAGAGAAAGGGAAATAACA
>JAJVSH010000257.1:0-61202 GCA_021460005.1 Tetramorium alpestre | reverse complement strand
TATATAAATAAATATGAAAAAATATATATATACATACATACACTCATACATATATATGTATATATATTATAAAATACATTATATTAATAAATAATATCACATTTAACGTTCGTCTGTTCATTGATCTTCGACACCTTTTCCCTGAATCTTCCTTTCGTATGAAAGTATTCAATATTTTTTGTACAATTTTCATTATATTCTTTTCGTCGTTATAGTCTTTTCGCATATCTTATTTCTTTATTTTTTAGAAATTTTGCGTCTAAACGAGGCGGTTCTTTCGCGGAATAGAGAAGAAAGTTAGCGTTCGGAAATGTGTCTGATTTAGAATTTTCTTTGACTACTAAGAAACGGTCGATTTAGTAGAATTGAACGGCTAGGATCGGGCAATCTACATTTCGCCGAGCGCTGAAAGCACGTAGTCTCGGCGCGATTCGATGGAGAATCCCTGGCAGGGGTGCAACAAACTCCGTCGATAGGGGGTCGAAGCACTCGATACGTGGGTTCGTTTCCCGGCAGGGTTGAGAGCCGCTGGCCCGGCGTTCTCGGTGCAACAAACGGCGGACGGCCAGACGGCGGGGGTTGCGGAACGATTGGCGGGTACGGCACGATTGGAGGAACCGCGTGCGCGCGCGGGGGTGGTTTTCGGATGGAGACGGAAACTCCGTTTCGCTCGCTCCCCGCGCCGTCTCTCTCGCCGTCTGCGCGTCCGTACCCCCGGCTTTTTCCTTCCTTCTGCATCTTTCCGCCCTTCCTTCCTCCCTCCCTCCCATTCCCTCCCGCGACGTGTGCGTTTGTGTATGCGTTCCCGTCGGTGGTGGCGCGAATCTCTGTCTGGTCTGGCAGCGGAGGTTTCGTCGTCATGACGACGAACCCAGGAAACCCAGCCGCACTCTCACACTCCCTTTGGCTCTCTCGCGGTTCTCTTTCCATCCGCTCTCCTCCCTCTCTTTCTATCTCGTGTTTATTACTATCTTTCTTTATCCACATCGACGATTCTCTGGCCCGTTCGCAGAAACATTCTTTCTCCTTCTCGTTTCACATACATGCTTTCTCTCTCTCTCTCTCTTTCTCTTTTTCTGCTCTGCAGCCACGCCAATTTCTGCCACCCGCCTGTGGCTTCTACGCGCGCTTTTGTGCGCGCGTGTTCGCGCTCCATACATCTATCACGCGCACGCCGCGTATCTATGTATGCGCGACTCTGCAGACTGCCGCCCGGTTCATCCACCTCCTCGGTTCTGTCCCTGGCTGCTGCACCCTGCCATCCCTGTCTGCGAGGGTGGTGGCCCCCGGCCCTACGCTATGCGCGATCCCCGAGCCGGCCCGAGCTCGAGGAAACTACGGCAACGAGGAGAAGGACGGAGGAAGAGGACTCAACGACTTCGAGCACGAGGAAATTGGAAGCACAAAGGTGATGAAATGCAACAAGAATGTATCATTTCGCGAAAATTCCTTTTCGCTGTAGAGTGCGTCGATTAATTCTACTCGACCCTCAAAGAATCTACATCGAGCAATGGGAGTTTCCACGTGCGCCCACGCCGACGATAAATGCCGGGCGGGATAGCCGCGCAAACTTTAATACTTTCGCAAACGCCTTTTTCGTGCGCGCACAAACGCGAAGGATGATCTGATCTGACTGCGCCGCGCGCGCGCGCATCTCGTTTCGATCGTTCTATTTTCATTATCATGAATGAACATGGAAATTATTTTGTCTGTTTGCAGCAGGAGCCCAAATCACGTCGGGATTATGTCGGTTTCAATTTCTGGCTTGCGGTTTCAGCAACCTGTTTACGTCGATTGATTTCGCCGGTAACAACAGAGAGAGAGAGAGAGAGAGAGAGAGAGAGAGAGAGAGAGAGAGAAAGCGACATGTGTCCTGTATTGTTCTCGATTCTCCCTTGTCGTTTATTGCGAAAAACTTGGGCATTGTTCGCTCATAACTGTCCTACGATAACTCAACTCTTTTCGAGCCTCTCGCATTTTTTTTTGTCCCTCTTCTCCTCGCGACGGTTCGGCGACGGTTAATTCGCCCGCTTTTCCCACCGTTCGTTTCAGACCTCTCTATTTTTCGCGTCTCTTTCCCTCCGGCGCGGCACACGTATCGGGAAGAGGGTGGCCGCTCCATTTTGCGGATCCGCACCGAAAACCGCAGTCGTTCCGGAGGGAAAAGGGCGAGCGAGGGGCCTCGCCCTTCTCCATGGGCCCTGCGGGGCCGAAATTGCTCAGGTACAAAGTTGATTACGCGGGAGTGGCAATTTTGACTCGTAAACGGCTAGGCCTTTTAGGGGATGTATTCTGGAATAACGTGTTTCTTCGCTACCTATATCTTGATAACTAGATTAGTTAATGATGATTATAATTGATGGCATTTATGAAAAAAAAAAAAACTAACTCTAAATTAAATCTAGATAAATCTCTAGATAAAAATGTGATATAAAATATAAATAATAAGAAATTTTCAATTTATATTGACGGTATAATATACGGACAAACTAAAATGTCAATAATTAAAAAAATGGTAGACAGCAACTTTAGATATAATAACTGCTTAAAAATTTATATTTAGTTATAAATAAATAAAACGCAATTAAATGGAGCTCAGGCGTCTTCATTTGCGGCAAAATTCTTTTAGGACTGTCTGTTTCTTTGTAACAACTCGCGATATCGATTAACGAATTACTGGTAATTTCTATGCGAACGACCGGACGGTTTGCTCGTAAATATCACGGGCGTCCACCGGAGAGGGAGCTCCGACGAGAGAGGCTGAGGAAGAGGGGAAGTGGTAGGGGGTGGTAATAGAGGGTGCGGAGACCGAGAGGAGAGAGAGAGAGAGAGAGAGAGAGAGAGAGAGAGAGAGAGAGAGAGAGAGAGAGAGAGAGAGAGAGAGAGACCGTCGCGTCGTTTCGAACCCTTCGCTACGGGGCCTTGTGAATTATTTCACCTCTCTTCTATGCCCCTTCCTTCTACCCCACGTCGGCAGTTCAGGTATATTCGGGATTAATTAGCGCATACATGCACACGCGAGATCCGAACGTGAGGTAGGCATTAAAAGGAACGCTAATTGCATTAAGATACGACACTTTTAACGCGGCCGTTCAAGATAATCGTTACTTTTCGCCTTGTTTTCCATAATTAATTGCACACACGCAAGGAAACTTTCTTTCCTCTTCTCTCACCTTCCCCTCCATTAAGAATTCGCCACCGAGTCCAAGATCGGCAGCCTTTTTTTGAGAATGCTGAACACGCAGAATTGTTTTCCTCGCAATGTAAATGTTAGTTGTAAGACTTAAACAGAAATTTCTGTTTTGACAACTGTGCGATTGGCGGCATCAGGTAGTTCCTGAAAATTGGCTAATTGGTAATTATATAATTTAACTTGATTCCCGAATAAAATTTGCGAATTTGGCTTTTTCTGAAAATTATTCCTCATAGTTTAAAGCCGTAATATTTTTCAGCATCGCAATTATTCGTCTCATTCGCTCGCTATTTAAATTACATGCGTAATCTCTCCCTTCGGAAATCTACACCGTTCGCAAATATCATATTACACAATTCGCGTATAGTCGCCGGAATGAGAGACGGAAATACGCGGTGTAGTTGCCGATATTACGCGTCAGAATGAGAAGCAGGAAGAGACACATTTGAGAGATAGAAACAGAGAGAAAGAGGGAGAGGAGAAATGCACGAAAGAGAAAGAAGAGAGAGAAGGAGAAAAAAGATATGCTGCTGGATGTAACGATGGGGGTCTCGCCATCGTGGGTCTCATTGTCAGTATCAGCATCCAGGCATTCGCTACCACCATCCCTCGTTCCTTCCTTCCAACCCCAGCACTGTGTGAGCACTGGCGCTTTTTTTCCACACATTATCCATCAGCAATTTTTTTTCCTCAGCCATCGAAGCCAAAATGGATGGATACTTTTGTGGCAACATTTCCTGTTTTTGCAGTACGTCTCGTGTGGTATGTAAAATATGTATTTCATTAAAAAAAAACTACATCATTATTAATATAATAAGTATTATTTTTCTTCATTACTCGCGAAGAGTTGATCAACAATACATTATATTTGTAAGTATGAATTAAAACCTAGTTTTTAGTATTTGCGAATAGAGAGAGAAAGAGAGATGAGAGAAATAGAGAGGAAATATGCGCTGAGTTTCCTTCAAATCGTTCTTCTTCCAAGGTCTCTTGCTCGTGGAACACGGATCGGCACTACCCCTATATATTTCTAACCCTCGGACGTCGTAACGCCCCTCTCGTTCTTGTGTGTCCAAGGCTAGACTGCTAAATATTTCAAGCAGCAATTCCGACTCCCAGATACAAATACGCCATCCGACAAGGACAGTGAAATTAATAGACATTGCACATAATATCCTTTTGCATTTAATCTTATTATTATACCCTTTATTGTGATGGCGTGTTTTCGAGAGCTAGGATGTTTTTAATTAAAAAATTTATCATGTTTTGTCGTGTACATATAAATATATTCCTTCCCGTAATAAACCTTCGAGGAGAAGAGAGAAAATATTTTCCCCGGAAGGAATAAAAATTAAAAAGAATAAACGTATCTCTCAAGAAATGTGAGGAGAAACGAAATTGTAAAATATTTTATACTTTAAGTAATTGATATAACTGTAATTAATTCTGATTAACTGTAACTAACTGTAATTAAGTTTGCAATCAATGTTGCTCGCGTTCAGAGCATTTTCTATAAATCATTCGCAATAATTTTTCTTTTTGTCTGAACTGTATAAGCCCGTGGAACGAGAAAATTCCATGGTGGATTTTATTCGGCGCCTCTTTTATCCGGCGGCGACAGCAAAGGCGCCGAAGAAAATAACACAGGTCTCCCGAGCGGGCGAGCGCACTAGCGAGGGTTGCAGGGTGCTCCTTCTGCAGCGTGGGGTAGGGATAATAAGGAGCAGGTGGTGGCGCGTGCTCGTTTATGTAGTCGGCACCCGTGCCACGTGGGATCGCTGGTGCACGTCGTGGAGGAGAACGATGACCAAAGGATAGTGCCGTAAGAAACAATGCGTTGGTCCACGGTCTTCCCATACCGCCGTATAATGAATGAAATTTTTTTACTGTGACAAGATCGAATCGTGCGTGTGCGTAAGAAAAACGCAGCGGCGAGTTTTTACAGTAATTCTGTGGAAAGTTTCGTCGTCAGATTATTCCTTTCTTATATATTTCAGACCTTACGTGAAAATAGTCATTTTTTTTATTGGTTGCATCTTTATTTCTTTTATTTTAATCGTTAATCTTCAATAATTTGATACATTGCATGTTATGATTAAATTATTTCGTGGATACGATGATTGGAAAACTAAACGGATGAAGGAAGCTACTCGTCATCCATTGATATTTTCATTGAAATCAAATTACTGATGTAAAAATAAATTATTATTTTTCTCCCGTCATATCACGCAGTTTTGTAAATACTTTTCTGTCATTTTTCAATAATTTCTTAAAATTGCGCTCTGATGAAGAACTACAGATACCAACTGCGCTCACGCACGGTTGCCATACACGTAGTAGACGTATTTCTCCTTCGTTGCGCGTACGCTTAACAATAAGTGTGAAATTGCTTCTCGTACGACAGGACGCTCTTGTACAAACAACGCGAGCGCAGCCGTCATCGACCGGAGCGGTCGCCACGTGTCGACCGGCGTGTCCCGTGCTGGATCGCGACGGGCCAACACACTAATTATAATAATGAGAGGTAGAGAGATAAAGGAGAAATGCAGCACCTGCTACGTACCGGCACCCGCATGTGGCCGAGAAGGCGATGACCATCGCAACAACCACGTGACGTGCGTCTTCCAGCTTCGGCATAGCGAGCCGGACGAGGAAGAAGAGAGGAAAGGAGAGAAGAGAGGAAATAAGGAGAACGGGCGACGAGCTCTTCTTCGACCCTCGAAACGGGTCGGCCGGATGAAGGAGGAAGGGCAGGGTAGGGCAGGTGTCTTGCCGTCTGGCAGCTGCCTCCCACCTGGGATGAGCTGGACGCGCGAGCGGTTGTTATTCATTCTCTCTCGCGCGGTTACGTATGGGTACGAGTGCATGGTGCGCGAGTACGATGTCACGACGGCATTTCGACGGCAGGTACGTGCACACGTACCCAACTACGTACGCGCGTACGCGCGTATTCGTGAGCGAATACGGTATAATTCGGAGTACACCACCTGGCTGATGCCGCTAGCCGACTCCGACTCTTAACCCTCTCTCTCTCTCTCTCTTTCTCTCACGCGCGAATCCTGGACATTTTTCGCCGTATGGTGCGGTAAAGAGAAAAAAGAACGTCGGACCGAAGAGAGAGAGAGAGAGAGAGAGAGAGAGAGAGAGAGAGAGAGAGAGAGAGAGAGAGAGAGAGAGAGAGATGAGAACGCGCGCGAGCGACGCGAGGAGCAAGGAGGTCGTAGAGATCAAGGAGCCGGCCTCTGATGGTTAAGTCCCCGGCCGAACGAAATAATGCCCGTGTACTTAATACCGTGGATGGTAATCGTAATTTCATTGTCAAGGAGAGGCGGGGAGGGGACAGTAATAAAGTTACACGCAGCTTATTGGATATAATGCGCGAAGGAAGCGAGAGTGGCGGCGGATTTCATTAGCGCGCGAGAAAGGTGCGCGACCGTCGCGGTAATCTACGGCTCGCGGTTTTTTTTCCCTTCTTCGCGCGAGCCCGCGAACGCGATCGCACAACCGTGATTGTTATTAATAGATTATGCAAAAATGCGTAGAGCAGAGATTAAATTCGACTCGCCCTAACAACAGGTCTCGTTTAATCGCTTAACTTTAAGCGTACTTTAATTGAACCTTCTTCCCTCCGCCTCTTCCCCTCCGTCGATGTTTATAGCCGCGACCACGTCGCGGCATTAATTTCGGATATCGCGCGATGCGGAGTTCATCGGGAAGCCCGGCGAATTCGAGGCCGATGTCAATTTAACGGGCATTGCGTGACAGTCCTTCCGCTTTTCACTACCGCCGTGATGCCCCCTGATCGATTCTCTAAATTCTCTACTATGCTGGATTTAGCCGAATGCGCGCGGACCGCAAAACCAATCGTGTTCCGAACAACCGCCGTCGAAAGGTGGCCCTCTCCCTTTCTCTCGGATCTAGCCGGCCCGCTACGCGCTGCTCCGATTTCACGGTTTTCAATTTTGCGTTTCCCCCAAAAAAACTTTTCAATTTGCAGTCCCCGATGCCTTACGGGCCGCGATTTAACGAGCGCGCGCGCCGCGTTTCGATCGATGTCGCGGGACGCACGCGTCGCGTCGCCGGCCGACGCATCCGCGCATCCGCATTTCCATTTTGATCGTTCCTCCTTCGAACTGTCCGCTCGAAAGTTCGTTGATTTACACACGCGGATCCCGCGCGCGCACCGCGGGATTGTGCATGCTAAATACGTACGCCGCACATGTCGTCGCCCGCCTCCGCTTTCACGGGGGATGAAATCGATACGAATCCTGACGCGCGTATTGGCGAATCGACGCGCCATCACCGTCGAGCGTTGACGCTTGATTTCTTCTTTAATGTACGTTAATTCGTCTCCGCTATTTTTTTCCGCAAAAATATCGGGCGCGATCGACCTCGGATTAATTTTCCGCGCGACGGGTACTTTTTACAAAAGGCACCACCTCATTAAACCACGACGACAGTAATCGGGAAATTTAATAAGCTACACTGAGAGAAAAATATAGTTACTTTTGGACCCAACCACAATTTTATAGTATTTCTAACAATAAATATGATTAATTTAATTATATGCATCATTACGTTAACCATAATTATCGTTAGAAGTACTATAAAATTGGGTTGGGTCCAAAAGTAACTATATTTTTCTTTCAGTGTATGTTGTATAACTTTCTATGCATGACTATTATTATATTCCGTAACGAGGAAAACCTAAACTCTAGTCTAAAGTAAGGATAGCTGTCTAAGCCCCGCCCGTGAAATAAATTGAGTACTTCGGGCGATTTTTACGCTCGCGCGATACGCGACGCCGGCCCGTCGCGTTGTCACGTCGCCGTCGTGCCGTCCTTATCGTCATTTACGTCGGCGTACACTTACGCGCCGTACTACACTTACGGAGATGTGAGTGCGACATTCTTGTTACTCTTTTGCAGCGCGAATATGACGCGGGATCTCCCCGCGTGTACGTCGAGGCCGGCGCACGATTAAGCCGGTGCGTTCGTGCACTTAGGTGGATGGAAATTTTTGCGCGCCGATGCTGCATCCGCCGGATTTCTATAATTCTCAAGAACAAGAGAGAGCAAGAGAGAGAAAAAAGAGTGGAAGAAAAAAAATTCACAAACGTCTTTCTTTTCCTCGCGCGCACTGGAAGAAAAATATAGTTACTGTTGGCCTCAATCATAATTTTATAATATTTCTAACACGAAATATGATTCACTTAACTTAATATGCATCATTATGTTAACCATAATTATCGAAATATTACAATATTGTGATTGAGGCCAAAAGTAACTATATTTTTCTTTCAATGCGCATTTTGATATGCCAGATATCAAGTACAGGCGCATAAAATCGATTTTTCAGAAATATTATTATGGTAGATTTGCAACATCGAAATGTAAGATAAAAGCACCAAAAATACTCGTCTATTTGTTGTCTCTAAATCCGGACGTTATTATTTTGGTCTTTAAATACAAATATTTAATACATTTTTGACCATAAATATATAAATCTAACACGTACCTGCAATCTATTAAAAGTTTAAATATTCGTATTTAAGAACCAAAATAATAAGAATGTCCAGGTTTAGATGTATGTGCGCATTGGTACCTTAACCCTCGTCTTAATCTACTCCCTCGGTAACGCTCGGTAACGCCGAGGAGGAAAGTGCGCGGCAACAAACACTCTCGTTATACGCTCTTAGCGCGAAAGAGTCGCACCGTAACGGACACGCAACGTTTGCCCGCGCGTTACTTCTCCGCACCGCGCACGTCGCGCCGGGGCTCTCGCGCAAATGCGAAATCGGTAATGAAATTAAAATATTCACGACGCGCGCGTCACGTGGATGTATCTGAACGCACCGGGGGTTGGCTCGGAGAATCTCAATCGGAGGATAGTGGTCATCTATTATTGACTTGCGTGGCCGGTAAAACTCCTTAGCCGGAGTAGCCCGATCAGGGGCTATCAGTTTCTACGAATTCGTTATTTCTATCGTCAATCGCGTTTCGTCGGATCGAAGAAAGTTCCGTTAAAGCGAAACCCATTCACGACTGTGGCGTCTAGTTCAAACGCGACCTCTCGATTTGCGAGAGTACAACAATGGAAGGACACTTCGTGCCCCGCGTGTGTGTATGTGTATGCATGCGTAAAAACGGCGCGACAGAAAGGCACAGCACGGATGGGATTTCCGTCATCTTCTCGGCTTGCGTTCCGCGAATTACGACGGATGAGTAACGTCTAATGATAATGTAATAATTATCATCGCTTCTGTAGACGCGCGCGCGGCCAGCCGGGGAGGGGGGAGCTCATCCTCGACATCCAGAAAGTCACGGGCGGTCGGCGCGCGGCCGGGTGTGGCCGCAATAATCATTTCACTGTGAGCGAGCAAATCACAGTGCGTGCATCGACTTACTTGACGTTTAAAATGCAAAATGGATGACTTAAGTGGCACCCTTCCACGGCGCTCTAATCAGTCATGAATTAATTAAAGTTAACTCTCGGCATTTCTTCGCAGCATTCGAGGAATACAATTTTATGATGTTAAAATCAGGTTCGTCGCTAATTGCTATCTTACAGGGCCGGAGATATGCTAATGAGTCTGAACGACCGAGTCGTCGACGTGGTTCATCGTCCCGCCGCCTACGAGCGACGTGAATGTTAGACCTCACACTTTTTTAAGTGATGGACCCGTCTCCCACTTCAAGAAGAGAAGCGCCGAACAAAGAGATCGAATGAAAACGGTACCCGCAGCGAAATTGTGGGCTTCTTGTTGCTCGATGCTCGCGGTGCACGGACTCGCCGCCGCCGCCGCCGCCGCCGCCGCCGCCGCCACGGGAATTCTGATCGGCCTCCCGGCTATAGAGTTTTGCGGATAACGCGAGTTGGAGAATCTCCCGAGAACTCGGTCCCGACGAACTTCACTTTCGGGCATGGATTATAACGTGGCTTATCGGAGGAAGAGTTACGCAGAATAATGTCACGTGCGAAAGAGGAATGAAAATTGATTTTTATCATTGAGAGGAGAAGTGAAGAAGATTAAAATTTCCGCTTATAATCCTTATGGCTAATATCGATTGAATATGTATGGCTAATATCGATTGAATATGTATGAAAATACTCTTTTCCGAATTAGAATTATAAAATAGCTGTCCAATCGACTCGAGATTAAATTAATCCATGTTCGAATGGATGCAAGAATATGCGCGATTTCCTCGCAGTCGGATCGCGGACCATCGACTGGATACGCGAAAAAGTAAGGCGCCACGGCCGGCTTGTCCTTGAAAAGTCGACGCAGTTGCAAGGTGGGCAAAAGTCTACCGGGCTACCGGCACGGATTGTATTTCTTTCGGTACGGCGATGCGGACGCGCGAAATCGACGATACGCGCGTGCATGTATATGCGCCGTGCATCCGCACGCAGACACGGGCGCCTCGCGTATGCCGGTCCACGCTGCGAGAAAAAGCGCATATTCATCCATGCCGGCCGGTGCCCGGTGACTTCACCTGTACCACATAGACGTTAGCCGCGTATCGATGCTGATGCGTGTGTAGATTGAGCATGCATGCAGGAACATAGATCGGCCATGTGAGAGGAAGAAGGATGGAGATGAATAGAAGGAGACAAAGCGTGAGAGAGAGAGAGNGAGAGAGNGAGGGAGGGAGAGAGGGAGGGAGGGAGGAAGGGGAGAGAGAGCGTGAAAGAGAACGACAGAGGGACAGGGAGAGAGAAATAGAGACAGGCGGGCTGAATGAGGAAGGAGGCGAAAGAGAGAAGGAGAATGCCTGGAAGGTTGGATCGTTCGCTGCCGGTAGCAACGACCCTGGATGCATCGACTCCTGGGGTTGTTCGGTGGTAAGGGTAGCGGATAGACGGAGAGAATGAGATGACAAGAGACGAAGGGAGACGGGCATAATCAGCGAGAGGGTGTGTTGAGAAGCAAGGCATGAGAGAGAGAGAGAGAGAGAGAAGGGAGGAGGGCGAAAAGGGAGCAAATGAGGGAGAGCGGGAGCGATAAAGGTGCTGGAAACTGGGGGAATCGCCCTTCGTCTCCTGTCCTTGTCGCTCTCGTAAGCGTCCCGCGCACAGTGTTTCTCTTTCTCCGCCATCCAGTCGCTTTCCTTTCTCTCTTTCTCCTTCTTCCTCCGCCCTTCCCTCCATACATCCCTTTCAGTTAGACTCCCCTCTTCCGCCGCGATCTCTCTCCGTCTCGCTCACCCTGTCGGCTCTTCGGCTCTTCACGCTATTGATCCCGCAGCATCCACCGCGAAATAACGACGTAGGCCCCCCTGTTTCTCTTGTTTCCCTCTCTCGCGTTTCTCCCTGTCTTTTTAAGTATCTTTCTCTATCGGCCTATTTGTTTCTTCCTCTTTTTCAATCTCTTTCACGTTATTTCTGTCTTCTTTTGCCGCTGAAACGTTCCGATATATCACGCTGGGATGGCGAAGAAGATGCAGCGTACCTGCGGCCGAACCTCAGTCTCGATTTTCCCTCAACAACGAGGAATTTGTCTGCGCGCATATTTTTCCGCATGACGCTCGGAAAATGTCCAGACGAAGGGGCGCTCTGATTTGGACCGATCATCTACGGATTTGTCGTGGACGGGAAAATAAAATTTCGCGTGCAGGATAATGCTACAGAAAGTTTCGCTGATCGCTTCATCTTCCTAACTTGATTAAAACGTTTTTAGCAAGAAAACGGCGCGTTTCTGTCCCTTGAGGAGAAATTGAAAAATTCATCTGTTTCAAGAAGGTTGACATTTCCCGCGAATTCTCTACGACGAAATTACACTCTATAATTCACGAAGGAATTCATAACGAGAGACTTGCTAGAAGTGAAATGTAAGTCTGATATCTAGATTGTAGAAAATTCGACGTATTTGTACCAAGATGTTCGAATTTCGACAAATCGGATTATTAAAATCGACAGTTATTGAAGAATAAATTTCGCCGTTGACGCCGATATCTTAGTGTCGTGTATATTTTGCGAAACTAGAAAACAGGTCGAATTTCGAAGAAAATTCAGCAACATTTCGAAACCTTTTAAGTATTTATACTTGGCGTTAGGCAATCAAGACGGCATGAAATTAGGACGTCGCGCGATAGCTATCGTATGCAAATGCCTGGCCTCCTAATTGGAGGCCCAGAGAATCCGCAAATATCGTGCCTGGTCCATAACCGGCCACGAGGCCTCGTTTATGGAGCTTATTATCTTCTCATCACCGCGACGTGAGGAAGCCGATAATATTTCTCGCCGATCTTCTTTGCGTCGACGATAATCGGCGGTAATTTCTTTCCGGCGGTGCCGCGTTCACCTCTCTCCTCCCTCCAGCTTTTCCAGCCCCGGTTCCAGCTGATGGTTCCTAGGAAGACGGATGGCGGAGCGTATTTCTCGTGCGAGGCGGTTCCTGCCGGAGGAAGACGAATGCGAGAGGCGACGTTTCGCTCCCCGACACGCGAAACGCCGCCCGAGAGAAAAGAAATTACTTTCCGGAACGAATGCCCGGCGTACGTACGCGCGCGAGGATTTTCGGAGGGCCAGGTGGTGGAGATTCGGAGGTGAGAGGAGGGGGAGAGAGGGTGGGAAAAGGAGCAACATAGGGTGAGAAGGGACAGAGGACTTGGCCGGTCTTGCCGAATTATTCTCATGATGGGAAAGGTTATCCTGGTTTCGCCCGTTAACAAATTAGCATAACAGGGAATCGGCCCGACTCGACTCGACTCGACTCGACTCGACTCGACTCGATTCCCCCGAGTCAACCCCATCGAGGAAACCCCCCGCTAAGATCGTCTCGAGTGCCTGTGGAGAATAGGCATCGACGTTGAATGTCGCGTAGTTTGTGACGACGATTGGATTCTGCAGGATATTGACTTACTATTAGCTTAGATCTTAAACGGTGTATCGAATTGTCCAGTTAATTATCACAGTTTGATGGAAAAGCTGATTGCGTTAATCGGATTGATGTAAAATCTGTTTCAGTTATCGTGCCGTGTCACTTTTTTTTTGGCTGAGTGTAATGATACCTTCGTAATTTAAAGAAAGATAAGTTTTGAGTTTCTTAAAAGAGAGTTAAGGAAACTTATTCAAATATTACTGCCATTTTTATCCCGCCGCTTTCGTGATTTTTGTGTACAACTTATTACTTCCACCGGCTTATTACGTTCCTTTGATTATATTTCGCAATGGGGTTTTCAAGTTGTTCCTTTAGTTTTAACGTCTCGAGAATGATTCCTATCGCGAGCTACGCTTCTCATTCAATGAATGTGAAGCCGGTAGCATTTATTCGACGGCTTGTAAACGCTTTACTCTTGTCTTTTCGCGCTCGTAAATACATGTAGACAGGCCTTCTTTTTAATTCGTAACATGACATCACGCGGTTTTACTTTCGAGCGAGTTTTTTGACCAACAAAAACCGACCCCTTCTCGGGGTCGAGGAGGGATTTGTTCTCCTGAAGTAGCGACTCGAAGGGTTGAATAATTCCGAGTGCGGAATTGCGACGCGGTAGCGCTACGTGCATATCCGTGATCAAATCTCTTGATCTCTGAATAAAAATGTTCTTTCATATTGTTTTCCATAATAAATAGTAGTTTTAATTAGTATGACTAAAACTGTTAAAAGTTTATACAATTAGATTTAATATGAAACTGAGATTATTGCAGAAGCAATAGATATTGGTATAAAATCGATAGTGGACGAACTGGCGAGATAAATGTATATATAGGTACGTGTGCTGGTACTATAATAGTACATGTGATAAGCTAATTTGCCCGAAAAGAATTCTCCATTGAGGGAACATTGAACAGTGTTGCCCATTCACCAGTGCTGATTGTAATATGATAGCATTACGGTCGTAATCCACGAATGATCGAGCATAAATGTGCTCTTTGCACTTGGCGCGAGTTGCAAATATCCAATCTGCCCTCGAATCTCATCAGCGACAACGCCGGTAGAGATTCTCTCGCCGGAATCCCGGCTGCTCGCACAAGACACTCCGCGATGCGTAAACGGTTGGTCCAGGTGATTTGTGAGAGGTGGATAATGGGTATCCCGGGCTCTGGTGCTGCTGCTCTGCTGCTGTTGCTGCTGCACCCTCATCGGCAATGCCGGGGTGGTGGTCGCGGGCGGCAGCGGCGCGGCGGCAGAAAGATAGACAGAGAGAACGACCAAGTGGCGAGACAAGGATGACGCGGGAGAGGGCGGTGAACGCTCGCCGACGGGGGTGGCGGACGTCGAGGGTAGATCATCGCAGGGCTGGTTGCAGGGACCGGCGGCGGCGGTGTCGGCGGCGGGCTTCTACGGTATAACCAGGGGTGTACCCACCACGGTGCACCGAGGGGTGGTTTCCTCTCTGCTCGCTCGGGTCAGTGCCCTCCCGTAACATTGAACCGCCCCGCGGTGCAGTCAGGGCCGAGCGAAGGGCGCGTGCGTCGCCGTACAACCCCCTCTGACATCCCGGCGCGCACCAACGTCCCGGCCAGCCAACAACCCTTCTCTCTCTCTCTCTCTCTCTCTCTCTCTTCTCCTCTTCTTCGCATCCACCCTCGTCGTGGTGCGACACGGCGTACGCCCCTGTCGGTGTCTCGATGCTTTAATTTTTTCCACCCCTTCTTGCCCATCCACCGCCGGTTTCCGCTTTGGATCTCGCGTCTACCCGCCAAAACATTGTCTCCCTTTCCCCGTTCTTCCCTCCGATCGGTAGGCACGATTATCTTTAAAATTGAGTCGCGGGACACCACGCCGAGTCCGCTACTCCATCGCACAAACTCGGCGAGACGCGAGAGATGCTACGCCCGGACGTTGCACCTTGCTCCGCGAAGAATAATGCATCCACTTCCATGGGAGAGGAGTGTGAGAAATCAACGAGAGATTTCTCTCTCTCTCTTTATTTTTAACATAGTCTAATCACAGAGATAAATATTACATTTTTGTTGGCATTTGGATTAATGCAAATAATTGATTAAATATTTCTTCATTCATTTAATTATGTATTTATTCTACTCAATTTATCAATTTCAACTGTAATTATTTTTATCCGATAAAAATCAGATAAAAATTTATAGACACAATGTACGCGATGTAGGACTCTAAGGCTTTAGGTCTGCGAGTAAGTCTATATATAACGTTTTAAAGCTTTATAGAAGACTCTAAGACTGCCAGCCGTTGCAGGTGAAATTAAACTTACGGCCTCATTGACTGAATATTCTATTAATTAAATGAGAGTCTGAGTTTTTTTTTTTTGACAAACGTAGTATGACGAGTTTGAAACTTCGGTAAAAGCCTCGGTCGATGTTCTTGTGGGAAATCCGCGCTCGTCGCCATCCGACGAGTCGAATTTGAGATTTCAAGGTGCAACGAACTCGAACCCGACCATTTCGGACGCCGGATAGAAAAAGAGGCGACATATTTTCAGCGAGCGTTATTGACGACAAACTGAACTATAAGTAGACACGTTAGCATAGAACGACCGTAAATTTTAATCTCTATGTAATTTAATTGAATTTAAATACGTAATGACGTACGAAACTGACATCCCGAATTGGGAGATTATAAGATGTAACGAAAGAATACAAGTTCAGACGAGTGATTACAGAACAATCAAATCACACAGTCCATCCGCCCGTTATTCGAGCTTTTTTAATTCTCTTTTCTTTACGGAAAAAAAGATCGATGCAAAATTGAGCTTGAAAGCGGTGCCGGCAAATTGCACGCTAATTGGCTAATGCACACATGACCGGCGGTGACGCAGCGGAGACCGCAAAAATTAAATGAGATTGTTGTCGCGGGGAAAGTTTAATTGGAAACTGTGCCATCCCCGCACGCGAGTCATTTCACCGCGGTTGTCGGTGCATCGAAATCATCTCGAATAAACAGAGCGTCTGTCGGCTACGCGGTACACTTGGGACCGTGGTTTGGCTCGAAAAGTTTGAAACTTCATTAGAATCAGGCGTTGTTCTCACAACGCGGTGGATCCACACCACCGTGAGAGGGAGGCGAGAGGGAGAAAGCAGAGAGAGAAAGAAAGAGACAGGGAGAAAGGGCGAGATAGGAGAAAATGAGAGAGAGAGAGAGAAAGAGAGACTCATGCAACCTCGACGACGACGGTGCGCTGAACTCTCCCTCGATTGTTCCGTTGACGTATCTTGAAGTGGAAAAAGGGGACGCACCACACGGGGAATACACGAGGGGCGTGAAATGGCCTCATTTCGCAGCCCGGAGAGCCGCCGATGTAGCATGTGTATCGTTTCTTCTCGCTCGCGAGTGTTAGATACGTGCGTTCTACGCGAGGCGTATTTACTACTTTTGCCCAGTGATGCTTTCTGCCGAGGAGAGCTTCTGCAGGTATTATATATTGAAATCTTCTAAAACAAATATTTCCGATATTTACCAATTATCCGCATTAATCTAGAAGTCGACGAAAATATATTATAACGTACGTCATTTTTACGGCAAATGAGAGAAGTATAATTGACTCAATTAAATCTATCCGTTTTAGCCTAATGAAGAAGAGATGTTAAAGCGTATCCTTTTCATGTATAAGTAATTAATAATTGAATTACAGTGCAAGTCCAGATTTAGACAATAATTATTGAATTTTACATCTGTGACCTAGCGCTTCTGTGCAAGAGAGCTCTGCTGTGCAAACTAGAGAATCATACGAGATTATATACATATTTTGTAGAGTTTACTTAAATCGATACGGTGGAATGAGGTGAGTGTTTCAGAAAAATGACTCTCGCGACGGACACTAGAGGTGTGTAGGGCACTACTGCAGAGAAAGCTGAGGACTGGAATAGTATTCCATAAAGCATTCATGCGCGTTCGAGTCCTGGAATAGACAGCGTGCCGTCAACGGACATTCGAATTCTTCGCGTTTTAACGCGATCTGTACGCAGCGCGCGTCGCAGTCTCGTTTCTCCGAGTCGCCGCGAATTTTATTTCGGCCATGAGCAATTGCGCCTTCCGGCCTCGTTAACGTGTCCGGTTCATCCTATTCCCGTTCGCGAGAATTCGGGAAAACTCCTCAGTCGCGCAGAACGCAGGACGCGGCGCGCACGCGAGAGCGCGAAATCGCATTCCCTTCAATCTTCCCGATCCGGATATCCCGTAAACAAATCGGATTTCGGCCGCCGAGCTTTTCCGGTGATGGTCGGAATATGAATAAAAGAGTGCACTCGCGCACTTTTACTTTGAGCATCGGTAAATACGTGACGCGCACGTTCTCCATACGTAAAATCTTTTTGCCCCGGTCCGTCTGTCGCGTTCGCGAGCGTTTTACGCCGCGATAACGCGCGCAAGAAACGGCTACCCGGTGACTTCCGTCGGCCCGCCGACATGTGTCACACAGTTTTTCCTCATCTCTCCCCGGCCTTCCGGAAGCATCACGCGACGTTCATTATGTATTTCGCGCGAGTCGCGTGCAAAGTGCATCTCGCGCTCATTCTCGGCTCGCTCCCTCGCCGACGCCCTTACGTTTTCAATTCCGCGCCGGGACTCGTCCGGCGTATTTTTCTTAAGGTTACGACGGCGCGATTTCGCGGAAAATCCGTGAATGCGACGAGAGGGTAGCGTCGCGCTCTCGCGTGCGCGTGGGGAGTGTCGGCGGCGGTGGCGGCAGCGGCGGCGACGGCCCGCGCGAACGGGGGTGGACGAGACGTCGAGAGGGTTTGCCAACACACCGTGCAACGATGGAGATCGATTCCGAGTCTGGGTCAGGCGAGGGCGTTCACCCCCCCGGTGCAGCCCGGGAGACACGGAATCCAGGATCGTAGCTAGGCTATCACGGCAGGCGGGGTACTGGCCGGGGGTCGGGGCCTGGGGAGGGCTGCGAGGGAGGAGGGTGCATCGGCTCGGGACACTCCCTTCTGTTGGGTGCAATGTACGCTCGCGCTCTCCTCTATGTCCAAAATCGCGGCTCCGGACTGCCGCAGCTCCTGCAGCCCCGCGACGCGAGTCTCGACCGGCCGCGAGAACGTTCTCTCTCTCTCTCTCTCCTCTCTTGCTCTCTCGCCGCAACTCCCGTTGACTCTTCCGAGTGATTTAACGGAGACACCTCCGTCCGCCGAAAGAGGACTCGGGCCCGATCGAGGCTTCCGCACTCGGATGATCGTATATCTTCCGCTTATCTGAGATTACCTTCCGCTGAAATTACGTTTCTTTGGTTAGTCGCTGAGTAAAAATTTTAATTTCGCTTTTGATTTAATACGATGCAGCAGTAGATTATAATAAATTTGTATAATTGATACGCTGTAATGATATATAATATACTTTGTACGTGATATTACACGATATACACGATAAGATATGATCTCTATAATTATCTGGTAAAATTGCCGGATGTAATAATAATCGTCGAGCGATATTACTTGATTTGTATCTTGTTTATTAAATTTATATAGTTCATCGCGTTATTTAAAGACACGCTGCGAGATCTGAGAAATTAAATTTTTGCCACCAACTATTTGAAGTCACTGTAACGACATTTCGCGATATCGTTTAACTAGTCTTGACTCGATATTCCAGCCTCGATGGCGATGCAGCGAGTTACGCGAATAATCTGTCAAGTTTGGTCTATTCGCGGGTTCGGCGCGGCGCGTGTAAGCGGGTATCCTTCGTACCTTCCGCTTTAACCTGGCTACCAGGAGCGAGTCCCAGGACGAGGTGAACGATCGACAGGGTGGTGGTACGTGACCTTTTGCGCGAAGGATAACGGCGGGGACGGGGTGGGGGACGGGGCGGTTTGCACTATGGTAACACGGGGGTGAATGCACGTACTCCAGGGGGCTTATCCTGCAACTTTTCGACGCATGCGTTTCGTATTCCAGAAATTTTCGCAATGTGTGACGTCACTGCTGTCGCGTCGGACTTGCGTTCTCTCTCTCTCTCTCTCTCTCTCTCTCTCTCTATCCATCTATCTCTCTCTAATTTTATATAATTGTTTTACCATATATAGTGTAATATCATATCAATATAATATTATATCTTGTTTTTTGTGTAGCATATATGTATTTAGTATAATTTAATATTACATTATGTAGTTGCGAGAATACGTTGGTTTTTGTATGATACTGTTTACGCATGAACTGATATGTACCTTATTATTTAATTTCTGCGCAAAATAAATTGAGAGAATTTATTCCAAAGAGCATAATAAATAACGCTTCCTTTCTCTTTCCCTCTTTTTGACCGTCCTCGGTAAAAAGCGTATTTCGTAGATAATCGATGAAATTACTTTTGATTTGCATTGAAATAGCAATTGCGCCATGCACGCTCGCATGTTGTAAAATATAACGTGATCGTCAAGCCGTGTGAATCTTGCAACGGGTTATTATTATACGTTAACCATAATAGATTATGAACCGAAATCGTTGAGGTTACGTCGTGGCTTTAGTAGCGTAATGAATTCTGGCTGCATTGATTACTGGCGCTTGTGGATACACGCGGTCACGCATGTACATATAAATATACGCATATTACACGTGGAAATCGCTTTTGTTTTCGCG
Source organism: Tetramorium alpestre (assembly GCA_021460005.1). Classification (NCBI taxonomy): domain Eukaryota; kingdom Metazoa; phylum Arthropoda; class Insecta; order Hymenoptera; family Formicidae; genus Tetramorium; species Tetramorium alpestre. Next base: position 41,518 of record JAJVSH010000257.1, on the reverse strand, counting down.
AGGGCGGCTTTCTCATCGATTTTACGGGGATATAAAATATTTGAAAATTTTCGTCCCTCACGCACATACGCGCGCACATAGCTTACCAATTCCCAATTCACAAATGTAGATGCTTGGCAAGACGCCGTTATTCTGCTATTAGGTCGGTAACGGAGAGGCAAGAAAAGGCACCACGGGTAACGCGAGGGGTAGTTTCGTGGAGGTCGTCCCTCGGTGCCTATTCGTATGCAACCAGAATAGCATCGGGCGTGTGGGATCGATGCGCGCAATATGTATCGGATTCTCGCCCGGAGTATTCCCGCTCTTCCTTCATTTTTATACTTCGCATAAGTATCACGGGAGGAAAAAAAATAAAGTTTCGCTGGAAGAAAAATAAAATCTTCGATAATTTCCTCGGCGAATCGTTCTCGCGTGCATTTTCCGGAGGGAATTTAGCCTGCGAGCCCCGAGAAACGGCCGATAACGCAGTCGGTCGCGATATCAGTCCGATACCCGCGGCGGTAAACTCGGCGGAATCTAGTCTCGAGTTTACGCGCTTAGTTTTTATTTCAACGCGATGAAATACGCGAGTAATGAAAAAAAAAATACACTATCTGCCCGCGCGCGCTACCGTCGACGAAGAATAATTTTATTCGTCCATTAAACGAGCGAGAAAAATAAAATCTTTGATGCCAAATGAAGATCGATATGAAACGCAAGAGCAGAAATATGCGATGAAATGTAAAAATCGCGCGGGAGAATTTATACGTTGCTAAATTACATGAAATTTTTAATCGATTAATTGTTGAAAACAGCCGTTTGTCTGTGTGGGAGAGACACCGACTTATTTTTACCGACTATCTAGTTTGACTTGAAAAATTCAACACGCGTTAACGTTCTCTCAGCCGCAGACTAGAGAATCGGTTTGAAATAAGAAAAGAAATAGTAACGCGATAAATATTATTGCAAAAGTCCAAATTTGGTTTTAAATTTGATTTAATTTTAATTGGGTTTACCTCATTTCACCAAATCACTACTTTATTATCGATAATTTTTATCTGCAATAAATGCGCAATGAAAATAGAATAAACAATTGAATAGTAGATGTATTATGAAGTACAGTGAATTTTTAATCGAAAAAATAATCGATAAATTACATGTATAATTCGTCAAAATTTATTACGTTAAATAGAAAACAGAATACTAATATTAAGACAAAAAATTAATTAATTAATATATGATAATACGTATTTAATTTTTAGATTATTTTAACGCAACAGAGGATGATTTAAATATTCAAAAGATGTAGAACATTCTCTTATTTCTGTTTTGTTTCTCACAATTTTTGTCGGAGCTAGGTTAAAGAGATCTATACATTTTCAATGACAATAAAACTGACTGAACGAGTAAAAATACCTACTGTTTTCTTATCTTTGATGCAGGCAAAATAGCCTTTAATCAATAGAAGGCAGAAAAACTTACCTAGTGTTGATAGTTTTTAATTTCCATGATAATAACTTTCCATGCATCTGATAAAAATTAACCGAGAAATCAAAGAGCGCTGGTTTGACGATCGCAGATGGCGTGGACTGTACTACTCGCTGTAGATATAAGAGAGAAGGGTAAAGGAGGCTTCTTCTGTTGATATTCCCGTCGCTCAGAAATTAGAGCATGTCTTGCGGAGACGGATTCTTGCCTGAATTTTAGTAGTAGTAGTAACGGTTTTGATAAACATGGTGATTGTGCTTTCTTGGTTCAACGCGGCGATAGTCGTGTTCTGCGTCGCTGTCTTGATTATGATATACGATTTCTGCCGGTCGAAAAAAATAAGGGATATCAGGAACAAGCATGTTGTCGTAAGTGCCATCTAATTTCGAAGAAATGTATTGTTCAGATATAATGACGTGGAATCTAAGACTATTCCCCGAAAGTTGAATTGAATGTTAAAATCTCTTTTAATTCATCTTGTGCTATAAATATAAGATATTGTTTCGTAGGTGACCGGCGGCTCTAGCGGCATTGGAAAATGTATGGCGATTCTCGCCGCAAAGAAGGGAGCAAATGTCACGATAATCGCGAGAAATACGCAGAAATTGGAGAAAGCCAAACAGGAAATATTGCAAGCGTGCGTGAACAAAGATGCACAAAGGGTGGAATATCTATCTTTAAATATTGCAGCAGATTACAAAACTGTCGAGAAAGCACTGACTGATCTGGAGAGTGTTATGGGACCAATTTACATGCTCGTTAATTGCGCTGGCCTCGCAATCGCTAGCAAGATAGAAGATACTACCATAGAGGATCTCGATACAATGATTCGTACAAATTTCCTAGGCACGTATTACTGCATTAAGGCAGTGACGCCGAGAATGAAAGCTTCTAAGGAAGGGGTGATTGTACTTGTGTCGTCTCAAGCTGGTCTCCTAGGTATTTGTGTGATAAATTATTTACCATCATTTACCATGTATATCACAATTATAGTTTAGCCTCTATATAACAAGAGAAAATGCATTGCACAGGTATCTTTGGATACACCGTTTACAGCAGCACGAAATTTGCACTTCGTGGCTTGGCGGAGAGCTTAGCGATGGAAATGCAGCCGTACGGCATCTCTGTTACTCTGTCCTTGCCGCCGGATACGGACACACCTGGTTACGCCGTTGAAGAGCTGTCAAAGCCGACGGAAACGAAAGCCATATCGCAATTGGCGAATTTGGTCCAGCCCGAGGTCGTTGCTGAGAAAACTTTCGAGGACGCGCTGGTTAGTGCATGAAGACTAATGAATTTAACATTGTTTCCCTTTAGGTTCTTTTGTTTAATGATAATGTGCTTTAGGCAAGAAATTTCTTCTCTACCATTGGTCTGGACGGTTTTATAGTAAAGACGTTGTGCGCGGGAATGTCGCCAGTCGATTCGTTTCACCAGCTGTTTGTGCAAGTGTTGCTGATGGGACCGTTGAGACTCATCGGTGCAGGCTATCTCTTCGTCTTCCAGAGAATCATTGCAAGATCATCGTCCTGTACGAATTCTGAAGCTTTGAAAAAGGTTAAGTGAGAAACAAAACTTTTTTCCTAGCACAATATCTAAAATCGGGTCGTAAGAAGTCTTAAAGACGTCTTTAAGACATCTTTTAAGCGTCTTTTAGAAATATGCCTAAAAGACGTCTTTAACACGTCTTATGACCCGATGTTAGACATGTTTTAGAGATTATGCTGTATGGATTATAATATTCTGTGATCCGCAACTAAAATATCAACGCAACAATTCCAAGTTAAACATTTAATATAGTTTTAGTAAATATTCTCGCTCTGTACAATGCTTGTAATATCGTAAGACAATTTATTTGCATCTACATGAATTCTATTTTATTTCTTTTTTTTTTTTAAACAAACTCTATTACCCGATGAAAATGACTTGCTGCACAATGACGTATATCAAATATATTAATATATAATGATATACATGTGTATAATGGACAGTATTTTATCTGTGACACGTGTGTTCACTACAATGATAAATATATGGTAAGTTGTGTAAAAAGAGATAAATATTTTTATAAGACAGATTATTTTAATACATAATGCAACGATACATAATTAATATGTAATGCGATATACATAGGAGCGAAAGAAATAAAAGACGTTCTTAACGGTTTGGCTTACTTTTATTAGGTATTCCGTAAGTTCATAGTATAATGTTTTTTTTTTTCTTTTATTAAGCTTTTATGGTTCTTACACACATAGAACGGGACTGCTCTCTCTCCCCTTTGTCCCGTTTCTCGCCACAATAAGTTAAAAACAGAAACGCTGAAACTGGTATGTAAAGAGTTACTCCCGAGACGTGGACGGGGCTCCGTTCGACGTCGATCGCGTTCGCGCGTCTGGTAAAAGCTCGAGCACGTGCTCGATGCAAGTAACGAATTTCGAATTTCTCTTCACGTGCGTCTAAAATCCGGTAAATAGTACCGTGCAGCCGCGATCGAGCGTCGAAAGGGCCGTGTCCAGCTTCCGAAAAATGAGACTAAACTTATGCGTAGAAACGGCGGTCAACGAAGATTTGTCTCCCGAAATTGCGAATCCGGTAATGATGGGTTTAACATTGATTTATTATCTCGCTTTCGCTCCCTTTCTCTCTCTTTCCTACTCACTCACACATTCTCGCTCATGCACTTCACGCGCATATTTTAAGCTTTCGCTCCGCTTATCCTCCCATTCGCACTAACATCCTTCGCTTTCCTCGGCATCATCTCGTAGATTCGTTAAAGTCTATTTTCCTCCGGTTTAAAGCGTTTAAAAAGGTGTACAGACGCGAATCCATGAGACGAGGCTTTTCTCGAGGAATATTTCCAGAGTGTCTTGCTGTTTATTTTTCTTTTAACTTACGCTTACTTTTTTTTTTTTTTTTTTAATCGATCGTCCGCTTATCCGCGCGCTCGACAAATTTCCTTTTCTCCTTTCGCGGTTTCCCGGTTTATCTCCCGTAGTCCACCCCCTCTTCTACGGCGGGGACTGCCGTAAATCACCTTCGTCGAACGTTCGAATCGGCAGACGTGTTGCGTTAGTGATTAATTAGACCCCTTACTATAGTGTGATCTGTCGCGTGCCGTCAACGAAACGCCCGTAACGTAGGATCTCGCTTTCAACATTAATAGGACGTTGTCGAACTCAGTCGCTCGCAAAATGGACTTATCGAAGCTCCTGATTTACGATGTCGATCGCATGCACTCGTCCGACAATGCATTATAAATAATTGCCCCGATTGCATATCTCGCATACGGGATCGAACGTAATAATCCGTTGCTCGATAATATAATTTCGCGATAATTCGTCCGAGCCACTCGAGTCGTAACGTTCGGGAGCTTCAATGCTCGCGTGCAACAATCGCGTGATTGCACGGTGCATTTCTCGCGAATGTCATCAGTGATCCGCGTGGTTAACGAGGTACCCGCCGTCCCGAGGGCGTCGATCGACGACAAATGGGTTCTCCGATTCGCCCTTTTAACCCTCCACGGCCGGGAAAGAAAAGAAACGAAATGCCCCGCACGGACGAGAAAGCGAGACCACTTGTTTCTCTGCAATCTCGCGCTCGTGCGCGTGCATTATCGAATAAATAGAAAATTTTTGTTACCGTCGCTCTCTCGCTGCGCGATGAAAGCGCGGTGGAGGGTTAAAATCACAACAATCATACACAGCCTCCGCGCGCGGGAGCACTTCCACGATCTTCGACGTCTAGCTTCTCGTCTAAAAAGTTTCTCGATAACACTTCGCGTTTGCCGCGCCCGTCTCGAAATTCCTTTCCGGGTGACCCGCGTTCTCAATCTTTCCCTCTCTTCTCGGAGGGCCGCGATAATCGATTTCCGGGATGTTCTTCCGCCTTCACAAAGAATTTTTCGAGACCGTTCGACGGCGTGGCAACACGGATAGATCACGTCGGAATTGGAATCCCCGCGAACTCGATAGAGATCTATTTCTGGGTCACCGCGTCTCACTCGTCTTTCATCTCTCCGACGATGGCAAAAACGACGACGACGGCTCGTCGTATCGCACTCGTATCTTTCTCTCTCTCTCTCTCACACACACATATAGCCTACTATCTCGGAAAGAACACCTAACTTGTGTTATATACGCGTAAGAGCACATCGACGTACTGTCAGGACGGTCACAAGCATCACTCTCGAAACAAAGTGTTCATCACGGGATTCGTTACCACGATTCTCGGCGCGGAATCGGCGCGCGTTCTTGCGTTCGGCTGAGCGCGGATCGGGTCGATCGCTCATTATATTAATCGGGGAGGTTTTCTCAAGACTCCCGGACCGCGATTAGTAATCGTATCATCTCGCGCTCCACTTCGCGAGCCCGCCTTATGAGACGCGAAGCGGAGGCACGCGAGGGGCTGATTTATTCCAACGTGCCGGAACGCGAGGAACGCGTAAGGCCGCCGGAATTGACGGTCCGGAAATTTTAACGCAGCGATCGAGAAACTTGCGAGAGGATATTTTCCGGCAAGTTCCGCTCGCTCCGTTCCCCCGCGACGTATTTCGACAAGGAAAAAAAAAAGAGATACGGAATAAGGAGGGTAAGCCCGCGTCGGCAACGTCAAACGGAAACGGAAGAGTAAGTGTACGGCGACACTTAAGGACTACAAGATAGATTTTGGTACAAAAATTTTAATGCTGCTCTACGACGTTAGAATTAGAATCGTAAGACGACGTTTCTTCGAGTGGGTTTTTCGCCGTCCCGCCATCTCTCCTGCTATCTTCTCTTTAAATTACTTCCCCTTTCTCGCGATGAGGCAAAAGGGCGACGGGGACGAGGGCGCGGCGTTCCTCCTTCCACCCCGCGAGGGGGAGGCCCGCGTTAAAGAAGAACAGAGAAGAAGGTGGTTGAAGTTTTAATCGCGGCCTCGCAAGACTCTGTTTTCGGTCCTTCTCGCCGGTCGTTTGCCTTAAGTGCGCGGCCTCGCGAGGCGCGGGAAGAAGGAAAACCGGAAGCGATATAAAGAAGAAGATGTAACTACGTCCCCGATCGACCTTTTTGTTTTATCTTAAAATGTGTCATTCGACCAACGTCTTGGCGCACGTCAGTCCAACGAACTTCTCTGTGTATATGCGCGTGTGCGTGTTGTATGTATCGTGTGTACGTATGCGTGTGTGGCTTATTTTCTCTCGCTTTCTCATTCCCTTTCACGCCGTCCTCCGTTCTCAGCATCTCTCGCTCTCTCTTTCTCTCTCTCCCTTTGCTCTCTTTCTCTCTTTCTTTCGCGCACAGGCTCACATTACATACGGTTTAAAGCACCAACCGTAACCGCTCGCACTCGCGGTCGCGCAGCATGCACGCACCACAGCCGCTCGCGCATTCGCCCCGCCTGGCTATTATGTCCGACGATATATTTGCATTTATAACCGATAGTTCGCTTACTGCTAGGCGTTAATTAGTGTTACATCTAATCGCGTGTGTGGCCGGCCCGTGCTATCCACGAGCGCGCTCATCACGGGGAAACGTGCGCGCTCTCCGCTTCTTCCCCCAAAACTCGGACGCACCGGCGCGCCACGGAAAAGCGTGCGCGTCGGTACCTGGTATGTTCTCCATCTCCGCTCCTCCTCGTGCTCTTCGCGCCGATTCTCCACGATAAGCCCGGCGGCGAGTCCGCCGGTGAGCCAGATACGACGGACGCGTTAAAGGTCTCGTCAGAGACCGCGACTCCGCGATAAATGTTCATCGAAACGGAAATTCGTCGGATGATTTCGATTTCTGGGAACATCGTGTATGTATGCGCGGCGTCTCTCTTCTCTCTCTCTTTCTCTCTTATCGGTAATTCCCCTTTTGCCTCCCGATACCGTGCATGATTCCCGAGCCGGTTAGCACGGGCGGCCAGACCCATTTCCAATGCGCGTTTTTACGATCCGAAAAATTACACAGTAACGTTATTTAGTTTATTTTTTTTTCTTGTTTCTTTAGCGTAACACGTACGGCATATCATTAATTAACGTTACGGTATTTATACGCTATGTTACGTTATTTACAATCACATGAATCGTAGATATTCTAACGAATCGTTCGTCTCCTGCCGCTGTCCTCGTGTTTCTACGGTATATTTTCCTCTGTCTCTTTCTTTCTTTCCCTCTTTCCCTCCCCTTCTTCCTCTCCGTATCTCTTTCCTCTCGTATCTCTTCAAAACATTTCCCCAAGAATTTTCTCAACGAGAACGTACTCTCTATTCGCTTTATATGCGCCCCTCGTTCGTGCGAGCTGAAACTTGTTCAATATTCAACACCCATGTGCAACGTATTAGCGCGCGTACACATATACATATATATATTTCTGTTCGTTTGTATATATATATTTATATATATATTTATATATATAATATTATAAAAAACAGTATTCCCTCCCCTTCCCTCTAGTATTTGCGAGAAGAAAGCAAATTCGCGGGGGGCGCGCGGGCGCCCGCCGGAAAGCCGTACGTTCATCCGCTAAATTATACAACCGGTCATGCTCAGAGGCGGCACGCCGCGGGCCAAGACCGCCGTAGAGATACGCGTTATCAAAAAAGTATATGTCGAGACCGTACTTGCCTATATTGTTACGATGAAACGTTTGACAACTCGTAAGAAAAAGAAATCTGTCAAAGGAGGAATGGGATTTAGAATCCGCGTGAAATTTGGCGTGTTATATTACGTATAACGTACGTTTGTAAATTTTATATAAAACAAATGTTCCCTTTTCTTTAACGTCGTCCAACGTGAATAAATGTTGAATAGAAATAGTTGTGACATATGCGGAGAACTTCGTCGAGGAAGGAATGAAAAGGAATGTGGCTTTATCGGCAGTATTTAAATCCTCGAGCAAAAGGAATGTACAAATTTCCTCTAAAGATCCTTCGTTTCTGAAGGATTTTTTCAATTTTCTATAAAAAACGCGATATTTCCGAAATCGCGAGACGATAAAAGAGTAGACAGTGGAAGTGGAGTGTGTACGGTCTGTACGGCCCGCGTCGCGGTGAGTCAGCCTGTGCATGGGCGGACGTATGATATATTTTGATCGACGTGTGTATACTCAATGCGCTTTAATTACCAAAAATTTTTTATCGCGGATCGTCTCGAGACACCTGTCGCCTTTGACAAAGCGGTCAAGTATTTATAGAGGCAGTGATAATTTCCATCGCGATATCCCGTCTCATCTTACTCGCGCAATCGATGAGCTTCCCGGATAAAAATTATCCAGATATAAGTTTAAAATGTATTTATTCCGACTACTCGTGTCAAATTTGACTTCGGTGCTGGGAATATCAGAATATCGTGACTTTGAGTTTGATATGGGTAAAAATTGTCACTTGATATGAATTTTTTTTTCTCGGATCGAAATTCTATCATCGTATTAATATAGCAGTAACATTTCTCATTAGAGTCGCTTCGATTCTGATTTCTTTCCCCGTTTGGTTAAGCTTATTTCTTACACAATCTTGGAATATTCTCGCTAACTGACAAATAAATGAAAAATTCTCTCTTTGCTTCTGGCGCGTATCGACGTATCGTCTAAGAGACGATGGCCGAGATCGCTCGGTCTCAGGACGATCCCAGATCACGCGGTAGACGTCAAGTATAGACACGCTTTGTTGTAATCGGTCGCTATCGAATATAATTAATTACATCGCATTTCGAAAATTCATCGAACAAGTTTCAATTCTATTCGAGCGGCGCGGACGAAGTGTTTCTGCTTTTTCCCAGTCTCGTGACGGTTCTTTTTCTACGTCGACGCTCATCGACGTTTCTCTGTCACTCTTGCTCTTTCTCTCTCCTTTCTCCTGCCGTCGTTTCTCTCCTTCCTATATTTCTCGTTACGTTATCGCTTTCTTGATCCTGTAACGGGTGCTACGAAACCACCCAACGCCCTCGCGATAAGATCTCGCGATCGCGATTGTTTTTTGGGCGCCACTTTTTTGAGATTTCGTAACCTTTTTACCTTGTCGGGCTAAACAGACGGGGAATGCGTGAAACATTTCTGCAAATGTAAAACGCAAATGTATGAACGTATTTTTAGAAAAGCAGAGCAAATTCAAAAATATCTGCTGCAATCGTTTTTCAACTGTTATATAAATATATTATTTAAATAACACCGTTTTATTTAAGTAAAATCTCTGATAGACAGTGAGAATAGTTTTGAAATAAAATCGTCAGTTTATATCGGATGTTGAATTTCACAGACTACCCGTTGTTCAAGCTCGACATAATTTATATTTTCGATAACGTTTAAAAATTTCGTAGCTCCTCCAGCACGTATAGCTCTCGCAGCAATTTAACAAGAATTCATATAATAAACTAATTCCTAATTTCTAACGGCCGGATCACTGTCTCGATAATCGAGATGAACCTCTAACTCTTACTTCACGCATACAGAGAAAAAACATACTACCTCTGGGATCGTTATTCTCTTCTCCGATCTTTTTCTCTATCGTATTACCCTCTATCTTCCTAATCCTCTCATCCTCGCCCTTTTTGTCCTTGATCTCTGAAAATCGGTCCGCAACGTCGAGGATCTCTTCTCTCGAGGTAGTCGGGGTCTCGTAGCAGGAGATAATCGATTATACGCGTATACCATCCTTGCGGTCTTGCCTGATTATCGTTCCGTCGCAAAGTAAGATGGATTTTTCGAGTAGAGAACCATAAGGATCAAAAGTACGAGGACGAACATGCGGCTGCCGTGACTCGAGTACAGTGTCACCACTCCTGCCAGCCACCATAGAGTCGGACAGCCGCCCGGCGCCGAACTGATGCCTCTCTGTATCGCCGCGGGGTGTTCCCCTAGAAAATCATCGAATATATAATTTGCATCTAATGAGACAGCGATAAGCAGGATTGGATACGTCGCAAGTACGAGTGCTGTAATCTCGCGCTTTTCGTGCCGTGTTATTACGTGTCTGCATAAGTTATTTATCAAGTGCACTTTCGCAAAAGTTCGCACGAAAAAAAAGTATGATCTCGCAAAACAGTGAATCACATGTAACGAAAGTTCACGTTCGGGGAAAAAGAGAAAAGTTTGAAACTGTTTCCCCGTTTTAATTTTAATTTTTTACAAACTTTTTTCCTCCAAAGTGATAAAATGTTCCACTCACCGTTTAGCACATGCAGCTGCACGCTCGCGCTATCCAAGTTACTCGGGCTGCAAGTATAGTTACCCGAGTCCTCCCGTTTCGCGTTGTGAATCACGAGGCTGCTCACCGTATCCTGCTCGATCCTCTTCGTCTGAATGTCGATCTTGCCCAGCTGATAATTTAGAACGCGGTCGCCCTCGTGGTACCAGAAGACGTAGAACGGGCCCTCGAGGGACTGCTTTATCACGCATCGTATTGCGACTGTACTTCCGGTCTTCACGTACATGTCACGGTCCCCCAAGATCTCAATCTTTGGCACTGTAACACGTCGGACGTTCACGGTATTGTTTGCCCGGTCGTCTGGGCGATTAAACGGCTTAACGTAATCGCCTGCCGCGACGCTCACCGACGATGTTGAGCTTGATGATGTGACTCTTCTTCGGGTCGGTCGAGATTTGGCACTCGTACTCGCCTTCGTCGCGCGCTTGGACGTATTTCACCTGCAGTGTCCACGTGTCCGCCTCCCCGAAAATCGCTTGGAACCTTTCGTCCGGGATGAACATGGTTCTATCCACCGAGAGGATATGCGAGTCTCTTCTTCTGATCCAGGAAACCTTTAGATTAAGCAGAATGAATTGTTTCTGTCAGACTTAAATGAATCATCATAGGTTCACCTCATACGTGGAGATCTTTTTTATAGAGCTCCTATAGACAGCCGGTTTTTAATTTGATTAATTTGCATAGAGATTTCATTATACCAATTCTTTCTCTCTATTCTTATTACGAAACGGCTAACGTTTCTAACGAATTCTCTTCTTTATATATATCCGAGAGATTCATTCCTCGCCATTTACCGTTCTTTTTAATCGCATTAACTCAGTGTCAAAATTACCGGGATTCCCGCGAGCCCATTATTTGCAACTAAGTGGACACCGAGAGAGACGGAGATGAAATTGGGGTGCGCGAAGAAGAGGCGCTCGTCGAGTGTGAGAAACAAGGAGCGAGGTACAGCGATGAGGAGAAAAACAGAAGAAAAAAAAAACACAAGAAAGGGTACATTCGGTTCGTTCCGATTCCGGACGATCAATCTCCCGTTCCCGTCGCGCAGTTAATTTATCGTTCATCGACCGGACGGCTCGCGCGCGCCCGACGGAAATCTAGATCAAATGCCGCGAACCACGTTGGCGGCGGCGGCGGCGGTCCCGTGTGCTGCGTCGAAAGAAGGCGAGGTACGAATACATTTAATTCGCCGGCCGATAAGGATCGAGACGGCGACGCCGGGCGGCCGCGGGCCCCTCAAGTACGCGCCGTGATTATACGCGACGGTCGCGTGTTGCCGGATACTTAGTCCTCGACCGCGTGCCAACGGCGACAGGCATATACCCTGTACAGCCCGGGGTACGATGAGTACGCCTGCGTACACGTCGGTGAAGTTCGTTAACGAGTGACACGGGGGCCAGCTTTGAGTTCCGCGCGCGCGTGCCGACGGTAATTTTATTACGCGCCGGACGACGACGGCGTTCCGCGAAGCCATCCCCGCGTTGCACCCCCGGTTTTAGATTACCGATTTCACGAATAGAGGGAAAGAGAGAGGGGGGAACGGAGGAAAACGTGAATCATTAGCAGGCGTTTTATTAGCGGAGTAAATTGATCCGATGAAAAGGGAATGCCGATCATGGAGAACGAGTTAACAGCTCGTGACCCCCGTGGGCGGGTTATCTGTCGCCGACAGCTATCTGACGCGGAGGAAGTGGCACGGGTTTCGCGATAACGATTGAAATATATTACTTACGACCGTTTTATTATCTGCGGACCTTTGATAGAGGTAATCGCGGAATGTCCAAGGTCGGCGATGTCGCCGGGACGTTAGTGAAAAGGATGATTGATGACGGAAATAGTCCCCTACTTCGCTTTGATGTGCTCGATCGTAATCCGAACTATCGTTTGCCGTTAATAGTAAAATAGAGAGGATCGAACGTTTGCGTGTAAATAAAATTTACCTTGTCCGCACAATGGACAATGGAATAGGCATTCAGGAGGGAGATTGGGAACGAGACAGAGAGAAAGAGCGTGCGGTCTCTCCCGGATTCGCGCTCGACTCAGTTATGACAATTTTTTTCCACTTGTTTTTTAACGTCGTCGTTATACCGAATGGAGTCCTACTGTCACAACTGTCAGGCAGAAGTTTGGCCATTACGTGTTATCTGACAAATAAGCTTGTTAATAAATCATTGCTGTCAATACACACGTAACGCGTAAGGCAACACACTTCTATCAAAGATGCGGGAGACGATATGACAAAGACAAATTAGATTTCAAATCGACGGCGCGACGACAGTTGTATTGATATGTATGAAATCACAATACCCTTATGTAAGACTCGAGGATGAATGGTAATAGGAAATACGTAGGGTATAAAAATTACTGGCAGGAGAAACGCTCTCCTACAGTAAGAAATTAATTTTTTTTTTTTTTCATGTTCACACCGCTCATCTCCTCTCTTCTCATTCTCGGCCGACAGTTCTTTTTATACTTTAAGTTGTATGAATAATTAATAACTTACTGATTTGTTACCAAGCTGCCGCACTTTGCACGGTAGGTAAGCATGAGTGCCCAACTGCGCCGTGATATTCGTTGGAGTGTTCGAGTCGAAGTAAGGCCCCGTGTAAATCCCGTCGAATCTCTTCACCAGCGAATGAGGTCTCGTACTTACCCCTGAAAGAACGTGTTGAGAAAAGTGTCTCGCGTGTAGCCAGCGGTGGTGCCGTTACGTGCGATCGCGGAAACGGCGCAATGCGGAGAACACGGAGACGGGGGATGCATATTCTGTAGCCGAAATACATTTCGCGAATGCGTGAAACGCGCGAATTACCGCGCCGGGATGCGTCCTTAAGACGTCCGTGTAACACGCTTAGCGTCGCCGCATCGTATCGTCGGCACGTTATGCGGCGAATTAACATGGAGGTAGCAACGTTAGCCGTCGCAATGGAATAATAAGGCAAGCCAGATCTCGAGAAGGGACTATTTCGTATTCGTATGCCGTATTCGTCCGTACACGCGCGCGCACGATGCTATTCGGAATAAATCCTATCGCGGAGGAGACCCCGCTGAGGTGCCGTGCCCGAGGGAAATGGATACTAATCCCGGGGATTCCGATCCGGGAAATCTAAAGGCGGATCAGCATTCAACGAAAAAGTGGGAGAGGGAGAGGGAGAGAGAGAGAGAGAGAGAGAGAGAGAGAGAGAGAGAGAGAGAGAGAGAGAGAGAGAGAGAGCGTGGGCGTCATTCCAACGACCTTGACGATATCACATCCGATCTCATGTTCGATCGGTAGAGTACGAAATCCCACGGTTGCTCGCCGGGATTTGCACGGCCATTGCCGGTGACCATAATTTGAGGAATGGTTGGGTCGGCTAAGTGTGAAAAATGAAATCCTCAATTAGGACGGAAGAATATTTCACGTGCAGAGGAGTTAGGTTGACGTTTTAACGTTCAAGGTGCTAAATTAATAAATTGCTTCTGTAAAGATCCTGAGATGTCTTCTTCGAGCTACAACTCGGAGTATATTTTCTAGTAGTTATCTTATCTCGCTTCAATCCTTCACTTCGAACTCCTGATTAAATACGGCTGATTATTTTACTAATTAGCAGAGTCGCGTTTATAGCTGACGGTGTTAATTCCTCGAAGGTGCTTGAGTTACATAAGAAGCGAGCATATGTCGTCGCCCTATCAAGATTCGCCGAAACTTTGACAAACGACAAAGCTAGTGATAATTACGCTTAATTAAGATCAACGGCATGATAACCGCGCGACGTGATAAGGAGTAAATATGAAATCGCCTGTACACGATGCAAACCTCGCTCCACACGGCTCGGGTTATCGCGCATCGATTGTTCTACTTATGCGCAAGAAAATCACAGCCGCTGCAACGGTACTAATTATTGTTTCAGTCAAGCTAAATGCGGGGTAATGAATCATAAATTAATCTCGACAGCTGATCGACGAGCTAAAGTAAACAATAAAAATAGCGGCAGAAATTTTCATCGATCTCCTTCCCGTTGGATTTCAAGCGAAAATGAAAACGGCCATTTTCCCTTTGCAAGCGGCAATTCAAATGGCAGGATCGCGAAATCAAGTTCTAAAATTAATCGGGTTTAACGTTTTTCTTAGATTTTTATCGCGATAATCCGTGCAACGCTCAAGAGCGATTGGCGATTTCGATCATCATTTGCGGCTGGCCGTGATAAAAACTTCCTCTATCCCAGATTCGAAATCACGTCGTCCCAGAAACGTCGTAACTGTATCTCCGTGATTCCGTGGCCGACAAATCCATCCGGCCGACACATTTTCGTGCAGGAACCGAGAAAGAGGGAGGAAGGGGGAGAGAGAGAGAGAGAGAGAGAGAGAGAGAGAGAGAGAGAGAGAGAGAGAGAGAGAGAGCTAGATTGGCAATCAAGCGCGCGGCTACGAGCGGTGTATTGTCAAATGTGCCGAAGATACGTGAATTCGTGTCTGGGGGCTGCTCTACCGGTCTCTGCTCCCGCACAGTCGATCCTCTTGATCTTGAGGGACAGTAAAATCTGCGCAGCTGCGCGCACGCGCCCCTGTCGGTCGCCGTGAGGTTGTACCCTCGCCACCGAGTTGGGATCATTTGCCTACCGCGAAAGGGGGCACAAATAGGCGCCTGCTAGATGCTGCCTACGCCGCCCCAAACCTATTTTTCATGTCGACGTGCGGCGAGTTGCGCAAAGGTCGCGCGATCGTTCCTCAGGGGTGCGTAATACAGTCGCATTTATCTCGAGATTAAATCAAGGCAAAAGAGCGCACGGGCAAAAAGGGGGAGAATGACGCGTTTTATCGCGTCGGCAAGACATAGTACGTTTGACGCGATAGCGTGTATTTTCGCAGTGTAACGCACCACTGAAGCAAGACTCATTGATGAATAACCGAAAGAGTTTGGGTTTATCGCGGTGCCGCTGGACATAAATACGACGACGAGTGGCGGCTGCATTATTCATGCCGACGTTTTGTAAGTCGGTTTGCGCCGCCCCCGTAACTCCCGAGGGGTGCGCAGAAATCACGTTCGTCCCGGAGATTCCGATAAAAGCTGCAAAGCCGGACGACGACACGATATTCTTCGTTGTGTATTATTTAAGAGAGCCTTGAAGAGGAAATAGACCGTTTGCCATTCCGAAGACATAAATTGTTACGAGCGGGGTGAAGCAGAAGTCGCTTCGATCATCGTTTCCACCGAGGCACGACTCCACTCGAGGCACTCTGAGCCTCGAAGAAGAATGTTGGAGTAAAAAAGAAATATAGGAGCGACATCTTCGCGAAGAGATTCCTCTGCCAAGGTGTGAAAACTATTATAAAAATCCAAAGAGGTAGAGAGTATTGCTTTATAAATCTATTCCGCTTCACGCAGCAGTAAGTCGCGATAAGGTGTCTCCCCGCTGCGTAATCGAGCGTGATGGAACGTGATCGCGGGCGGCGGAGGGAGCAGGAAGAAGTAAATTTCTCGGAAACAGAAGGCGGATCTAAAATCGTATATTTCCCGAGAGACAATGCCGTCCGATGTGTGGAGGAGACTCGAGCTGCGTCCGGCAGGGCTGCTGTTTCCTTTCCCACTTTGTCAGAACAACACGTACGCATGCCCGTGCAGTTTTACGACGTCATCGTGTGCTAAACTGCTACATAAATCCCAGTTTTTCAGCTTCTAAAGGATTATTTCCCTCGCCGGCGTGATATGATTTTATAATAGTCCTTGCACGACTGTCTTACGTCGAAATACACCAGCGCTGATTCCTTTACCCTACAGTGAAATTTGTTTAAAGGCATGAAAAGAAGTGAAGTATTTTACAATAATCTTTTCCATGTTTAATTTAGTAAAATATTGATATGAGTTATGTGAGAATTAAATGGAAAATGTTAGTTATTTTCTAGTTTCGTTATTTTTTGAGAGACGTAATTTCCTGAATACTTCCAGCGAAAACCCCGTCGAAATCGCCCCACGTTCCTCAAATTCCTTTTATCTGCCCGGAAATCTTCATAAACTCTTGCCGCCTAGCTCTCGAGCGAGTGATTTAGCGTAAGGAGCCGCGCGTAGAGTCTCGAGACAGTAGTTACGCCCTGAGTTGCGCCAGCCGCTTTGATAGTCGCGAACTTCTCCGTTTCTGAGGGAAGGAACGGAGCGGGCTCGCGGGTTAATCACCGCGGCGAAGTATAATCAGCGGTTGTGCAGCGCATCCCTGCGCCCGCCTCGCGCGTGTGTGCGAGTGCTATATACGTATCGAAAGTGCATAACGTATCGGCGAGAGTGATGTCGGGATAAACCCGCCATTACCGGGTCTGAAACTGCGAACTTCTCTAGTAGCGGGCTCTCGTAGTCGAGAGCAGTTAGCGTACTTTCCAAGTGGTTTACCTAGCTAGACGCCAAGAGAAACTACGTGCGTGAGAGGGCGAATGAAACTATACACCGCGATTCTTAGGCAAGATCCCGTCGAGCAATTTATTCGACGAACGGCCGCGCGCGTCGCCGCGTGCATCGACCGAGAGTCGCAGTCGGCGGTCCTTCCGCGCGGTTACGAACGTGAACAGAGTTCGACGGTGATAATCCGATTTTATCGGCGCTTCGGATTTTCCGCTCGCGCTCCGCTGCTCCCAGAATTGATCACGCCTCGCCGAAGAGGTAGGCTCTCGCGAGCGAGCGAGATCATCCTTTAAGCGACCCGAAACGCATTAGATATTTCTTTGCGAATGATCGCGTCACCGCGGTTAATCGCTGATACGCTTAGCGGAATCGTATATTCGCGCCGTCTATTCAATCGAAACGGAAAAATCGCTTTCAGAAGATAATCCTGCGAGTTGATCTCTCGTTTCTTTTCCCTATCGGGATGAAAGCGCTCTCGCACTCTGCTGGAAAGGAGAGCTTATCTCCCGTGGTTCATAATAGAATGAATTCTACAATCAAGTTACATTCGACGAGGAACGACAGTTCTTCCGGGAACTGGCGTTTCTTGCGAGCTATTCAAGAAAGAGTCTTCTCCTTACGAAAGATTGGATCAAACTCATGTTTAAAGAAGAGATGCAAAAATCGCCGAGTTTCTCCTTGCGAGATGTCTCTGATGGTAGCGAGGCTATCTCGCAAATAGCACGTACTCGTAGAATGCATGAATGCACCCTCCAGAATGACGCCGTGACGCTCCTGTTTCACAAGCGGGCTTTAAAGCACGACCGCATCGCGGTGATGCAGCCGCGCGAGATGAAATCGATAGACACGTCCCTGAACGACGCCACGGCGGAGGAAAGGGGGACGCGGTGTTCGTCTCCCTTCTCATCTTCGTCCCGTGATGACGGAATCATCGAGACGACACGCCGCTGTGGTCCCGCAGGGATGCAGGGCGCAAGAGAGGCGGACAAAGAGAAGGACGTCGTGAAGAGGAGAAAGAGAGGCAGAAAGGGGGACAGAGAGAAAGAAAGAGAGAGTGAGCGAGAGAGAGGGAGAGAGAGAGAGAGCGCAAGTGGAGGGAGGCACAATGCTGCGGCGCGACAAACAAGGGTGGCGCTAGATACGGTCCTGGACCGGGACCGGAGGTTGCGTCCCCCCCTCGGTCGTCTCCGTCCTTTTTAGTCCTTATCTATTCTAACGTATCCTCGATCCTCCCCCTCCCGCACCATCACCACACTCGCATATCCGCCGGTGTTCGCGACAACGGGAGAAACGCGCACGAGTGCGCGGTACGTATGTAGGTACGTAAGTGCATGCGGGGCGCGAGGGAGACGTATGCAACGTACTGCTACACCCCAAAATCTGATCGATCCATCCGCGGCACGAGTCCACGGAGCCCCGCCTCCCCGCAAACGGTGCGATGATGTCGACAGCTCGATTTCACCACCCGCCTGTCTATGTCGCGCGCGTGAATCGGATAACCGCTATTTACAGTGTCCCCCTCCCCTAAGAGAGCGTCTTCCTGTCGGAGCCCCGAGATCTGGCATCTCGACGCCGCCATCTGTTTTCGGTAGATCCGCGGCGCGGTAGAAGCGTAGCCGCGCGATCTCGCCGCGAATGAGGCTTACCGGTAATGCCTAGTAGGATCCAGCACACGAGGCACAGGACGTAGTAGTTGACGTAGGAGGATCTCCTCATGGTGATCACGACGACAACAACAACGGCGACGACGACGACGACGGCGTAACTGTCCCCGACGATGGGTCCACTGACATCTCATGGACACACCGCGACGCACCTCTTTCTCTCGCTGCTCCTCCACTTAATAATCCTCCGTCGTCGTCCCGTTCATCCTCCAGCAGCAGCCGGTGCTACCAGGACTCGCGCATACTCTCCCGCGTTACTCGCCGTTGCAACCCTCTCGTTGCAACCCCCCCGTCGCGCTCTTATCGCGCTCCACCGCGATTCTTCCTTATTCTCTTTCCCGTTTCCCGTTTCTTCCTTCTTCCAGCACTGTGATGTGTGTGTATGATGTCACATTATCTCGCAGTTGGATACTCGCGAACGTAAGCGGCGGAATGAGGCCGAGTCACGGGTTTAATCTGAGTGGGCGGTCTCGCGGGGTTCACCGTACCCGACCCTGATCGGAAGAGGGGTACCGATTAAATTCTTCTTTATTACTCCCGAAGAAGACGCCAAGTGTCGCGCGCACCAAGGTCACGAAGCGATCTGCCTGCGTTGAATCGGGCCACCCCACCCCACCTCCCTTTCTTTTTACCCCGCGATTGTGCCTCCTCGCGTTGTTATACGGTATACTCGGTGTGGATCGGTCGGTCGTACTGTGAAACGCGACCGGGTTTCCCGCACTCGGCTCGTCCGCGGTTCGTCGTCCCGGGCGAAGCTCTGAAACCGCCGGGCCTCCGGTGGCACTGCCCGCGCCCGCCCGGGGATTCCGCGCAGGCGTGCTCTCTCTCCTCTACTCCGGCGGCGATCAGTCAGCCTCCTCCTTCCTCGAGGCCTTCTGCCTTTTCCGCCGCGCGCCTTCCGTCCCCGCGCTACGGCTTTGCGCGCTCCGCTCCGCTCCGCTCCGCTCCGCTTCGCGTCGTGCCGCGTCGCGCAACTCTGCCGTTCCAAATTTTTCTTCCCACATTTCTCGTCTCCTTCACATTTCTCGCTCTCCTTCTCTCTCTTTCCTACTGTCGCTTCTGCGTGTCCTATGCGGCGACAAGACTCCGCAATTGCCCCTACGTCCCGCAAGCACGGACAAATTTCACGCTTCTTACACGACATCGTCATCTCCCGTACCACCCCGTCGGGGGTTGAATGGCACGCGACCCCGGACTCGCGTCCTGTCTCCTGCCAGCCGTCTGGAGAAACTTTAAATATCGCGTTTTATTCGTAACCGCGTGTCAGGTCGCGCACCGGAGCGTTTCCCAGCCCGCCACGATCCGCACGCGTTCGTTAATAATTGTTAAACATCTTCGGTGCCCCGTAATCGCTTCCGTCACTTTATTTTCATATGCTCTGTTTTCTCTTTCCTGAATTCTCCGTACTTCAATTTCAAATATTAGAGACGCTGTTATCCTTCGCCGTTTCCTTCAACGCAGATTTCAACCGCGGCGCAACCTCATGTTAATAAATTCTTCAAGTCCCTTTCGGATTCTCGGTTTCCTTAATTTCTCGCGTATATCTAACGTTTAACCCTTAGACGCGCTCGAGTTTCCTTCTCACATTTATGCGACTGAAAAGTCTCTCAGGTTGAAGTAGCTTTCCCGCAAAACACGAAAGAGTAATGAAAAAGAGATCTCTTTATACCGAACGAGATATAAATTATGTTTGCGCATTCTCGAGGATGTAATTACTTTTGCGGAAAATTAAATTTTTCAAAAGTATTCTCTGTACAATTGGATATTATATTCATAAAATATGTTAAACAATGTTTCGCGAGTATCATAGCTCAGGTACCTATATGCAACGTTGAAATTGAGGTAGACCGCCTGGAACGAAATGGCGGAAATGTATTTGGAGTCCCTCGTCCCAACCGTGGAGATCCAGCACGCTTCATCGTGGACAAATGTTAAGCCGCTTACGGTATGAATCTTATCCCCGGAGACTGATGTGGCAGTGGGCTCGGTTATTTAATGGGAAAAAAGAAAAAAAAATACCGCCGTCGCGCTTTTGTTCGTGCTCTCCTTCAACACAACGGATCCCTTCCGTATCAGTACCGTTCTCGCTCTTCGAGACGTTTAGACAATACAACGTGTCCCTGATCTTGTTCTACTTTAATTCAACTGACAAAGTTTAATAATACTGAACCTTCCATCTGCTATTTTATTCTTTATATTGCAATTGCTATTATTGTTCGCATCGCGTCCCGTCCGATATTTTTATACATTCTGCTTGCGTTATCAGCAAATAATTGTTCTCGTTAGCAGACAGATAAATAAATAAATAAATATCCGGTTCACCGAGTCTGCGGGTTTTTATTTCGACCGGCGTCCTTCGTTCACGACAAAGGGGTTTTCTGCCCGACGTGTTATCTATAGACGAATATCGCTACCAACTTTCATGTTCGCTCGCCGAAATTAACCGCCGTCGTCTTCGGAAGTAAGTTTTCGTATCACCCCGAGTTTACGGGACACCGACGTAATTTGCATGAACTACGGTATTTGGTAAATTATATAACTTTTCTTCCCGATGATCGACTGATCCCATTCGTGTCTTTACTTTACTTGAGACTTTCTTATCTTCTCATCTTCGCCTTTACTCACGTACATTTAGAAAATTAACGTTTCTTATCTTCGTTTTTTTTTTGTTCCTTTATCTGGAGCAAACTTTATTTTACCGTTATTATTTTAAAAGAGATAAATATGCAGGAATTATCTCGTCGACACGGTAAAATACAATTATTTATAAATCAATGCAGGTACAGATTTATTATCTCTCCATTGTCATTAAACAAGCCGCAGTACGTCAAAGAAATGATAACAGCGTGTCAACTTTTTCGATGAGGTCAAACCCCGCCGTGGAATTACCTGGTTGCCGATCGAAGCAGACGAAAGCTGATTGGCTGTCCGTTCATCTTTTATGGCCCTTCACTTCATTTTCAGGCAACGCGAAGGGTCGTGTCACCGATAGAAAGTCCTACGCTTTTCACGGCGCATCGACCTGGCTGGGTTCAACGTTAACGCTGATCGGCTTCGGAACTGTGCATCTCCCGACCGTTGGGTTATGCCGATAAACTTTACACGCGACAAACCGTCGCAGAAACGACAAAAAGCGCGCTTTCGCGCGCGCCAGCCGATTATTCATTTTTTATCAGCACATCCGCTCCTACCCTCACTTTTTCTCGATCTCCTCTCCTCTCTCGGACATTCCGCTTTTGTGCCGCTTTTGCCGCACTGAAACTTTTAGACGCGCTAAACTCGTCTCTCTTGCGAGAGCGAGAAAAAGAAAGAGAGAGCTAACGGGCGCGACGTTATGAGCCAACGCAAGGGGACCCGAGGGGGCCATTAATAAAACGTCATTTACTCTTAAACGATTTTCCGGCTCTCCCGGCGCGGCGGTGCTCGCCGACAATTCCACGGAGAAGATAGGCCATGTGCCACGATTCAAATTTCTGGTACTCGAAAGTTAGCGGGGAGGAAATATCCCAGTTTCGCTTCTGCGTTCCCCCCTGCACTTGGTTGGATTATAGGTACTTTCGTTCGCACGCGGGATAACACACGGAGCAAGAATTCTTAGGTGTATATGTGCACGGAGGGGGAGGGGGGGGGTATGTAGCGCAAGGTAACAAGAGGAGAAAAAAGTTTTATAAAATATGTGAGCGTAAGCGTCACACGCAGCGGCAGGTGCATCGGAGTGCATACTGTCGCGCTCTAGCCGACGGAGACTACTCACCCCCTCTTTTATTCTCGCGCGACGGTGAGCCTGAATTTTCTTTCCGCCGCGGTTCATCGCCCGACGTGGGCGAAGTTTATCTCTTATCGGAATAATCCGCGAAGAGAAGCGCGCGACTGTCGCGTATTCGCGGACGTGGATTGATAACAGCGTCGATACTGCGGTAGAAACTTTTCTCGACACCTCCTCTGTCTCTCTCTCTCTCTCTCCCTCTCCTCCGTGCACCGAACGCCGTCTCCGTGCAACAAAAACACTATATTGACAAGCGACGTCGCGACGGATGAAAATACATTGCGAGACTCTGGAAATATCGCGTTGCGTTCGGGCGCGCGCGTGAGATTTTCTAATTTGCGAGAGGGAGCATTACGGCCGTTTCGCAGTAATAGTAATAAAAACGCCGGCCATCATCAGCGGCGGTGTCCCCCCGCTATGCATTTAAAACGCATTCGGCGCGTTCGGAGTAAACGAACCTCGCCGTCGACTTTAATGAGTCGGGGCGTATTTTGTAAATAAATATTTCCTCGCATCCTCATTAACACGCCGCCACGTGTCCGTTGAATTTTCACCGAGGCTTTTTATCCGACGCGAGGTCGGATAATTGGGGGCGTTACGAGGCGCGCGTGATTCCGGGGATAATTGGATAACGTGTGGCGAGACGCAAAACTTTTTGATGCACTTTGCGCGCTTCCGTCTCCGCCTTCGCCGCCCCGTCGACCTCCCGCGGCTCCTTTCTTCTTCTTCGTCTATCCATTTTCGCGGAAAGTTAATTTGTAGAAAGCTCGGTGAAACACGTAGAATAAATACATTCTTCCCGTTTTAACGGCGCGACGGCTCGTGCAGGCACGCCATATCGGTGTCGTTTGTCATGCACGAAGCACGAGCAACGACGTTATCGCGTTTGCGATTAATACCCCTGACAAATCGAGGCGCAAAAAGGGAAAGAAACGGGCGGAAGCGCGGCGGACTCGCGCGGAGAAAGACAGAAGAGAGAGACTGGAGAGATGAGGAACACTGTGTGTGTCCTGTCCTCGTTTCGCGAGAAATTATCGACGCGCGACCCACGCCTTGAAATTACGTCGCGTTTATAGGACAGTGGCTTCACTGTGAACCTTTTGCCACAATTTTACGCCCGAGGTGGGACCAAGTTTGCGCGGATAAAATTGTACGTAGAGTAGAGCGCAGTAAAAGTCGTTTCGCTGTCTACTTTCGGGCGGCCGAGGGAATACGATAATAACAGCGGGTAAAACCTGGCTGATAGCCTCCCGAGCAAGATGTTCGTCGCGTATAGTAATGTACCATTCTTCTTCTTCTTTCCGGCGACCGAGTCATTGTCGGAGGCGCGCTGGAGGCACGCTCCATTTGACTCCGGCTATCCGGTTTTACCCTACTTTCTCCCATTATCCTCAAACACGCCGCATCCATTTTCCGCAATTTTCCCGAAACCCGCGCGTGTCGCGCCGCACCGGCTAAATTGTGCCGGTGGCGACGGGGAAACCGGGTCACTGTTACGCGGACGTTTATTCATCGGGGGAAACAAGTAGCAGGAAGGAGTCCGCCGCGAGCGCGATAAGATGAGGGAAGCACGGAAAGCGCGACTGCGGCGTGCATAAAAGGTTCGACGGGGGAAAGTCAAGGCGGAATCTTTTGGGGCAGCGCCATTCTAATTGGGGCAGCCGTTAATTAAGATGCGCGCGTTCGCGCTTAGGCGAAGACGACGACGACGACGACGGCGACGACGTCATGGTCGTCGACACTGCGCGACGATTCGACGGGACTTTGTTCGCGAAAATAATGATCTTTCCATTATCCGGCGCTGCGCTGTCCGTCCTTTCCCAACCATTGTTCTCCTCTTCATCGTCCACGTTATCGTCTTTATTGTCCCGCCGCCTCCCCGAAGCCCGTGCGCCTTCTTTTTTTTTCCTACCTTGCCATCGCGGTCGTATTCCAGAACAAACGGTAGGGCGCGCGATGAAAAATGCTCCGAAGATTACGGATAAAGGGGCGCCCGGGATTATTTTTGGCCGCGCGCCGCCGCTACTTTTCGCCGTCATTAATTCACCGCTCATCCGCGAATCTCGCGCGTGTCCGTGACGTTCGACTGATATCGCGGACGCGGTGTAATTACCGTGGCGATCGGCGTGACATTTACGTCTATTTACGTCGGAGTTGGCTACACGTGTTTGACACCGCCGCGCCGGCGATGAGGTGCTGTCATTGAAAAAATTAACTGGATATAATTAACGCCACGCGGCGAGGCCAGGCGCGATAACACGCGCCTAGTTACAATTGTTTGCGAGGTAAATCCAACGGTACGATTCTTAAAGTTGCTGCCGTTTATAGTGTTGTGCCGTTATTGACATGGCAACGCGGCGACGACTCCGAAGCTCGTCAAAATAGCAATAATACTTCCGGAGTAACGGCTGGCGCTGGAGGATACGGGGCCAGAGAGGTGTAATTCTTGTAATGAGCCGTTCCAAAATGGCTGGGCTTGACATTATATTGACGTGCCGGACGCGAGCTGTCGAGCCTAATTTTCCCCGCTTTACAGCTCATTTATCGCCATATTGTGTCGGCGCCGCAATACGGTTCAATATATTTCGCGAGCGCAAATAGAAAAGAGAAGAGGAGAGAGAGAGAGTGTGAAGCTTACCTCGACTTACGCTGCTTCCCCTTTAAAACACAACGTGCGAACATGTCCATGCTGAAAATTAATCACACGTTAAAATACCGCGATCCATCAAGGTCAACCGTGCTGCTCCTGAAAACGAGCGAGAGATTATTAAAGTGTCTGAAAAGCGTGAGAGGGAGGGCTCACGATTGCATCTATACGCAAGATGTCACGATGACATCTCATTATATTAACGAAAAAAAAAAGAAGAAGAAATTGTATCGCCCGTAGTCCCAGCGGAACTACGCCGTCGGTCGTCGATCCGTCATCAGATAATACGATTCGATTGGAAATATTACACTAATGAGACACGAGGAGACGCGCGCGTCCGAAAGATGATTAATGAAACCCGCCATCCCGATGAAACTTCTCGGCGAGCGCCGTACAAAAAGGGTTTCATATTACTGTCGCCGGACGACAGTAACGAGGTAAAACATGTGCTTCACAAGTTAAGCCACGTTGTCATGATCATTAGGTGATTGAACCCGTCCTCACAGCGAGACTGTTAATTAGAGAAGTGCACTTTTATTTTATTTTTTTTCCGTCCGGTCGACGCGGCGGGAATCGCGATTTTATAAAAAAATTATGCGAGAATTTTAGATTGAATTGCACGAGAGAGAAAGAGAGAGAGAGAGGTTCGTGGAGGCTCGCACGTTGCGCGGATAAGGGTTAAAAATGCCCCGGATCGACTTGCCGACTTTCCGGATTCGTTTGTTGTTCCGCCACCACCAGCCGGCACGCGGTGACTCGCGGCGAAGCTTAATTATCGCGTCTCACGCGAACTTCTCATTATCGCGCGCCGCGTTTCTCGAGTGTGTTGATGGGTGTGCAATTCGAAGACAACGATACAGCGCATCGGGGCACATCGAGACTCATTAGTTTGGATAGGGTTGAGCCTTACGGGAAATTAAGGGGACCCCAGACTCGCTGGGTTAACAAAGCGAACCGGCTCCGGCGAACTAGATATCGCTAATCACTGAACTCTGATAATCTCGTCTTGCTCTCTCTCACAAAATTGCAACCACCTCGGCGGTGCACGAAAATTTCGCTTGCACTCATTTAAAAGTTACGAAGATTTAATCCGGAAGCTTTGAACTTCGCCGGCTACTTTCTACACAATTTGCATAGTGGGTTTACGATAGATTAGTTTCAATGTCGTCCACAAAGTCACGCCCTTCGTCCTTCCGACACGTGGAACACCCCATACGGTCCGGCTTCCGACGTCCGGCGTCGCAAAAACTCGTGCCATTTTTCTTTGCGGCACAATCGACCGTATATACCGCGGATCGCCGTGAGTTCCGCGTAGATAAGCCTTGGATCGATGAAGTCGTTAACGGCATCGGCATCGACGGCCGGACTCATCCTTTAACGCGTCATTAGGATTAGGATCACTCTTGTTATCCTGTTTCCGCCATGGTTGGTAACACGATACTTCTCCGAGATCATGTTCTCAAGGGATATCTGCCGGAGAATCTCTGCTCAATTGCTATCCCCGTAGTCACAGGTCACGATGGTTAAATGTCAGCTATGAAACAGGAATCTTTTGAAATTGTGCATTATTTTTATACAATGTTTTAGTAATATTCTCTTGTATCCCGTGCATTTTATTTAGAGCCTATTTTTATTTTTCTGGTGAACTTCAACACGAAATATGCGCAAAGCAAAAATCAGCAAATATCCGCTCTCTCTTCCATTTATTTCTTTTAATGAATATTTTAATTATAATATTATAAATTAATATTCGTTGGAACTTAGAGGATTGCCGAGAGATCTGTTAGATTTTAGAGTGCGTTTAATACCGTGTAAAAAAAGCAGGTTTTCTCGCTTTTTCGTAGGATTAAAGTGATTCCTCTATTTGCCTTTTGTTAACGATTATTGGATTATCGGAACAGAGCGATAAATGGAGTGATAGTACGACAAGGTTGCGCAGTAGATTGTCAATACGTCGTGCATTCGGGAGTAAGATTAGCGTGCTTCGTTGGCGCTGCACAACTGCGCTAATCGTACGGCATCATAAAGCCGGATGTATAATTGGCATACAGTCCGCGGAATTCCGCACCGTTATGCCGTGTTAATTCTATTGTGAGCAATCCTTCGGTATTATCCTCTCCGTAGTAATCCCCGCGCAATCGTATTCCAAGTGTGTCCGTGATGCATCAGACGAAGCCTGCAGTCGATTACAAGTCCATTTGGGATCTGGAGCACTTCTCATTCAGCGATATGCGTCTAATCAAGTATTCGTGAGCCGCGTACGCGTTATCGCGCGCGAGATGATGCAATCGCGAGTAATGCAGATAATACAAATAGCTTTTCGTATCTCGTTCAAATATCATAGAAATTTTGCCGCGTGAAATTTTGCGGCGAGAAATTTCAGGCACGAAGAAATTAAATCCGGCAAAGGTTCTGGCCCGAATGATTATGGTAATAAATTCCATTTTGCCGGCAACATCGATCATGCCGATTTCTTACGAGCCGCCCGTTTCGAGTGTTACTCGATGCTCTGTTTGAACGGAATTGCGACGTATCCAAAGTCATTTCAACTCGACCGATTTCCACGTCCGCACGCAGGTACACACGTCTGTTTATACGCAAGTGCAAACACCTCAGTGCTCACACAAAGCGGTGTGTACATAAGTTCTGCGTTTCCACGTGCACAGTGCTTTATACGTGCCAGTGCAAATCAGGTCGCGTTTAGGCGGGATCAAAATTAAAGCGCCGGAGGAGACGCCGGTTATACGTCGCGATTAGGATTAACAGAGCAATTTGCACATCTTTCGAAGTAACTTACGCGCGGTAGAGGAACGATTTCAAACTCACTTCATGTCCAACTCTGTACTCTCTCTCTCCTTTTTTTTTTCATAAAAATAAAAAGACCCGGCCAGACATTTTTATTTACCGAGAAAAAAATTTGGCAGGAGTTTCCGTTGAATTTCCGGGACGCCTGTTTCGGTATTTTTAACGTACGCTTAAAGCGGAACAAGCGGTGGCTACGTTAGCACTTTAGCAGATAAGATACACACAGGATTAAACGATTTCCAACGGTAAGCCCGCCATTTCGCAAGCAGATGTTCCGTTCGCACGGCCCAATCATTAATCGCCCTCCCGCTAATAGCAGAAGGCACTTCAACCCTACTTTCAACCCCTGGCCATTAAAATGAGTCCAAAAAGTATTTCTCGATCTCCGGCGCGCGTAAGGCTCACACGCGAAATCCGACAAGCAGGAGAAACACTCTGTGGCTTATTCTTACGTAGCACATGGTGTTTGGCTTGTCCAAATATCCTCCAAATTTATCCCTGTCTGTCTTTCGGGATAATTACACCGCTCCAGAAATATAAACATCTATTGTTTTTAGAAGTGTACGCTTATACTCCAAATAATCAAATTTAAAAGAAATAATATAGTTTGTTTTACAGAAATAAAAACGGGACTATATTTATCATAATATACGATACATTACTTACGCGAGATTACGCGAGAATAATAATACTACGTAATATTAGCTGCAACTCTCGTAGAGGATCTAGTTTATACACTGAGGACTATTTTAGTCGGATTACGTCACCTTATTACAAAGTCTACTTACACTAAATATGTATTAATAGACGTTAATTAAAATAGCATCAAGACAAGCGGCGGAGAAGCTAGGAAGTAGGAATAATTCAACCAGATGCATCTCTCACATCTGTGTTTCGAGCGACACAATACAATTCCAGTCCGTTTACGTGAAGCTATTGCGGACAGATTCGCGCCGTCTTCGATTCATTGTGCATAAAATGGGAGATTAAATTTTCGACAATTTCGCGATAGCGTCGCGAGACGCCGGCGAACCGCGCGCGTGAAGTGAAACGAAGTGAAATATAACGGAGAGATGACTCGTGCGCTCGCAGGTACTTGAACTCTACAGATGTAGCGAGTCGCACGTATGAGGCCGAATGGATCTCGTGGCAATTTTTCTATTTCCGACTTTTTCGTCGTGAGCGAGCGACCGAACGATCGGATTTACAAGGGTCCGATATCGATCGCGCGGGATGTCCTAGCACTTCGATAAACCATTTTTCTCCGACGGTCGCTACCGAGACGGAATAAAGTTACCATGGATATCTTTCCTCCTATACGATATACGGATATACGTTTCTCCCGATGCGTCTGGTATTAACGAAAGTATGTACTGATTTTTATTTGACTGCTTTTAGCATCGTTGCGAAATAACACGCTTCTTCTCGGATTCTCGGCCACAAAATGAAAGAGGAAAAAAATAAAGGTAAGATAAGAAGCGAACACTCCCAAAAGGCGGACTATATCGCTGAATCGTCCCTTATCGTTCCGCGAATAGCCACGTGATCGAATTTAACTGAGATTGGACCGGAACGGGACGGTCGTACCGAGACTTCCGGTAATCCACTTTCCCTTAAACCGCGGACCCCCCCCTTAAAGCAGGATAAATGGTTAGCGTGGAGAAACCAGAACCCGAAGTAAATTCTCGAGTGTGCGCCGTGGATTAACTTTCTACTAACTACTTGCATTACGGGAAACAGTCCTGGCGAAATTGGAATATATTTCGCTTCGTGATGTCGTTTAGCGCGCTCAAAACTGTCATCGGGAAATTGATACTGAACAGGAGGATCCGATTCTTGGAATAATACGTTGGGAAACTTTGTCAAACTTCAGCGGATTATAATTTTCTCACTCGAAAAGATCAATTGGATTAAAATCATCTTATCTATTTTCGCGAGTTTCCTCACAGCCGTAAATTCGCACAAGTAAATTATAATCTTGGAGTAATCATACAAACAGAATTAAACATTAATTTCAATTTCCTGTGTTGAAAGCATTTATTTTCGTATAAATCAGAGGTTGATAAATCAGAGGTAAATGAATAAAGGACGATTTGATTAATGTCGATCAATACACCTGAATTCTTTACGTGTTCGGCGCATCGTTCAAGTACATATTTCACGGTGATCGATTTGGAAGGTATCCCGACGAGAAATGAATCGTAACAATGGCGTTTTATATGCGAAATGCAACATGTGCACGAATTCTGCCGACCTGACGCCGTCGATTTCGCCTCGAAAATTATTTAAATAAAGAGAGAAGGAGAAAGAGAGAAAGAGAGAGAAATAAAATTGGATGGAACTTCACATTTGCCTCGATAGTGCGTATATATGTGCAGTCTTCGACGCGTCGAGAAAGGCGCCCGTGATTGCTCACTTCCCGTGGTTTTGAGATAGTCGTTTTATCGAATGCGCGCAACCGGGTACCTTTACGATGCTCTTATTTTTTATGTGAGGATCAAACCCGAGTAAAAGTCTTCGACAGATTGATAATATTACGGCCGCGCGTGCTGCGGATGACAGATGACGCGCTTTGACGGCATCAACTCGCCTCTCCGTGCAGTTCGTAAATTACACGAGTCAATGGTAAAATTTGTTAGCTAATTAAATATTTCCCCAAGTAACTTGGAAGCTTTTTCGTAGGATAAACAGTTTCCTAGAGCCACGGAAATTATAAACTCCAATTTTTCTCTGCTCCGCGAGTTAAGGAGCTACGGGATAAGAAGTAAATTTGATTTATACAACTTATTTACAGTTTCTGAATAAAGGATCAAAGTTCTTCGAGCAGATTCTTAAGGTAAGTTATAACATTCATTTTTTTGGGGGCCTGCCGGAGGCACGATACACTCAGAAGGCATTCATTTGACGCAGCCGATCTCGGATGAGTACTCGCGAATGTCGCAAGCATATTTACATTTCGGTAAGAATGTATCCTGAGCATCTAGGATGAGGTAGGTAGCATAATGTGACATTTAAAGTGGTGTTCACTTAACTGCGTCGCTTTCATTAAACAACCTGCGACGAGCCTGAGGGATTCAGAAGAGACTCAGTGGATCCAGCTGCTAAGGTACACAAAGTACGTAACGCACTTTCTGTGTACGTATGCGGTTGCGGTGTTGTCCTCGCGTTAACAATACGTTCGTACTACGCTTCGTGCAGCCGGGAATTAGATCGTTCCACGGCTACACCACATCCGCACCGCGCATCCGCGCCGCGAGCGTACAGGGATATTAAATCCGACTGTGAGAAGGTCGCGATACGGTGAGGATGATTAACACTAATCAATATCGTAACTACATTGCAGGCAGTCAATTGTGGCTTCAACGCGAAATGACGTTGGACAAAGATGAATTAACCCGCCAAAAGTGCAGCGCGGCTCTAAATGAAATTAAAACTAATAGACTTTCCTACGACGTTTTATCGATTCTTTTGTGCCTAATCTACTGTTAAAAATTTTACGTGTTAATTTATCTTTACGTTATTATTATTCTGTGACAATAGTGTCCGGTCGCGAAAGCGACTGCTTTTATAATGCTTTTCGAGCCTGTAGAATAAATGTTAGATATGTGAGATTTTTAAATCATATATCGAACGGCTTGAATCTCTGCATTCAACGAAAATAAAGTTTCAAATTGAATTGAAAATCAATTTAATTTTTTCACTTATATATCGACTCATTTATGTGTCTGATTTGTGTGATTTTTATACTTACAAACTATATTACAGAAAGTAGAGATATAAAATTCGAAAAATATAAAGCTTTTTTATTTTGGGATTGACTTGTAACACTTTTAAAATATATTTTTATTTATTTTTCAATAAATTACTACGGATCTCAACGCATTTGATGAATCTAAGAACATATTTCTTCATTCTAATATTACAAGAATCTCCCGTCGGCTCTTTTAATTATATTACTCTCTCTTAACTATTCTGCATTTCATGAAATTTATTGATTACTAAATGCCTAACAATACGAATTTTTCCTTCAATTTTTTTGAACGAGTTCATCACAGTGACAATGTATTCATTGTGCATGACAATAAGATAGCAATGATTACAATAATAAATTTACATAAAAGTTTTTAGAAGGTATTACAAAGATATCAGAATCACAATCGCAATTAAAGCGGCCGCTTTCATAAATTCTGCGGCGCAAATACTATGTACGCGATTTTTAAATCGCACGTTGAGAACATCGTGTTGGAGTCTTCGCGGCAGGAAAAAGGAAGATAAACCATCGGCACGGGATACGGTATCAGACCGAGTGCATCGTGGCGGGAAAGCGGCGGAAAATAGAAACGCCGTTATCGCGCCCCGCACCGTCGCGTAGTGTTTTAGTGGCCGATATATTTCAGCAGCGATTTCCACGGGTCGATAGAACGACCGCGCTCTATCGGGCGTTTGTCGCTACGGCCGCGTTCCTCTAATGATATTCCTCCGAGGCTTTACGATGATGCCTCCGTCGACGATGCAAGTGCGGTGACAATAACGACGAGCGCGCATCGAACGCGTAAATAGCGATTCCTTGCTTTCAGCGCGGGGGGAGGGAACAATTATCGGTCGAATTGCGAGGCTTTATCGTGCTATCGGACGACCGTGAAAAGTTTCCTCTCTCTTTTTGCAGAGACGAAGACGAGACTGTCTCTCATTTCGCCCTCTCCCCTTTCGCCCGCGCGTCGCGGGCTCTCATTCCAAATTCCTCGCAGAGACGAAGGACACGAGGTGTGGCACCCTCGCGTATTGGAGGGAGAGAGGCCGATCTCACGCGGAATTTTGTAGGACCCTTCTCGCTTTCTCCCTCGAGATAAAATCACGATGACTTATCGAAATAATCGAGTTAATTCGTTCGAGTTAAGTTGCGAGAACGCTCTTTTTATTTTATTTTTAGGGCGTGAGTAATGCATAAAAATTTCACGGCGCACCGAGGCGAGGTTCTCGCGAAAATCCAGATGGAATAAAAAAAACTCCGCCGATGTAAACTCGCAGGGTTGTAAGTTCCGCGCGTTCCGCGTTAACTTCATGGCGCCGTAGTCCGGGATACAAAAATTCAAGTTATGCAATATACTCCGGGCTCGCAGAGCTTAAGGAACTTTTTTGCGAGGCACCATACAGAAAGTCCACGTTCGATGAGTTACGGTCCATTTAGCAAAACTGTTTACGCTAACTTCCACCGAAACTAAGAACATAAGCGGAATTCTACGAGGCAAAGAAGTCACCCCACGCCCTCCCCCCTCCCCCCTTTACCGAGGGGCCGCTGCAAAATTTTTCCCCTTGCCTGTTCCTCCGCGGTGATCAGAGGCGAGATCGCAAAGTTGGGCGAATTGAAAGCGCCGGGGCCCATTCATTTCCAGGCTCAAAAGAAAATTATTCACTCTCGCGTGTATATGTATGCATAAACGCGCGCGCGCACGCGGGGTTTTTCCCGGATACGCTCGAACAAACAGGCGGAATAAAAATATCTATTCCGACCGTCAGAGTTGTTCGAAATAAATGCTGCGGATATGGGGAATGAAAGGCTCGTAAATTTCGCGAGTGTCTCTCTCTCTCGCGCGCGCGCGCGCGTGCGGGACTTAAGCTTTCTTCGAGGCGGTCGGGAGACGCGTCCGTGCGCATCGTAGTAGTTGAGAACTCGAATCCATCGATCAGAGCCACTCTTCGCGGGGGTTACCTGGATCAAGGTGAAGCGTCCTCGAGACGGAAAAAGTGGCAGCCCCTTTCCTGCTGAGAATTTCTCGATGGGGTGAGAAGTGAAACGCGTAAAACTTGGCGAGACGAGGAGGGGGAGGAACGGTCGCTGACTCCGGCGAAGTGAAGGCGCATCTTCCGTATTCCTCTCCTCAGCGATACTTCACTAACAAAGTACATTCCGAAGCTGATCCGTCCCCGGAGACGGATGTGAGTGGAAAGAAATAAATAAAATAAAATTAAGTGATATTAGAGAGAAATTTACATTTATATTTGCCTGTCGCAGAAAGATCGCCGTTGCGTATCTGCGAATATGATACGTTGTACGCCATGTAACATGTGGAATATGTTACTCGGTTTAATCACATACTGGTGCGCTATCAGCAGTCACGCGAGCTATTCCCCGTTGTGAATATGTATGTATAGGTCATATGTAAATATGTAACGCGCGGGGAATGCATCGACGCCAGAAAGCCGGCGGATTAAGTAAATATTCGCGAGTATCGTCGGATGAAGTTCGAGGCGCAAGCATCGTCGACAGATAGCGAACAACGGCCACGTATAAACTTGGCGGAGTCCATAAACTCGGATAGAAACTGCCAAACGTATTCTCACCGGCACGCCGCGCGCGCGCGCGCGCGCCAGCCAGTTCTCTCTATCTTCGCCAAGCCTCTTCGCCTCTGCCGGGTTTAATAAAAGACGAAACACTATATACGCGTGCAAGAAAAATTTCCGGGGTCGTTAGCACGTACTACACGTGTACGCGAGAAGAAGCACGCGGAAACTTTCCCCGTGACATAATCCCCGTGACGCGGGAGTCCACGGAACTCATTATAATGTCAGATTTTCACAAGGGGTCGGAAAACCATCGTCTCAACCTCCAACGGCACCGTCCAACCGAGAATTACGCCCTTGTACTTTACAACCAATCTGCATTTTTCGTCGCGTCGGTCGCGGCAATAAAGAGAGAGGGAAGAGAGATTCATCAGGAGCACGCCAATGACGTAAGAACGCGTAAGTATAAAAAAAAGGAGGGAATTAATTTCTTAAATGGTCGGAGCCTGTCCTCCATTTACTCTCGTTAAATTTTATTATGTAAAGCAGCCGGCTCGTAACTACTCGGATACCATTCCGGCGTGAAATATTTCGCGGATGAAGTACGGGAGAAGCCGCGGAACTTCTTTATGCTTCCGACGTGGTCCTTTAAATTCAGCTGCGAGAGACGGTAGGACGATGAGAGAATTACGAGGGGAGGTCGGGAAGCTTTCTCACAATTGGCAGGCGGACCGATGCTGGCGGTCCTTCGCGAGTTCTTTGGCCTGGATGCCGTTTATATCGTCGGATCAATGGGATCGAAATAAGATGGATACAAACCGGGCACCCGGGTCTGCTCTTCCACCTCATCCTCCATTTCCCTCGACCAGGGAGGGCAGGGCTACAGGGGAAGAGAATGAGCCCTCTTATCTTTCTCTCCTCACGAGAACAGATGTAGGGCAGGCGGTCAGCCAACCAGAATCCCTATCGAATACATAAAACATACGACGGTACGGAGCGTTGACGTGCACGCGCTCGTTTCGTTACGTATGAATGTACTTAAGTAAATGCAGTAGGCGCGCAAGTACAGGTTTTATCGTGACACTCGAACGCGAACAGATATAAGCCCCTTCAGCCATCGTTGTATATAAAAAAACATTTAATTTGCGACTATTGTAAGATATTACCAAATACACTGAAAGAAAAATATAGTTACTTTTGGACCCAACCACAATTTTATAGTATTTTTAACGATAATTATGGTTAACGTAATGATGCATATAGTTAAATTAATCATATTTATTGTTAGAAATACTATAAAATTGTGGTTGGGTCCAAAAGTAATTATATTTTTCTCTCAGTGTAGATATCGATTATTAAAGAAACTGTTCTCCTCGAATCGCGTAATCATTTGAAATCATGGCGGATTTATTGATTAACGGTTAAAACAATAAACCACGGCGCACCATGGCAAATTAGCATTGGTCTGGCCGTGGAAATTTGGAGAGTGATTTTGCCTCATGAATTTCAATGCGCGACCGACAGTGCTAGATTAAGATCAGTCGAAATCGGCAGTCGGAATCAACCAAATTGCTGGACTTCGAACAATTTGCTTATTTATGTAGTCTAATAGAATTGCAATGTAATGATATCTGCAATGCGTTAGATATTTGCAGCTGCAAGTCGCGACTTATTTCTCCATGTTACATGTTAATCGATATTATATATACACGTAAATGCGAGTATAGATATTAGACTTAACGCATTAACATCGAAAAGAGCCACTGCAGATACAAAACAAATATTGGAATAAACAAAATAATTGTTTTAAAAGACACTCGGGAAGAAGGGTCTCTTCATGCAGATAACGCCGAGATCTGTTACGATCGCTAAAACAATGATAGATCGTTCCAAGCCGGCATTTTTCCACGTAGGCACGTTGCAGACATTAATTACGGGATATTCTCCTCGGAAAATCGAAGGCGCACGAGTGCCCGTTGGATGTTGTATAAACAACGGCATGAGCGAGCACTTGGCTGCATCCCCGAGAGAACTTTCTGTGCGTCGCGCTGTAATAGCTCTATTTATTGCAGTAATAACTGCTACCACCTACGTACGAGTACCTTCTTGCTAGCGTGCAGACACGAAGGAGGAGGGGGGGGGAGGGGTAAGAGTCGGGTGGAGTATCGGAACAATCCTCTTATCTGCACAAACGCGTGTGCGCGCGCGTTATTCGGCCCCGTTAGTAATACGACCGAAATACGAGAAAGGTCGATGATACTCCGCGCTACTGTATCTGTATTTGTACGTACTTGGTAATTGCGCGATCGATCGCGATCCCAATCCTTAGAGAGGCCCGGTGTAATAGCGACCTCCTCGCGTTGCGCTCATATATCAACGGTGTCTAAGTAAGCAGTCGAGGATCACGGTTGACCGACGCGGCGGTCGCGGCGGGATATCCTACCTGCACGAAAGGTAACTCGAGACAACGTTTGAGGATAATTTGATTGATTGGCGACGCGCACGCACGGAGACGGACCCCAGGTGGGTACGACGGCGAGGGAACGGGAGTGGCGTTTCGCGCGTCGTACGAACAGCCCTCGCCGTTTATTTCCGTGGAGCTAAGTAGCGCTCCGTTTTCCCCGCGTCACGTGGCGATTCTCCTCCACTCGTCAGTTTCATTTTTCCGATTCAGACGTTCCCCGGCCGACGCGAAAAATATCGAGAGAGACGAGGAGTGGCGCTCGAGCCCTCCCCTCCTTCCNCGTAATTGAATGCACGTTGATTGATGGCCGTTTTAAACAAAAGCAAAACGTTATAACTATCACATCTCGCGGGAGAGCGGACAGGTGAAAAAAAAAAGAGAGGACTCGCTGTACATACATACACAAGCGAACGATCGACTCGCGCTCCGGATTGAAGGGGCGGCGATCGGTCCGAGTGAGGAAAAAGAAGAAGGTAAAAGCAAGTAAATGT
Source organism: Tetramorium alpestre (assembly GCA_021460005.1). Taxonomy (NCBI): domain Eukaryota; kingdom Metazoa; phylum Arthropoda; class Insecta; order Hymenoptera; family Formicidae; genus Tetramorium; species Tetramorium alpestre. The sequence continues at coordinate 4,400 of JAJVSH010000257.1, read as the reverse complement.
CGACACGAGTACCTTCTTATATTGCGACGAACTTTTCAGTTAAGGTGTAAGAGTAGCGCAAAATTATTTATGGCCGTATAAATAATTGCTGAGTAATAATGCTCCAGTTGCGGGTTTAATCTTTCATGAAACATCTTGGGAGACCGTAATATTTTTATACTTTTGGGGCTCGCCCCCACTCACTTTGGAAAAAAAAGATTATGAGAAGTAGATAAAAATATATTAGGTAAACCTTATTTTCATCCGACAATGGCATCATATAATTAATGCGATTATTTAAAGGCCTTTAATAAGCTTTCACAATCAATTATCCAGCCTGACTGCACGCAAAAGCGGCATCTTTTCTATTTGATTGTAAGATTCATATCGGTTCAGTTTCACTCATTATCGTTCACTCATTAATAAGCTTTTAATAATAATCTGTATCGATCGTTATTATGCAACGTCGTCTCGCTACTTTGCCTTCAAAACATTACGCGATTCACTGATCGGCCACAAATATAGCGCACCTCGTCTGACTGTTTCGTTCTTACCTTTCGCATCGATACGACTCTCGACGTCAGACCTCCTAGAACCTCCTTCTCTCCTTCCGGGAAATTGCCGATTCTTATCCGAATGAAGGTGGATTATGGCTACCATTTCCTTGTGTATGTACGAGCCATAAGGCATCGGCGAGCTATCATGTGACATTTATTAAAGCGTTACGACGCGCTTTATTGCGTCACCGCGATCGTCTCTGATTTTTATTGTCAGTTTATATTGTCCATTGTATGCAAATGATATGCCGATCCGATGTCGACGTGTTGTCGAATCTGTAAAACTTCTCGAATCAAGATTACCATAGCGAGAAGCACAGTCGCTACTGCAAAAATTGTCCTCGACAGAAATTAATACGTCAATTAACTGCGCCCTCTCATTATTTCGCTACCAAATGCCGGAACGATGAAAAACTCACGCCGGCGAAGTATCGTTAAAGACGAAGTACAGTGCCGTTATCCACAAATTACATGAACATCGTACGCGGTGCACGCTCTCTCCGCGAGACTACTAAAGTGATATTAAAACTTTTTTATTTATGGATTTTCAGTAAATCGCTCTCGCCCACCTACGTGTTCAAATTAACATTTTACAACTTTGGAGAGGCAGTTTCGATCCTCAAACTCGAAAAACGTAAGTGAAAATAAGAAAAAGCGCTTGAGAGTTGTTTTTCTTCGTTTCACGAATCTGCTAAGTTCCCTGTGAGAATCGACGAATAAGGGCTTTACGGAGAATTCTTCGCGAGTAATATATGTATTTCGGAGCTACGAACGCGCCTTGTCGGTGCATTGTCGTCCGCTCATCGATCTCTTCGGGAGAAATTGGGCTAACCGGCCAGTCGTGACGTCACCCCACCCCGGCAACCTTGATTATTCCTCGTTCTCGTGCAATTATTCGTTCAACGACTTCTCTCCCTTCATCCCTCGGTCATTTCCACGCCCCTCCACGCCGCCGTTTCGTCTTATTATACGCGGCGCAACCGCGATTCAGGTAACGACCACGTGCTGCGCTCTCGTTATTCCCTGCTCGTCGTGACACGTGAATCGTTAACGACGGAGAGAGTCGTGGACAGTCCGCGATATTCATTTGTCACCATTACTGTAAACAAGGCGCACGTGCTTTTTGCGAAGGCGGACTCGTCATATTACGGGCGCGAGTACTCGCGACAATTTCAGACACGGAACGTGAGGTAACGATATCTCTTCCGTGCCAAATTATCGCCATAATACTGTACGTGAGTCACAATAATAATTAATCGCTTTTTCTTTCGTATTTATTTTTATCAAATATTATTTATATAATTGTACTTTTGTATCCGATCGATGTCGCATAATCGAAAATAGAGCTCGAGATTAACATTAACAAGTGATTTTCTGCGGATATCCGCTTTCACATCCAGGCGCGTGTACAATTTGGTCTCTACTTATCTATTCATAGATATAAATTCTATGAATGGATAAATAGAGTCGTTCGCGGGAGACAATATATCGTTAATCGATCGACTACACAAATTTACAAACATATATAAATAATTTAGTTATCTATTTGTCTATCCGAAGGACTAAATTAACCTTACATAGATAAATAGAAGCTAATTTGTGTGATCACGATAACGGTACGTGTTTAAATTTAATATTGGAACGCGGCGGCGGATCCCCTTACACGCGGGTGATATTGTTTTACTTTCGCATATTACATCCGGCCACGATGTACCCAACGTGGTCGGTTGTATAACGGGCGAAAATAATATTCGCCAAGCCGTTTAGCCCTTCTGTAACGTCTTTATCTCACGCAATTTCGGTCTTGGTGAGATTTTCGTACTCTAAATCGCCGCGACAATTACGTCGTTAGGCCCATACAGTTCAATTAAGCCTAGTCCGCGACGACGAGACAGCCAATTAGGCGGTCGAGGATTTAATTGCGTCGGCACCACACCACTTGAATCGGACACTAGCAGCAGCAGCAGCAGCAGCAGCAGCTACGACGAATGAGACGCGGCATTTTCGTGGATGTGTGTGTACACGTGCCTGGGATAGAACGCGACGCTCGTTATTGTCAAACAATATCCCGACGGCTATCAATGTGCGCGCGAACGCGTCCTACATCGCAAAGCAGCCGTAGGACCTCATGTAGCCTCTTATCGCTCGCGCTTGAACATATTCGTCGTCGCGAGGAACATAATTTTCTCACGACTCTCTCCTTCGAACTATCTCAACAATATGGAAAAAGAAATTTCATCTAAATTACTTTGCGAGGCATGAGGCGAGGTGGAAGTTTTTGGTTTGCCCCGTATATACGCCGAATACTAATGATACCGTCGTCTCCCGCACAGCCGTTTATCCCCCTTCAGACTGCTCCTCTGCTCGTGGCCCCGTGCAACCACCGGCGCGTCTATTCTCAACGGCGCCCCAGGTCGTAATTAGTTTGTGGCTTCGCTCGGGTCCGTCATCCCTCTTGCATTCGTCCAGCAGGGGATGACGCAGGCTGGTTTGCTGGCTGACAAGTCTGGCTGGCTGCCTGACCGGGAGAGAGAGAGAGAGCCCAAGCGGTTCAGTACGTGGGGAAGATTGCGAACGAGCTCGGGGACGAGGAACGTAAGTTTAACGTCGTTTCGCTTAAATTTTACGTCCGCGGGAATCGCCGTTAGGAATTAATTAATGGGCCGGGCACGTGCGTGGGCCGCCGATGAAGGAACGATGCCATAAATATCAACGAACGAATTTCTCTTTCGGTGGAATAAACACCGCTCGGCGATCTCGTAAAAATCGTATACGCGCGACAATCCGAACAGGCGGGGAACGATGGTATGAATGTTTCGTCCCGAAATTCCGATCGCGAACTGCTACATCGAGATCGCGATGATACAGAAGCAAACGGCCCGCGATGATCGAAACGAATATTCACCGTTATGCGAGCGTGGAAGATTAAAAACGGCAGGCGTCCGCGAGCGGGAGTCAGAGGCGGGCGAGGTTCGGCGTGTAAAAGAACGCTGACAAGACGAATGGTCCGCACCATGGAGCAGGACGTGACGTTTGGAGGCTGCTTTTTGGCGTTTCACGCGTATATAAACTTACAACGGATGATAATTTTCCTCGGGAAAATAAATCTTGGCCTGAGTATAAAATTACCTTCTCGCGCGCGAAAGATAAGTACTATCTGTAACGCTCCCCCATTCAGCTGTGAAAAAAGATAAATGATGCGGGATGATATATTAGAGGGGGTATTCGAGCGCGATTTCGTCTTCGGGCCGTGATACAGCTCTATATTTTTCAGGGGAATGAATATTAGAAACTTCTCTAAACCTATCCCGCCTGCCGGATTCCGGTGTCGCGGGAGGCTGCCAACCCCCGGCGCGCCCCGACGTCGGCGAATCGAACAAAAGTATCCCCGGATATTGGCGGTATCCCCTGGAGAACGCGGTAAATTGATTCCGAAATGCAACGACATTCCGTTATCCTGTACGCCCTTCTTCTTTCGTCGCCCCGCGATCGCATCCTGTCGACCCTTCCGCTCCGACTCGCTCCCCGCGCGGAACGAGTCGGCCCTGGAACTTGGCGGATCCTCGCGGGGAAACACCGCGCGCAGATCTAACGATTACATCCTACACCACTTATCTCTACCTATCTCCATCTATTTCTGCACACGGAGAGACCGGCTCGCGCGGATCGTGATGCAGCGACACACAGCCATCTCCGGCGACGATCTAGCGGGTGTTTCCTCCTCCTCCTCCTCCTATTCTCTTCTCCCTTCCCAGCGCAAAACAGGATGAAACTTTCCCGTCCTGGGAACAAGACCAAGAGCGACGCGGAGGGAGCAGACGAGAGAGAGAGAGAGAGAGAGAGAGAGAGAGAGAGAGAGAGAGA